>JABACO010000011.1:6102224-6425526 GCA_013339895.1 Ephydatia muelleri | reverse complement strand
CGCGTGCGGGTCTCGCGTGCGGGTCTCGCGTGCGTGCGTCTCGGGTGCGGGTCCGGGTGCGGGTCTCGTGCGGGTCTCGGGTGCGGGTCTCGCGTGCGGTCTCGGTGCGGGTCTCGGGTGCGGTCTCGCGTGCGGGTCTCTCGTGCGGGTCTCGGGTGCGGGTCTCGCGTGCGGGTCTCGGTGCGGGTCTCGCGTGCGGGTCCCGCGTGCGGGTCTCGGGTGCGGGTCTCGCGTGCGGGTCTCGCGTGCGGTCTCGGGTGCGGGTCTCGGGTGCGGGTCTCGGGTGCGGGTCTCGGGTGCGGGTCTCGGTGCGGGTCTCGCGTGCGGGTCTCGGGTGCGGGTCTCGGTGCGGGTCTCGGGTGCGGGTCTCGGGTGCGGGTCTCGCTGCGGGTCTCGCGTGCGTGCGCGTCTCGGGTGCGGTCTCGGTGCGGGTCTCGCGTGCTCTCGGGTCGGGTCTCGGGTGCGGGTCTCGCGTGCGGGTCTCGGGTGCGGGTCTCGGGTGCGGCTCGGTGCGGGTCTCGGGTGCGGGTCTCGGGTGCGGGTCTCGGGTGCGGGTCTCGGGTGCGGGTCTCGCTGCGGGTCTCTCGTGCGGGTCTCGGTGCGGGTCTCGGGTGCGGGTCTCGGGTGCGGGTCTCGCGCGCGGTATTTTTACCTGTTGCTCTCTTGTTGTGTTGCTTCTGGTATTGCCGGGAAGAGGCCACAAACCACATGAAGGATGCACCAGAGGGGTCTTTCCTGGTCAGGGATGCGGCCAGAGTGTCTGGTTATTACACCTTACTCTCAAGTAAGTTATCGTGCATATATATAGATTATTATTTTCTCAGGTTCATTGACACTTGAGATGATGGTTTTACAAGTTAATTGTTTCTATGTTGTTTGTGTCTTTGTTTTTTTTAATTCTAGAACACATCATTTTTTGGTTATTGTTATGCATAGTGATACAAATGAATATATTCCGTTTTAATTAAGTAGATACAGTATATTCATGTGGATTGCTTTTGCTTGATATCTTGGGAGGTTCAATCTTTCTCATACAAAGTCAATTTGTATAGCACACTAGTTTGAGCTGGATGATAGTTACCAATCAAAGTTAAAATGGCCGTTTCATTATGCCACAATAATCTACCTGCCTATAGACACTATGCTAAATGAACGTGTGCAGTCTTGGTTAAACTAAACGTGGTTTATCATCCATTGATGAATGGGTAGTAGCCATTTTTCCTTCAATGGCAAATAAAAATCTTAGAAATCATGCCGTATTTCCTATTTTGGATTTCAAAGCATATATACTGGTTTTCATGTGTTCGTGCAAAAGTGTAAATAGTCACACAAAAACTATAAAGGGCTGAAAATGCATTATCTTAGTGGTGTGTGTATATGTGTGTGCTTCAAGGGCATGTCTGTGTTTGTGAGTAGAGTGTATTGTGTCTGTGTTGTAGCATTTCTGTGTTATATGTGTGTATGTGTATGTGTGCACTTGTTAATTCTGTGATTTGCAAGCAAATACAGTGCACATTCGATGATTAGTCACATCAAGCAGGATTGTAAAAATCCACATGTGACTAAATAAAACCAAGTGTTATTATGACATGAGGTTACGTTAGGGAATAGGACTGCCGACTAGTTAAAGCATCGTGCCCATTTAACCCCTAGATGGATTTATCCTGTGTACGTTGTATGTATATTATTTGGTTCCTTTCTCATGTGTGTATACTGGGTGTTCACAAATGAAGGCAGATGTTTTACATTAATATAATGCAGGATTGAAATGAATTTAGCTCTTGATTTCTTTTACATGCATCACAGTAGTTAGGCAAACACTATTAATTCAGTTAGATTTAGATTGTTAAGTAATTATTTAAAAATCCACATATTCAAAGCCATCTATTATCAGAGTTATTCAGATTAATGTCTAATGTCCTGGGCGTCATCCCGGGGGTATGTTTATACACCTGGGTGCTCAAAAATTTAGTTCAATGCCATTTTGGTACCATGCACCAGAACTGAAATTCAACATGTTTGACATGCATTGGTAGCTCTGGGCTGAAATAGGTATGGTCTAGTTCCTTCTACACACTTGTAACCAGGTTGCCAAAGTGAACCTCCTCCAGGCTCCAGTTGCACCTTGTGCGTACCTGGCACACCTCAGAGGACTTCAGTTTGGCAACCTGGTTACAAGTGTGTAGATGGAGCTAGACCTTACCTATTTCAGCCCAGAGCTAACAATGCATGACAAACATGTGTGTGCTGTTGAATTTCAATTCTGGTGCATGGTACCAAAATGGCATTGAACTAAATTTTTGAGCACCCAGGTAGCCCGGGATGATGTCCAGGACATTAGACATAAGATTACAGCTCATTAATATAATGTATGTGGCTCAAGATATGGTGGAGCAGGATTAATTTCAAGTTACCAGGTTGAATAGTAAAGTGGGATTGTTAGGGACCTAACGCATGTTTTTTCAAGATTTCAAATTCTTTGATATTCTATTCTGAAATGTTCTCTACACATTGCTTCTTACACACTGAGAATCGGAGTGTCCGTCATGGAATTGTAAGGCTCTGAATTTTTGAATTAGCCATACATTTCAACGCTAGCGTTATATTTCTATTGCGCATACTGGAAATTTTATAATGTATGCATTAGGTCCCTTTTTGCAAAAATGATCCCAAATAACTTTTTTTTAAAGGTAATCAGATTTTAATAATACAGTTCATATTTGCCTAACTTCCACCCATAGATTAAGGTTAGAGCTCATTAACATAAGATATGAATTAAAACATGTTTCATTTGCTAACACCTGGTATACGTTAATCAGTTATGTTGCTTTGTGCATAGAACAATGCTTAGAGCAGCAAGTCAATTTCACATCTTTGAGGAATAATTGCATAAAGAAACATTGTGCTGTTTGGTTACACCAGGTTGTGATTATTCCAAGTTGTGATGTTACACAAGGCAATATGTTGGTGACCACATTATTCTGTGCAGCCGTCATGCACATCTTGTGTGTACCATCACATGTGATATGTCTGCCTTCGATCACGAGTGTTCATTGTACGTAAATCATGATAATGTTTTTCCTTGTAGGAAAGGTGGAGTAAATCGTCTGATTCGAATCATTCATCGAGATGGTCTGTACGGATTTGCGGAGCCTCTTGAGTTCAGCTCTGTAGTGGATCTGATCAACTTCTATCGAGAGAACACCATGGCACCATACAGTCCCAAACTGGACATCACGTGGTGAAGGGTCTGTCCAGACGGGAGCTGTTGGGCCAAGTAAGAGGGATGGTAGTGATGGTGGTGGTGGTGGTGTGTGTGCGCTTGTGTGTGTGGTGTGCGTGTGTGTGTGTGTGTGTGCGTGCGTGCGTGTGTCTGTGTGTGTGTGTGTGTGTGTGTGTGTGTGTGTGTGTGTGTGTGTGTGTGTGTGTGTGTGTGTGTGTGTGTGTGTGTGTGTGTGCATGTTTTGTGTTAGCCTGAAATATTGGATTGAAGGTTCTACTGTACCTAATACAGTATGAAATCTATTTCTCACCCAACAGCAATGCTATACAGTAGTTAGTAGGTTATGTGTAACTGTGTCTGCCTGCAGCCAGACCAAGACGAGAACAACGAAGATATGGTGGTGGAGGGTCTGCAGGAGATTGAAAAGCAGTTGAGAGAGAAGAATAAAAAATACAACGAACTCCAGCAACAGTGCACAACGACAAACGAGGTGGGTTCTGTTCCAAGGATGAGGAAGACAGACACATAAGGGGAACAGGGTATTGGGCTAAGGAAGTGCATGGATGGGATATTGGCTAAGGGAAGTTGAGAAGACATTTGGCAGGTGAAGCGGAGAAGTTAGTCCATGCATGTTGTGTGTCTCGTTTGGTTAGGAAATCAAAGCTTTGAGATTGAACCTGGAGGCCCAGAAGTTTGTGGTGAGCATGATGGAGGAACATGCGTCGGATCAGGAGAAGCACCACCCCTATATCACTGGACAAGACAAAATTATGTGAGTACACCTTGCT
Source organism: Ephydatia muelleri (assembly GCA_013339895.1). NCBI lineage: Eukaryota > Metazoa > Porifera > Demospongiae > Spongillida > Spongillidae > Ephydatia > Ephydatia muelleri. Next base: position 6,421,515 of record JABACO010000011.1, on the reverse strand, counting down.
GCACTGATGCAGCTACCTCCTGTTATGGCGCACTGGTCAGTAGTAAGAGGGTTAAAAGTGGTTTTAGAGACATGTGGAGTGGCTACTGCAGTAAGCTTGGCTTTGTCTTGTGGAAGAGTGGCAGGAGTAAAAAAGGAACAAATTTGTATAGTTGTGATCCGAACAATGAGTTGGGGTTATAAAGAATTCAGATGGTGAACTAACAAAATGCAGCAATAACAAGTACAAAAACACAAGGCTAAACAGTAGATATTGTCAGCAATAGTCCTGCTTGAAGGGGCCTAGTGCTGAAGGTACCATTTTCTCTCTGGATAACATATTGGGAGTTGAAATTTTACTTTGAGTATCTGAGGTGGAGATACGTAATTTTTATCAGACAAGTATATGTGTTGTACAATCTTGGTCACTGTCTGCTTGCTATCACTGTCATGCTTTTGTGTATTTGTTTTGTTTTTGCTGTGGCTTTGTAAATAATTCTTTTGTTAAAGTGTTATTGTTTGCCTTTGTGCCTTTCGCAGTATTTGCCCAACAATAGAAAGTTGTGAAACATTCACATTCAGAGTGTATGCAATAACAGCCATCTAGATTTACCAGACCTCATCAGCACATGTTCCGACTGATCATATCACTTTTTTGTTTGATCATCCATGTGTCGCCTTTGGTTGGCCACTCGTGCATACACATCTTGCTGACCACTCCTTGTTCTCTTAAGCCTCATGCAGAACTTTGATCAGTTGAGGCGAAGAATTAAGCTGCAGAAGGACATGCTGCAAGAAATTCAAGACGCCGTTCGAAGGAAAGAGATTGATAAAAATTTCAAGGAATCAGATATTAACAACCTCAAACCGGAGATTAAGCTACTTCAGACAGAGAAGGGTACTAAGCTAAGGTACGCTACTTAGGGTGAAGCTGGTTGGGCAGAAGGATGTTTGGGCTGTATGCAAGTCGATCTGTTGGTCCGTGATTCGCAACGATTTGCGCATACCTATAAGAATGTTGTGTTAGTTGCATAAGGCACGTGATAAGGATGTTGTGTTAGTTGCATAAAGCATGTAATAAGGATGTTGTGTTTGTTGCATAAGGCACGTGTGTTGTTTATTTAAGAATGCAGTGGGTATTACAGAGGTGTGCACAGTGTATGTGGCATCAGTTACCATTCATTGGAGGTGTCCATTTGGGCAAGCTCAGAGTTTTGCTACAAATAGAGTAAAGGGAGAGTGTATGTCTGGCTAACTCTAATGTGGTTGGCATTGTTGTGTCGGCTTACAGTATATCTGTGGCAGTGGTGTGATGCTTTTCATTACCCTTCTCTCCCTCCACATACCTCCACCATACTATCCCTCCACAAACCCTCCACCATCCTTCCACAACATCATCCTTCCACAAACCCTCCACCATCCTTCCACAAACCCTCCACCATCCTTCCACAACCCCACCATCCTTCCACAAACCCTCCACCATCCTTCCACAAACCCTCCACCATCCTTCCACAAACCCTCCACCATCCTTCCACAAACCCTCCACCATCCTTCCACAAACCCTCCACCATCCTTCCACAAACCCTCCACCATCCTTCCACAAACCCTCCACCATCCTTCCACAAACCCTCCACCATCCTTCCACAAACCCTCCACCATCCTTCCACAAACCCTCCACCATCCTTCCACAAACCCCTCCTCCACCATCCTTCCACAAACCCTCCTCCACCATCCCTTCACAAACCCTCCACCATTTTTCCACAAACCCTCCTCCACCATCCCTTCACAAACCCTCCACCATCTTTCCACAAACCCTCCTCCACCATCCCTCTTTTACCATCCTTCCACAAACCCTCCACCATCCCTCCGCTGTCCCATCACCATCCCTCCGCTGTCCCATCGCCACCCCTCCACTGTCATGCCACCATCTCTCCCTCCCACAGATGGCTTAACCAACGTGGTGGGACCAGACCCGTCTCAATGACATATTGGAAATGGCGAATACAGATGAGGATGGGAACCAGGATGAAGCCCTATATGCCACCTATGCCATGCTCCACACCTACAGAGAAGAGTAAGGGACTTCCCCTGTTCACCAATACCAGCTTGCATGCATATATACTTGCAAAGGAACAATGGAATTCCAATGGTATCTATTGAAGAGGAAGGAAGGGTGGAGGTCCAAACGAATTTTTACACCTCGAAGGTTAAATTCAGCCTGTCCGCCCACAAAACATTCAACTCCCATGAAGAATTAGGTAGTGATGATTCTATATATCAGCTCAGAGGGGCATTGTTTGAATGCTACTAAGTGTAGATATGTTCAAAGACAATTTGAAAGGAGTGGGCATGAAATTAGTATAATGTTTTCATAGAATTAAAGTGAACATGTATAACTCGACTTCAAGAACATTTTGATACCATTCTAACACTAATCTGACACTTCCAAAAATAATTATGATATTCGATCTTGGGGGATGAGGTGCTCCTACTCTTTAACCCCGGATCTTTTCCCAAGAGTTTTGAGACCACAGTCTGAATGCTTTGCAACAGTTTCCTTGCCCCCCCCCCCCCCCCCCCCCCCCCCCCCCCCCCCCACAACTTGATTTGCTAAATAAATTTAGTAAGGGCAACTCCCATTGGTCTGGCACATGGTGTTGACCTTGTACTCATCGTTACCTTGTCTCCTCACCACACCACCCCGTCTTCAGAGCCGACTACCAAAAGATATCAGAAGCCATGCAGCGCAAGAAGCCGAGGAGCCTCCCCCCTCCTCCCCCCTCTCCTGGTCGAACATCGCCAGATCTGGAGTCCACCCTGTCAACCAGCACCCTTGCCCGTTTCTCCGCTGGAGGGAAGAATGGCGGGAGACCTCAGCCACCACTGCCCAAACCTCCTCAGGATCCTCTTGTGGACGATATGGTGAGAGTCCTTTTGTTCAAACATAGTCCACTTTTAATTCTTTCCCCTCCCTCACACACACACACACACACACACACAACACACACACATAACACACACACAACACACACAACACACACACACAACACACACACAACACACACAACAACACACACAACACACACACACAACACGCACACAACACACACACACAACACACACACACAACACACACACACACACAACACACACACAACACACACACAACACACACACAACACACACACACACACACCTACTGCATACATGGCGCTCCTATGGACCGGTGTGTTTTGGGCCGAACAGTCGGTGCAGTCGTTTGCTATGCTCAACTACAGGCAGCTTAACCTTCCTCCCTCTTGGCCACACTTTGAGCAGGAGACGTGGCTGTGTGCCTCCATTACGTACGTAGCTGCAGTGATGCATTAAGGGGGGGGGGGGATATATCGTGCATGGGATGATCGTGTGTATTCACATCGATACATCGATGAGTAGGTGAGTAGATGAGTAGGAGGTGAGTAGATGAGTAGGAGGTGAGTAGATGAGTAGGAGGTGAGTAGATGAGTAGTAGGTGAGTAGGTGAGTAGATGAGTACGAGGTGAGTAGATGAGTAGGTGAGTAGGTGAGTAGATGAGTAGGAGGTGAGTAGATGAGTAGGAGGTGAGTAGATGAGTAGGTGAGTAGATGAGTAGGAGGTGAGTAGATGAGTAGGTGAGTAGATGAGTAGGAGGTGAGTAGATGAGTAGGAGATGAGTAGGTGAGTAGGAGGTGAGTAGGTGAGTAGGAGGTGAGTAGATGAGTAGCTGAGTAGGGTCAATTGATAAAAACATTACATTAATAAGTCTGTTGTTTGTGACACACACACACACACAAAAAAGTTTTCTCTTGTGTGATTGACCTGCTATTAAAAGTCCGGGACAGCATTGAGGAAGTATTTTGCAACGTGGTGGTCAAATTCTGTGGTAATATCAAGGTCCATGCACTAATAGAGAGCTTTTTTCATCTGCGATATTGGAGTAACATTTTGCAGATTTACCACTGTCTAGGGTTTAAAGTTATACAATCTTTAATTATTATTTGGACTCAATTTGGTATTGCGTAGATTTTTTCCACTGTAATCAGTTTCTATGCATCCATAACAATTTTCCGCATCTTTTTTCTGTGTTCCATTCCTTTCTTAACCCTTTCCACATGGCTTGAGTAACATGCAGTTGCAAAACCAACAATGAAGATACATTAAACAATTTAAGCTATTTTAGACCCCCTTGTTTGTATAAGATGGCTAAGACAATGATTGCAGTACTGAAGAAGAGCAAAAGGCCTCGGGCCCTAACAGAGGAACATAAGTTAGCTCGTTGCATACCACTCAATGCAAGCCAAAGATGCGAAAGAACAATTGAGTAATCTGGGGCAGAAGCCTACAACGGGTATAGCTAAAATACTGGGCTATTCCATGGATACTATAGCTATGGTATCCATGGTTACATGGATACTATGTCTATGGTATCCATGATTATTCAATCAAAATAGTGGTCTATCGTGATGTTCTCAGTGGAGTTGGCACCATGAGCAGAAGGTTCATCTAGCTATGCCACCTGCCAATTTCCGTCCTAAACAGCAGCGTCTAAGGACGCTCTCCTCGCAGTGCGTACACATGTGAGGGAGAAGCGTGCAAGGAACGAGCGGGTTGCAGCCCCAGATTACTCAATTATTCCTTCACACCTTTGGCTTGCATTGAGTGGTATGCGACGAGTGTGTCTAACTTTTCTTTGTCAGTGAGGGCCCGAGGCCTTTTGCTCTTCAGTACTCCCCAAGGTGTTCTCCGTAGAAGTACCAGTGGCCATCTTGTAAAAGGGGGGGAGGGTAAACAAAATATTCTGGTCTAAATTATAACAGCTAAATTGTTTTATTATTGGTTTGCAACCACATGTTGACTCAAGCCATGTGGAAAGGGTTAAGAAAGATGTAGTTCAAGAACAGAACACAGAAAAAAGATGCGGAAAGTTGTTATGGATTCATCAAATTGCATAGATCTAAACTGATTATGGTGGAAAATAATCAACGTGGTACCAAATCGAGTCCTAAATATTATAATTAATGGCTTTATAAAAATTGTTACCCTAAAAAGTGATAAAATCCAAGAAAATGTTGCTTCAATATCACAGGTAAAAAAAAAAAAGCTCTCTTGCATGGACCTTCATTTTGCAACTTAATTTGACCGCCACATTGCGATATACTTCCTCAATGCTGTCCTGGACTGTGATTATCATTGTTGATTATGGGATGCCCAGTACATGTATGGCAATGGCAGGGCAAATGATTATGTATACATCATTTCCACTTGGGGTTACTATTTGCTGCACATGTGTTGGGAATCAGCTGTGTGTCACATGAGATTTAACCATTGCCCCATCTGGTCTAGGCGTGAACAATCAAAGAGTCTGCTTGAGAATAAGCCTGACGGCACATTCCTAGTGCGGCCCAAAGAAAACTACAATAACGAACTGCCTACCACACAAGAACCGATCCACTGTTATACAATCGACATCATGTAAAGCCTGTGTGTGTGTGTGTGTGTGTGTGTGTGTGTGTGTGTACGCACGTGTGTGTGTGTGTGTGTGTGTGTGTGTGTGTGTGTGTGTGTGTGTGTGTGTGTGTGTGTATGACGTGTGTGTGTGTGTGTTGTGTGTTCGTGCACAATACAGTACACATAGGGGGTCATGTCACACAAATGCCCCTGGGGATTTAACTTCGGCACTGCTAGTTACCTTTCTGATTTTGGGATTGAACACTTGAACAACTTGCAAATTTTGCTGTAATTTGCATATTTAAAAAAAATTTGCTGGAGTGAAAGGATTAAGACACCAAAATTAAATGTACTTCCTGCATTATAATAGCTCTTCCATTTTTAGTTCCAGATGCCCATCTTGACTTCTTCCATATTTGTTTAGCCAGCAGTCTTGCAGTTGCAGAATTAATTGTACACACACACACACACACACACACACACACACACACAGAGCATGACCTGGTCCATGGCTAATCTTTCTGCAATCATCCTCTTTTGTCCTTTTGTAACTCTGCAGAGACGACGGCAAATTCAAACGCATTCCTGTGTTCAGAGGACCAGGTGGAGGCTTCGGATTTGCCGCTCCGTTTGAGTTTGATTCGTTGCTGACTTTAGTGCTCTACTATTCGATCAACACACTTGAGAAGCACAACCCTGGCCTGCTAAGGGCAGCACTCAAGTTCCCTGCATGCACCAGACGATGACAATCCATCATTATGTGTGTGTGTGTGTGTGTGTGTGTGTGTGTGTGTGTGTGTGTGTGTGTGTGTGTGTGTGTGTGTGTGTGTCTGTGTCTGTGTGTGTGTCTGTGTGTGTGTCTGTGTGTGTTGTGTGTACATTTGTGTAGTGTGTGAGTGCATTTGTGTAGTGGACTCAAATGTGTTTATGTTCAGGTATCATGTGCATGTGGAGTTGTGACTGTTGTCTGCAAAGGATGGCATTACAATAGATATTTAGAAAAGAATGTTCTTCTAGCGCACCTGCAGACTGACCCTCAGATAATTTCTCTGCCTGGATCTAATTAAAGGCTAAATATTGCTCCAGGTGCTCACTTGTCACATTGCAGGTGAATGTTCAAGTCCGTTATTCATAGTAATTCACCGTCGTACTGCTTAGCGTGCCGATGTGTTTATGGACGCGCAGGTTTCTGTATTCACAGCCTGCACTCGGCTCTAGTACCATTGCCCTCATGTTTTCGATGTGTTTTAATTAGTGAAGCAGATTCGACTGAGCACGAGAGGCAGGCACGCCCACCCGCTGTTGGTGCAATTATTTCCAGGATGCCGTCCCTCACCGCTTTCGTACTGTTCCGAATAGGATTGCTGCTTGCAGTAAAAGGTATGCAAAACATGAGCCTTTACATTGCTATTTACAACTACAGCGAGGCATGGGGGGTGGGGCTTTGTAATAGTCAACGATATAATAACTACATCATACACTTGGACGGTAACCAAATTGTCTCACATTTCGATAACAGATTCTCTGGTGCTCTCATCAAGCTTCGCATCTAGCGACTTCGTCAACGTTACTACGCCAATGTCAGCCACGCCCACACCCAGCTCTTGCTCGGTTACTGACGATGCGGCATGCTTGAATGTTACAGCAGCAGAGGACGATACTGCCTCCAATCTAACGAGTTATAGCAGCCTTGCTCTGAGGACCTACGTGCAAACATTTAGCTCCACTACAACAGATGAACCAATATCATCACCAACAGAAAACACTTCAACTCCAACCTCTGTTAGCCTTGCTTTGAGCACTTACTCACCAACATTCCCCTCTACTACTGAAAATGAACCAGCATCATCACCAACAGAAAACACTTCAACTCCAACCTCTGTTAGCCTTGCTTTGAGCACTTACTCACCAACATTCCCCTCTACTACTGAAAATGAACCAATATCATCATCACCAACAGAAAACACTTCAACTCCAACCTCTGTTAGCCTTGCTTTGAGCACTTACTCACCAACATTCCCCTCTACTACTGAAAATGAACCAATATCATCATCACCAACAGAAAACACTTCAACTCCAACCTCTGTTAGCCTTGCTTTGAGCACTTACTCACCAACATTCCCCTCTACTACTGAAAATGAACCAATATCATCATCACCAACAGAAAACACTTCAACTCCAACCTCTGTTAGCCTTGCTTTGAGCACTTACTCACCAACATTCCCCTCTACTACTGAAAATGAACCAACACCATCACCAACAGAAAACACTCCAGCTCCAACCTCTGTTAGCCTTGCTTTGAGCACTTACTCACCAACATTCCCCTCTACTACTGAAAATGAACCAGCATCATCACCAACAGAAAACACTTCAACTCCAACCTCTGTTAGCCTTGCTTTGAGCACTTACTCACCAACATTCCCCTCTACTACTGAAAATGAACCAACACCATCACCAACAGAAAACACTCCAGCTCCAACCTCTGTTAGCCTTGCTTTGAGCACTTACTCACCAACATTCTCCTCTACTACTGAAAATGAACCAGCATCATCACCAACAGAAAACACTTCAACTCCAACCTCTGTTAGCCTTGCTTTGAGCACTTACTCACCAACATTCCCCTCTACTACTGAAAATGAACCACCAACAGAAAACACTTCAACTCCAACCTCTGTTAGCCTTGCTTTGAGCACTTACTCACCATTATTCCCCTCTACTACTGAAAATGAACCAGCACCATCACCAACAGAAAACACTCCAGCTCCAACCTCTGTTAGCCTTGCTTTGAGCACTTACTCACCAACATTCCCCTCTACTACTGAAAATGAACCAGCATCATCACCAACAGAAAACACTTCAACTCCAACCTCTGTTAGCCTTGCTTTGAGCACTTACTCACCAACATTCCCCTCTGCTACTGAAAATGAACCAACACCATCACCAACAGAAAACACTCCAGCTCCAACCTCTGTTAGCCTTGCTTTGAGCACTTACTCACCAACATTCCCCTCTACTACTGAAAATGAACCACCAACAGAAAACACTCCAACTCCAACCTCTGTTAGCCTTGCTTTGAGCACTTACTCACCAACATTCCCCTCTGCTACTGAAAATGAACCAACACCATCACCAACAGAAAACACTCCAGCTCCAACCTCTGTTAGCCTTGCTTTGAGCACTTACTCACCAACATTCCCCTCTACTACTGAAAATGAACCACCAACAGAAAACACTCCAACTCCAACCTCTGTTAGCCTTGCTTTGAGCACTTACTCACCAACATTCCCCTCTACTACTGAAAATGAACCAGCATCATCACCAACAGAAAACACTTCAACTCCAACCTCTGTTAGCCTTGCTTTGAGCACTTACTCACCAACATTCCCCTCTACTACTCAAAATGAACCAATATCATCACCAACAGAAAACACTTCAACTCCAACCTCTGTTAGCCTTGCTTTGAGCACTTACTCACCAGCATTCCCCTCTACTACTGAAAATGAACCAACACCATCACCAACATTCCCCTCTACTACTCAAAATGAACCAATATCATCACCAACAGAAAACACTTCAACTCCAAACTCTGTTAGCCTTGTTTTGAGCACTTACTCAACAACGTTCAGCCCTGTTACTGATTTCTCACCATTTCCTACAACAGAAATGAACACTCCAACTTCCATTATAACCAGTTCTGGCATCCTTCTTCAAATATCAAGCCCCGTTATTGATGATAAATTGGCATCATCAACAGCAGCAAGCACTCAAGTCCCAGTTTCAACTGATTCTAGCAGCTTTCCTTCCAGCCCCCTTCATAGCACAGGTAGTGAATTCCAGCTAACAACAGCTCTTACTTCAATCATATCCAGCAGCAGTTCTCTGGGCACTTCCACATCATTTACTTCTAACCCCATTCCTAGCATAAACATTAAATCATTGGTAAAAACTACTTCAATCGGCAGCTATCTTTTGGGCACTTTTTCAACTTCTCACTCCATTTCTATAGTTGAAATGAATTCAGCCACAGTGACATCTTCAAGTCAATCCAGTTCCAGTACTTCATCTTCAGGTCCTAGTTCCTTACCATCCAGTGTTGTTATCACCACAAGCAGCCAACTATCTTCAATCAATGTTGAAAGCACACCAATAACACCTTCCACCAATACATCAGGTATACCCACAACGACGACACCTTTCACCAATACATCAGGTATACCCACAACGACGACACCTTCCACCAATACATCAGGTATACCCACAACGACGACACCTTCCACCAATACATCAGGTATACCCACAACGACGACACCTTCCACCAATACATCAGGTATACCCACAACGACGACACCTTTCACCAATACATCAGGTATACCCACAACGACGACACCTTTCACCAATACATCAGGTATACCCACAACGACGACACCTTTCACCAATACATCAGGTATACCCACACCGACACCTTCCAACAATACACCTGCATCAACGCCACTTTCTGGTACATCCTACCTAGTGGTTATCTGTGTTTTAGGTGGCCTTGCTGTAATAATAATTCTGATATTAGTAATGATTATATTGCTGCAACGCAGAAAACTGAAAAGAGTAAAGAGGTAAGTTCAACAGTGTGATGAAGGGAAGAGGTCTAGAGTCATCAACATATACATCATCATTCATGTGCATTTTCATTTTCAGAAAGGACGCTGATCCCTACCAGCTCCCATTGGTGCCGCATAAGATTGAAGTTCCTCCTTCAATGCAGAGTAGGCAACTATTTTTAAAATAATTTTACTTTTGATGAAACTCATATATCAAATACAACACATGCATGGGTTACGTACGAGACAATAGTGCAGTATTACATCATGGGAGGATTGGATGGGCAAACCAAATTGAACAAAAATGTGCCTGGTATATTAAAGACCAGCACTGCTTTTGAAACATTTACATTGACCATACATGTATACTCTACCCTGCCCACAGATGGCAGTGATCTGGCTTATGAGACGATGTTCGACGATGACGAAATATTGGGCGTGCAGTCAATGCCATGGTTCGATCCCAAGTACAGAGGCTCGGAGGCAGTAAGTTCTAACCAAAGCCCCTCCATGTTTGCACTTTATATTTACTTTCCCTTCTCTTTCCCATTCCTCGACAGACTGACGACGACCGCACCACCATTGTCACAGAGTCCAGTGAGCCGGTACGGGCCACTGTAGATGGGAACGTTCGGGGAAGACACTCATCTCTGGACACCACGCTTATCACTGAACTGGACCACAACGACTACTTGGCACAGTACAGCCAATCAACACCCATGCAGCCAGGTACGCTGAGCTCACCATTGCATGTGTAACCCATTTAATTAGATGAAACAAGCAAAACATGAAAGTCACTTTTTCTTTTTTTAGGTGAAAGGCCTATTGAGTACGACATATTCCTTAAGAATCAAGATCAGGAAACATCATCGAGACCCTCAATTAGCGACTATTGGAATAACAGCCAGTAGTGTGCCATGTACCCCTGATCCACTAGAGCAACCCAAAGTTCTCAATTAATCAGCAGACCTCACTGCATCATAGACTTCCATTGTGACAGTTTGTTTTTGATTTTTGTGTACTTCTGTGTGTAGTTGTTAATATATACAATCAAATTTTTCAAGTGTCAGAATTGAGTTGATTCTGCAAATGCCAACAAGCAAGGACTCTTCATAATTCTTGCTGTAGTGATGAGAGATGAACAATTCAATGCAGTAATTCTATTTGATGAGTTCCATACATATTGTAGAATTAATAAATGAGGTTGTTCCAACATGATGTGTTATTCCATAAGAGGAGCCTCATAGTTGAAACCAATGCCACTACTCCACTTTACTCTGGAAACTCTCTCAAGCATAGGTTGGTCACCAGTTGTAACCAGTGCCTTTATGCTCTTCAACAGCACCCTCTTTTTTTTTCGTGAGCTCCTGATTCAAAGACAGATTAAGGTGGTAGATTACTTGTGGGATGGCCGAGTGCAAATATGGCTGTATTTGTGAAAAAGGTGAGGAGGCAGATAAAGGTACAGCCCTGTCCAGAAGATATTGGAATGGATATAAGGTACTCACCTGCAACTTAGGGCTCTCACAGAATGCTACATGCTTGGTACAATACTCCTTTGAAGAGTACGATTTAAACTCCCCTTTACACTCAGAATTTCTCTATGACATCCAGGATTTGAAATGCCTGCAAGGTTGCGGCATACAGGTGTATCTTACAACAATGCCTGTCAAAGTGTCAGCTCAGTTCTCAAATTGGGTCACACCAAAGAAAATTAATTCAACATTGTGGTGTGCAGATAAGTTGTATTGTCCCTACACATTGCAAACCTACCACAACTTGAGTAGCCAAAAGCAGTGCATGTATAATCATGACTACAATTGGCATGTGACAATAATAAAAAATATGCGCAGTATGTGGAATGAGATGTGTCTAAAGTTATTAACTGAAGTGCAAGAGAAATTAAAAACATTCATCTAGAGGCTTCCCTTAACCCTTCAATTATTGTTGATGAAATTAGAGACCATCACCATACATGTCCATTCCTAGGGAACCATATTTGGGATACACTGCTGTCCATCTGCATCCATATGCATCCCATAGTGACAATTATCAAACACTTAATGGGGTAGTTTAACATATAAGAATGAGCACTGCATTTAGCATCATTTGAAATATGGTGCTGCGTGTTTATTTGCTCATTATTTGCCTGCCACTATGTCTTGTATGTTTGTACGTTTGTTAATGTGCAAAAACATAAAGAATAAGTTAATAATTCAATTAAATCATATGATATATCTTCTCAACTATTAACTATCCTGCTTGTTATGTTTAATTAAATTCAGTCAGTTAGCTCATCAATAAATTCAAACCAATCATTCAAGATGAAATAATGACGACACTTAGTTAAGTAATCTAAAATTAGTTAGGAAAAAGGTTAAGAATTTGATTTTCAGGCACTTGATTTGCATGTATGCATTTGTTTTTAATTAACCATAATAAAATTTTTTGTTTGAATTTATTATCAATGACCAATACCCGCTAATATAACAACTTGTGGGCCCATGGGCATGGGATATAGCATCATGGGGTTGAGGTTTGCCACGATTGCATAGTAAAATTTGTAATTCCTAAGATTTCATATGAAGCCAGCTGCTAATGTTCGTAAAGTAAACTGATAATCTTTCCTGGAAATCACTTCAGAGGGCTGGCAGCCATGTTTTATCCGCCTTTGTAATGAGTATTTCTTTAGTACACAGTTGTTGGGAGTTGTCATAACATACGTCACATGGCAGCTATAGTTTTGTGCAAAATGGGACAGTTTCCGCCCCACGGTTAAAATGTTATAAAAATGCATCGCGTTTGAATCGCTATAACTTCCCAACGGATAACGCTATCGACTTTCTATTTTCAAAACTACATAGTGAAATGGTGTAGTATGAAGTGTTGAAAATAGGAAGTCGATAGCGTTATCCGTTGGGAAGTTATAGCGATTCAAACGCGATGCATTTTTATAACATTTTAACCGTGGGGCGGAAACTGTCCCAAATAATGATATAGACATAGCATGGATAAATTTTAAAAATAAATAAATGTTCAACAGGTTGTATTTCACAGAGTATATAACAGTTACAGCAATTTAATGTATTCCTATATAGGGGTAAGATTTCTACTATATTCTTGGCAGTGATGCTAAAATGGTGGCTCAATTGTAAATGGATTTACGAATAAAGTTAGTTAGCATTGAATGGAGGAGTTGTCTGTTCGATTTGTTCCATGTTAAATCATAGCGTTATGCGACATGCATCGATTCGGGAGGAATGTAATCAATTTCTGGCTCGTTACATACAAGTGATATACAGTACACACAAGAGGCGAATCAGAGATAAAATATAGACTATATATTATCTCTGGGCGAATCATGGGGACGTACAGTACCGTCCGCGGGCAAGTTAAAAAAACTCGCGAGGTGTCGGATGGTTGACAGTATTTTGGCGAGCGCTAATCGAGTACCACGCGTGTTTTTTTTAACTTGCCCGCGGACTGTACTGTATGCTTTGGTGCCTCTTATTTATTAGTCCAACTCTCAACTCAATCATGGGTGTGGCTAGTACGTCCGGTCAGAACTATGTTGTAGGTGGCATTTCGCGCTCACAAGGCCAGGTGGGCACGTGACATTTAAACATAATTTTGGGCACATAAACGGAAATTTAATAATGAACATCCTAAATAGGCACTGTCATATAAAGCTAGTTGGGGCAAGTGCTCAGAGCTCTTCCTTGGGTGCAGCTTCAGCCTATTGAATAAAAGTGATTATAAAAGTTGTTGGAAACTGAGTTCATTCATACATACCTCATGATCATGATCATGATCATCGTTGTCGTCATCATCATCATCATCATCATCATCGTCATCATCATCTTTGGCCTTTGAAGCTTCCTCAGCCTTTCTCTTAGCCTCTTCCTCTTTCCTCTGCTCCTCATCAAGCTAAAAGTAGTAAAGAGGCTTCCTGTTAGGTTTGTTCCCACCAATAAATATACCACATACCTTTTTCTTCATCTCCTTCTCTGCATCTTTTGTCTTGCCCCATGTGTCTGCACCAAATGTCTCAGCGTACTCGACATCATCCGTAATCAAGACGTTATCAAAGATTGTTCCAGACTTCACCTATTGAAGCAAACACATGAATCAGCCATGTTGCCCAAGCCCAAGACAGTATATATATCAGTTTATGCCAACCTGCCAGAGATCAAATCCAATTGAACCGAAGTCATCGTAACTGTACAGGCTATCATCAGGCTGGTACTCTGGATTGGGAACTTGAGGATGGACCCAGACACCCTGGTATTTGGGGTTATCAATCTGCTTTGGTTTCCATTCACCCTGTGTGCAGAACACAAAGACACATTGTGAAACCAAATCAAGTGCTATTCAAATGTGGTAAATAGAAAAAAGTGGTTGAAAAACAGAAGCACGAAATGCCTCAGTAAAATGAAGTCCTTTTAGCTTGATTTAGTGAGCAACAGCTGCTCACCATAAGTACACCCATTATAGCCTCCCCCTTTTGAGGCAATGCTACTTGATGACATCACCCTGAGATACTCACCTTGTATGCTGGGTTGGGGACATTTGGAGGCTCCCACTCTCCATCAGTGTCGTCATCCCAGTCCTCAGGTTTCTTGGCATCAGGGTCAGGGATGTACTCTGGCTTGTCCCAGTCCTGTGAAGGAAAGGAAGATGTGTTTGAAGCAACTACAAATAATAGCAAATGTGTTGTGCACATGAACACAGAAATGCTTAAGAGTCCATATGCTGTGCATGGACAACACACACCTCAGGCTTCGTGTCGCTGGGGTCATCGATCTTGGCTCTGTCGTCCCAGTCGCTTGGCTTCGATGCAGCAGGGTCTGGAATGGTCTTTGCTGGAAGGAAGTCAAAATCGTTCTCCAGGCTTCCACTCTCAACCTTGCTGTTGTCAATCTTGACTTCATAGGTGTTGTCAGGACGAACAATCAGTGTGTAAAGATGAGTGTATTCATCATCCTATAGGATGCAGGTCCACAACGTTTAAAGCTCTATTCAAACACCAAAGTTCCAGTGGTACCTTGCATCTGATCTCTTTTTTGACCAGCAGGTTTTTCCCCTTGTAGCTGAAGATGACGTGCACCTTCTTGGTCCCAGGCCCACAGATGTCAGGACCTGACGTCATGGAATGAACACGTATAGTCAATGTGCAAATGGTCGAATTCCGTGAACTAACCGAACATGATGTTGTAGGGAGA
The DNA here is from genome assembly GCA_013339895.1 of Ephydatia muelleri. Taxonomy (NCBI): domain Eukaryota; kingdom Metazoa; phylum Porifera; class Demospongiae; order Spongillida; family Spongillidae; genus Ephydatia; species Ephydatia muelleri. The sequence goes on along the minus strand of JABACO010000011.1, from coordinate 6,406,253 downwards.
CTCTCCGTGGACGTCTTTTTTGTCCACGGTGCTAGGGAAAAGCTACGCCACAGGAAGAAAGGTGCCTTTTTAAAAAAAAAGGCCTATCTTAAGCAACCTCACGGTACCTTAACGTATCCGCCTCCGCAGTCAATGCTTTGTTCGTGCTTAACGGTGAACTGGATCACGAGTGTCTTATCTTCGTTAGAGAACTTGTCAAACCCGGCACTCAACGCGTAGAATCGCGCATCTTGACTGGTCTTGATACCTGCACAATTTTCGTCATTATAATAAAATGCCGCCCCCCTCTCATTTCGCCCCTGTACCTTTGTCCTTTTCGGCATCCCCATAGAATTTTCCCGCCGACCAGGTGAACTCTCCAAAATCGGACTTGTGCTTCGACTGCACCCACCTGTCCTTCCAGGCCGCTGCACAAACCACATGCGAGTTGTGTTAATCTACCCGAACGTTAAGAAGTCTTTTTTACCGTCTTCAAAAGTCTCCTTGAAATAGATGGTCGGGTCTGCCAATGCGACGCCAAGTAAAACTAGTAGGACTATTACGATCCTCTCCATCTTCGCGACTTCCAGAACACCCCTCAATCGGTGCACGAGGGTTTTTATTGCGCATGCGCTTGTAGTAAACAATCGTGGAAGAATCTGATTGGTCACATATTATGGATTACATCACTTTTTAAGCAGTTTGAAAAGCGGGTGCTGTGGTTTTGTACGCCATTCCATATACATCATGTCGCCAGCACCAGACATGGACGCCATGTTTCCTGCTTTGCGACTTGCACCAGCCTGCAGTGAAAAGAGCCATTAAAAAAACCTGTCTCACACGTAATCTATATACCATCCACCCATTGTTAGGGTGCAAGTTTAGACTAGCTGTTAAGCATTATGCAGATTCCTATAATGGCACTCAAGAATCGTAATTATCTTTAAAAGCACCGCAAGAACTGTGTTATATTCTAATTTTGCTCATCCAATGCTATGAAGCTCGATCCTTCTAAGTGCTATCTAGTCCTTTACTAAGACCGACCACACAGTGAAGTGCTTAGGATTAGTGAAAGTGGCTTTATATTGATCTAGGTGCTTACTATCATCACTGTACACACCCACATGCACAAATATAGTACGGCAAGCCTTTGTTGATAGTTATATGTGTGCATGTGTGTTGTGTGTGCTTGATAGTTATGTGTGTGTGTGAGGGAAGATAATGGTTCAAGGGTGAGAAGGCTTAGACGGAATGATCACAACGAGAGGTGAGGTGCTCCTTTGTCGTCGTATACTGACCTGAGGTTTGCCCGATGCAGAAGCTCCCACACCTCCTCCTTCCTCCTCTGCGTCATTATCTGACGCCGCCAGAACCTACATTTGAACACGTAAGCTCTATTCCACCACCCCACCCTCCTCTCTTCCCACCTTCTGCAGGAGATCAGCTTGCTCCTTCTTGGTGGAGAAAGCCAAGTCTGGCTCCTGAAACAATATATGAAAGTGAGACAACGTTGCATCAATACCCCTTAGTATTGGGCAGGAGTATAGGAAAGGGGGGGAGGGGGGGAGGAGGGGGGAAGTGAAGTGGAGGTGGAGGGTAGAAGGAAGTGGAGGAGGACAAGGGGAGGGGATTGCGGGGTGATATGGGGAGGAGGACAAGGGGAGGGGATTGCGGGGTGACATGGGGAGGAGGACAAGGGGAGGGGATTGCGGGGTGACATGGGGAGGAGGACAAAGGGAGGGGATTGCGGGGTGACATGGGGAGGAGGACAAGGGGAGGGGATTGTGGGGTGACATGGGGAGGAGGACAAGGGGAGGGGATTGTGGGGTGACATGGGGAGGAGGACAAGGGGAGGGGGATTGCAGGGTTACATGGGGAGGAGGACAAGGGGAGGGGGATTGCGGGGTGACATGGGTGCGGAACAGTACTTATGGACAACCACTCACTTCCTCTATGCCAGCTAGTTTGGTCACAACCTAAAGGAAAAGCACATGTACAGTGCTCATAGAAGGAAATATCTCAACACCAATGACACAGGCTACACACAAAGCTCTCCTTTGGGCTCACCTTGAAGCTGTACCCCTGGTTTACCAGGAACCTCTGCCTCTTTGTGGAGAAGTGCATGTCCTCCGTATCCTGAGGGGATGGAAGTCACTGTCACCATGGCAACATAGCCAGCACAACCCACACCTGGGACACGAGTGAGTAGAAGAAAGCATTGTAATCCTCCGCCACAGAATCTGGAAAAAGGTGATGGTGTGTGTAAGAAGTGAGAGTGGAGAGGTGGAGTGGTGGGAGGAGAGCAAGGTGGAATGGGAGGAGAGAAGCCATAATGTGCTCAAATCATTGTATCCATACAGGAAGCCATTTCTTACCTTTCTTGGCTCTTAGGATTCTCCCCAGTCTCTGGGCTTCCTGAGTACGCAGGTCAATGGGATAGAGGCAGTTTACATTTGAACCATGAGGTACCCAGCCCATATTGGGACCAGCCCAGTCACCCCCATCCACATGGTGACCACGGTAACCCACACCAGTAGTCATACAAACTGTCTTCTTCCCTCCCACACTCCCCTCCTCCCCACACACCTGCCTTCTGGACCCCCCGTGGGCTGATATTTGGATGAGTACATTGGCATCCGGTAGGTCAAAGGAATTGTCCCCCACCTAAAAGTGGGAGGAGTTGGTGATGTAATCAAACAATTGTTTTAAATAATGCACAGAGGGAAATGAGCAAGTGACAATGGGAGAGTGTTGTGATGATGAGGAGAGTGTTGTGATGAGGGAGTGTTGTGATGAGGGAGTGTTGTGATGAGGGAGTGTTGTGATGAGGGAGTGTTGTGATGAGGGAGTGTTGTGATGAGGGAGAATTGTGATGAGGGGAGAGTGTTGTGATGAGGGGAGAGTGTTGTGATGAGGGGAGTGTTGTGATGAGGGAGTGTTGTGATGAGGGAGTGTTGTGATGAGGGAGTGTTGTGATGAGGGAGTGTTGTGATGAGGGAGTGTTTGTGATGAGGGAGTGTTGTGATGAGGGAGTGTTGTGATGAGGGGAGTGTTGTGATGAGGGAGTGTTGTGATGAGGGAGTGTTGTGATGAGGGAGTGTTGTGATGAGGGGAGTGTGTTGTGATGAGGGAGTGTTGTGATGAGGGAGTGTTTGTGATGAGGGGAGAGTGCTGTGATGAGATAATTATTCAAAGTAGCAACGATGGCTTGAATGGGAGAAGGGAAGATGGTGGGAGTAACAATATGAAGCATACACTGAGTAGTGTGATGGTGTGATGCAGGTACGAGTAAAATGATCATGTTGGTTGCATGTAAATAATGAATGTATTAAGGTGATTAGGATCTTTAAGCCAATAGTACCCATGGCAACCAAATCCTATCTCTCGCCGTAACTACTATACTAGCGCAGCACAGGGCCTTGGATATGAAGACGAGCTAGCTGTGGCTAATGGCTACCTTGGATATGAAGACGAGCTAGTTGTGGCTAATGGCTACCTTGGATATGAAGACGAGCTAGTTGTGGCAAATGGCTACCTTGGATATGAAGATGAGCTAGCTGTGGCTAATGGCTACCTTGGATATGAAGACGAGCTAGCTGTGGCTAATGGCTACCTTGGATATGAAGACGAGCTAGCTGTGGCTAATGGCTACCTTGGATATGAAGACGAGCTAGCTGTGGCTAATGGCTACCTTGGATATGAAGACGAGCTAGCTGTGGCTAATGGCTACCTTGGATATGAAGACGAGCTAGCTGTGGCTAATGGCTACCTTGGATATGAAGATGAGCTAGCTGTGGCTAATGGCTACCTTGGATATGAAGACGAGCTAGCTGTGGCTAATGGCTACCTTGGATATGAAGACGAGCTAGCTGTGGCTAATGGCTACCTTGGATATGAAGACGAGCTAGCTGTGGCTAATGGCTACCTTGGATATGAAGACGAGCTAGCTGTGGCTAATGGCTACCTTGGATATGAAGACGAGCTAGCTGTGGCTAATGGCTACCTTGGATATGAAGACGAGCTAGCTGTGGCTAATGGCTACCTTGGATATGAAGACGAGCTAGCTGTGGCTAATGGCTACCTTGGATATGAAGACGAGCTAGCTGTGGCTAATGGCTACCTTGGATATGAAGATGAGCTAGCTGTGGCTAATGGCTACCTTGGATATGAAGATGAGCTAGCTGTGGCTAATGGCTACCTTGGATATGAAGATGAGCTAGCTGTGGCTAATGGCTATCTTGGATATGAAGACGAGCTAGTTGTGGCTAATGGCTACCTTGGATATGAAGATGGTACTGAGCTGTGGGTTGTGTACAAAGTTCTGGAGCACCTTCATTCTCTCGCTCTGAACAGTCTGACCATCAATGAAGGGCCTGTAAAGTAAGGATGGTGAGGAAAGTGAAGGGGAGGGAAGGGTGAAGGAGGGGCGGTTGTGGGGAGAGGGTGAGTGGTGGAGTAGGAGTGGTGGGAAGGGAGAGGGTGGGAAGGGAGAGGGTGGGAAGGTGGGTAGGTGTTCAGCTATCTGTCAAAGTATCACCATATGTGCACTCTGACAACGCACTTTCACAAGCACACAGTGGAACCACACATAAAACCACACAACACACACACACACACACACACACACATAAACACACATACACACACACCTATTAAGGGCTGTGGCGTAGTTTCTAAGAGCAAAGACAACATCTGAGAAAATGATGATTTTGTCGTTTCGTCTGCACAGTGAGGAAGAAGACACAACCTCTCAATCATAACAATAGAATAGTGTGTACTGTTAGGAACATGAATTTTCAATTAGTGCCCACCTTTCATGGTAACGCATAAGAAACTGCAGATATGAATAATGGAAAGAACAAACAAAAGAGAAGATGAAACAGAAGTGAGCAAAGAAGGGAAGTGGAGGGAGGAGGGAGAGGGGAAGTGGAGGGAGGAGGGAGAGGGAAGTGAGGGAGGAGGGAGAGGGGAAGAGGAGGGAGAGGGAGAGGGGAAGAGGAGGGAGAGGGAGAGGGAAGGGGAGGGAGGAGGGAGAGGGAAGTGGAGGGAGGAGGGAGAGGGGAAGTGGAGGGAGGAGGGAGGAGAGGGGGAGAGGGGAAGTGGAGGGAGGAGGGAGGGAAGTGGAGGGAGGAGGGAGAGGGAGTGGAGGGAGGAGGGAGAGGGGAAGTGGAGGGAGGAGGGAGAGGGGAAGTGGACGGGAGGAGGGAGGAGAGGGGAAGTGGAGGGAGGGGGAGAGGGGAAGTGGGGAGGGGAGAGGGGAGTGGAGGGAGGAGGGAGAGGGGAAGGAGGGAGGAGGGAGAGGGGAAGTGGAGGGAGGAGGGAGAGGGGAAGTGAGGAGGAGGGAGAGGGGAAGTGGAGGGAGGAGGGAGGAGGGAGAGGGAGGGAAGTGGAGGGAGGAGGGAGAGGGGAAGTGGAGGGAGGAGGGAGAGGGGAAGTGGAGGGAGGAGGGAGAGGGGAAGTGGAGGGAGGAGGGAGAGGGGAAGTGGAGGGAGGAGGGAGAGGGAAGTGGAGGGAGGAGGGAGATGGGAAGGGGAAGTGGAGGGAAGTGGAGGGAGATGGGAAGGGGAAGTGGAGGGAGGAGGGAGATGGGAAGGGGAAGTGGAGGGAGGAGGGAGATGGGAAGGGGAAGTGGAGGGAGGAGGGAGATGGGAAGGGGAAGTGGAGGGAGGAGGGAGATGGGAAGGGGAAGTGGAGGGAGGAGAGAGAGATGGGAAGGGGAAGTGGAGGGAGGAGGGAGATGGGAAGGGGAAGTGGAGGGAGGAGGGAGATGGGAAGGGGAAGAGGAAGCATGAAGGAGGGAGGGATGATGTGCAGGAAGAGGAGAAGAGGGAACGAGATGTTTGGGGCTTAGGGTTACATATACATGTATGTCTCACTTGGCAAGCTCTGAACTTGTTAGGGTTCATCACATAGAGAAGCTAAACATGATGAAGAAGGCATTGGTGATGTGGGAATCTCTGTATTTTGTCACAGTGAAATTCTGACCTTATCAGACACAATAAATTAAATCAAACAGGACAGAGTGTCCTTTTTCTGGTTTCAAATTCTACGCCAAACCCTTTCTAGGGCCTGTATTCCATAGCTACAGTGTACCTAAATCAACATCCAGTACATCTATTCTTGATATATTATCTCCAACAGGGTAATAATGAACGATTCCATTAAGCCAACCACACATCAACAAAAACAGTCTTATTGCCTCCACTCCCCACACGCCATCACACTTTCAAACTACTGAACAATGACGAGGAAAACGGAATGCTCCTGATTAGATGCTTGAATGCAGTAGACATGAGTTACATAACTTTGAATGCAATAGGCATGAGTTACATAACTTTGAATGCAGTAGACATGAGTTACATAACTTTGAATGCAGTAGACATGAGTTACATAACTTTGAATGCAGTAGACATGAGTTACATAACTTTGAATGCAGTAGACATGAGTTACATAACTTTGAATGCAGTAGGCATGAGTTACATAACTTTGAATGCAGTAGACATGAGTTACATAACTTTGAATGCAATAGACATGAGTTACATAACTTTGAATGCAGTAGACATGAGTTACATAACTTTGATTGCAGTAGACATGAGTTACATAACTTTGAATGCAGTAGACATGAGTTACATAACTTTGAATGCAGTAGACATGAGTTACATAACTTTGAATGCAGTAGACATGAGTTACATAACTTTGAAGCAGTAGACATGAGTTACATAACTTTGAAGCAGTAGGCATGAGTTACATAACTTTGAATGCAGTAGACATGAGTTACATAACTTTGAATGCAGTAGACATGAGTTACATAACTTTGAATGCAGTAGACATGAGTTACATAACTTTGAATGCAGTAGGCATGAGTTACATAACTTTGAATGCAGTAGACATGAGTTACATAACTTTGAATGCAATAGACATGAGTTACATAACTTTGAATGCAGTAGACATGAGTTACATAACTTTGAATGCAGTAGACATGAGTTACATAACTTTGAATGCAGTAGACATGAGTTACATAACTTTGAATGCAGTAGACATGAGTTACATAACTTTGAATGCAGTAGACATGAGTTACATAACTTTGAATGCATGAGTTACATCACACACTACGAATGATTCTATAAATATGTGCTTTCACCTTACGCCTTCTTGACTGAATCTGAAGGTACTCTTGATAGAATTCTGGGGTCATTGGGCACCACACCTGCAATGTGAATGTGTACAGTGTGTGTACAGTGTGTGTGTGTGTATGTGTGCGTGTGTGTGTACAGTGTGTGTGTGTGTGTGTGTGTGTGTGCGTGATGTGTTTGTACAGTATGTGTGTGTTACATGTTCAAAGGTCTACTTTAGAACACTGCCCCAAATTTAAGTGGTCACTTATGGATGTGATCCTAAATAATGCTCACCTCAGCACACTGGACCCTGGCAATGAAGCCCAGGTTCTGCAGCTCCATCCAGTTGGCCTCATAAAGCTTTGGACCAATCAGAAAGTTCAGGTCTTGTATCTTGTCATCTTCCCTGACCAGTGTGGCAGTGAGACCAAGCTTGCAATGGGCCTGAACAGCTGTGGGGAGGGTCGGGGGGTTAGGGGGGTGGGCAGAGGGGAGAGGGAAGGAAGGGAGTGAGAGAGCTGAGCAAAGGTACACGCATACCCTGATGGGTGACAATCTAATATCCCCACACTGCCATACATCTGCACATCCATCTCATTGAGAAGAGACATCACCGCCCCACCTTTACACGCACCACATCACCCCACCTCTCTCCTGAAACCCACACTCCCATCAAACAATCCCCGTGCCTCTCATCACATAATCCCACCTTCCCCCCCCCCCCCCCCTCCCTTTTTTTAGCCGAACCCTCCACCGTCTAATTGTCCCCTAGGACGCATGTTGGAGGAGAAGAGGGCTTGAGACAGCAACACAGCTGATGAAATACGAATACTACTTCAGTGCAACTCTGCGACTCCACGCAGGTGCCTCAGCTTGGTGCACCATTAGCAGTGACAATGGGGTTGAAGCAAATTAATAGATATCACATAATGGTGATTTAAAATAATGAGGGATGATGATTACTTTGACACTATGCACTGTTTTGCATCTTAGCCCTGCTTTAATTTAGATTCATATATCGTGAGGACCCATGATATATATATTTACCAAAACTGATCAATGCTAAACTCCCAATGAAAGATGAAGGTCTTGTGCACATACACTGCACAGAGGCAGGCAATATCTAGCGACTAGATGGTATTATGTAGGACAGGTGGGTACAGGTGCAGCTATGCTGGTGTGCTTGGGTGGGCAAATAAATAGCACCACGGAGGAATAAGATATGGCTGGTGTTTACTGATGTACCTGAGAGTGTTCTCCTGAACTTGTCTGCTGGAATGGTCTGGACCTCTGTTGCAGAGAAATGACAAATAACCTACATCCCATTGCTGTCAGAAGATGTGCACTCCCATTGCAAAATGTACTTTTTGCTTAATGTGTGTACACAGTTGAATGGATATTGAGATGACCGTGCACTAGGGTCTCAACATGCAATGTCATCATATCTTTCTGGTAGTTTTTTTTAATTCAGTAGATGCAAGTATTTGTGTGTGCATATGTGTGTGTGCATGTGTGTGTGCATATGTGTGTGTGCATATGTGTGTGTGCATATGTGTGTGCATATGTGTGTGCGCATATGTGTGTGTGCATATGTGTGTGTGCATATGTGTGTGTGCATATGTGTGTGCATATGTGTGTGCGCATATGTGTGTGTGCATATGTGTGTGTGCATATGTGTGTGTGCATATGTGTGTGTGCATATGTGTGTGTGCATATGTGTGTGTGCATGTGTGTGTGCATATGTGTGTGTGCATGTACATGTATGTGTGCATGTGCATATGTGTGTGCATATGTGTGTGTGCATGTGTGTGTGCATATGTGTGTGTGCATGTGTGTGTGCATATGTGTGTGTGCATATGTGTGTGTGCATATGTGTGTGTGCATATGTGTGTGTGCATATGTGTGTGTGCATATGTGTGTGTGCATGTGTGTGTGCATATATGTGTGGGCATATGTGTGTGTGCATATGTTGTGCATATGTGTGTGTGCATATGTGTGTGTGCATGTGTGTGTGCATATGTGTATGTGCATGTGTGTGTGTGCATGTGTGTGTGTGTGTGTGTGGCTGACTGTGTGCATGTACAGTGTACAGTGTGTGCATATGTGTGTGCACGTGTGGATGCGTGTGTGCATGCTTACCATCTAAAATCATGAGACCCCATTCTCTCTCCTGCAAGAAATCCATCACCTACGTACAAAAGGCATTGGGAGGGTGTGGAGTGGGAGGAAGTGGAGTGGAGAGGGAAGGGATTAAATGGAGTCAATTCATCTTTCCCCAACGGTACTGTGATGCCTCTTCCACATGCCCCTCCCACACAAACAGGGAACCAGCTGGTATTGTACTACTCGATTGATACATACTACACATCTACAGGTTAAGCCTTACATCTAGTATAGCAGTCAAACTCCTACTACTGGCAATCTTCAATGCATGCATGCCCATATCATTTACCCATGTGTGAACATTTACTACAGGAAGATGGAAGTGCCAAACAAACCATTAGAGAGTGGACGATGTCATGGTTAAGGATATAGAAGGGGGAACCCCTCCCACAGGGCCACACCTACCTTCTGGGACTCCCACGCTCTCTTCTGCGTGTAGGAGACCATGGAGTAGGTGCTGATGGCAACATTGGTGTAGGCTACGATGTGAGGGTGGGTGAGGGGTTAACTGCAGTACTGAATGAGGCACCTACGTGAAGGTTTGTCCTTGGCATCTGATGTGAACCGACAGACAGTGCGCTCATCCACAGTGGACCAAAGCAAAAACTGAGGAGTGGATGGGAGTGAGGGAGGAGAGAGGTAGATGAGAAAGGGTGAGGGAGGAGAGAGGTAGGTGAGGGAGGGTGAGGGAGGAGAGAGGTAGGTGAGGGAGGGTGAGGGAGGGAGAGGAGGAGGTAGGTGAGGGAGGAGAGGGGTAGGTGAGGGGGGTGAGGGAGGGTGAGGGAGGAGAGAGGTAGATGAGAGTGAGGGAGGAGAGAGTGAGGGAGGGTGATGGAAGGTGATGGAAGGTGAGGGAGAGAGGTAGATGAGGGAGGATGAGGGTGGAGAGAGGTAGGTGAGGGAGGGTGAGGGAGGAGAGAGGTAGGTGAGGGAGGAGAGGGTAGGTTAGGTGAGGGGGGTGAGGGAGGGTGAGGGAGGAGAGAGGTAGATGAGGGGAGAGTGAGGGAGGAGAGAGGTAGGTGAGGGAGGAGAGAGGTAGGTGAGGGAGGAGAGAGGTAGGTGAGGGAGGAGAGAGGTAGGTGAGGGAGGAGAGAGGTAGGTGAGGGAGGAGAGAGGTAGGTGAGGAGGAGAGAGGTAGGTGAGGAGGAGAGAGGTAGGTGAGGGAGGAGGAGAGAGGTAGGTGAGGGAGGAGAGAGGTAGGTGAGGGAGGAGAGAGTAGGTGAGGGAGGAGAGAGGTAGGTGAGGGAGGAGAGAGGTAGGTGAGGGAGGAGAGAGGTAGGTGAGGGAGGAGAGAGGTAGGTGAGGAGGAGAGGTGGGTGAGGGAGGAGAGGTAGGTGAGGGAGGAAAGGGTGGGTGAAAGAGGAGAGATTGGTGAGGGAGGAGAGGGGTGGGTGAGGGAGGAGAGGTGGGAGGGAGGAGGGATGGGTGCGGAAGGAGAGAAAGGAAGAGCGAGAGAGAGAGGGGTGAAAGAGGAGGGGTGAGGGAGAATGCAGACATGAGGAGCAAGGAAGAAAGATGTGGAAAGTAAACATATGTCGGAGTGATGAGGGTGAGGAGAGGGAGAAGGAGAGGGAATGAGATGGATAAATTACACAGTAAAATGTGAAGTGGAGGGAGGGTACATAGTGCTGGCCTCATCAGCATACCTGGGACCTCCACTGCTCCACAGCCACAGCTGGTCCAAGATTTTGTGCCAGTCGTTACATAAAGAAGCTCACGACATCTTATCACACTGAAGTTACCGAGGAAACCACTCCTCACCTGATGTGCAGAGCACGAGGCAGCGCTTCCTGATGGTACAGGCCGCTGTCACGCCTGTCAGAGTCTTGCCTGCCCCTGTGTAGGGGAAAGGGTCAGACCAGTCTACTACGCACAAAGGGGACCTGTACAATGGCTTCAGATAAAATACACTTCAGCTGATACAAGATGTTTCCACAGAAAATCATTTCTAGGCATAAATAGTTACATTCCAGTCTTGCAACACAAAGAAACTAAAGTCATAACACTATATGAGAACAGCACAGCTTGCAAGTCCCTTGCACCTGTACGTGTATACACTCTACTCCATTTGATGTGCATCTCCTCCTCCCTCTCCGATCACCAACAGAGGCGTCATTTCAGTAATATGGCAAGGGGGTGTGGGGAAAGGGGTGTGGTCTAGAGGTTGGTAACCCCTTACATGCTGATCCATCACGTACTTGCACAAGTAAAAACAACTGCCCTGATAATGCAATGGTGATTTTAATGATCCGGCAATAAGTCTGTCTTTTTCATCCTTTGAGAACCCAGGCCGGGGTGGTCATAGAGAAATGACACCCCCAATCCCTGGCACTTATAACACTAGACAGAGGTACAATGGCTCCAACAGGGTGTAAATGATCCAATGGAAAATGGAGGGTGCACAAGTGCACAATGGCCGGGTGTACAATTGACTCTAACAGAGGGCGTTAAAATGACCCTATAGCACTCACCACATGGAAGTACAATGACTCCTGACCTAGCTCTTCCATTGCCAAACATCTTCCTTAGACTTTTCTCCTGTTATGACAACACCACACCCCAGAGGGGTGAAGCGGGAGGGGGAGAGGAGAGGGAGAGGAGGAAGAGAGGGGAAGGGGAGGGGGAAGGGGAGGGGGAAGGGGAAGGGAAGGGGAGGGGGAAGGGGAAGGGAAGGGGAGGGGGAAGGGGAAGGGGAAGGGAAGGGGAGGGGGAAGGGGAAGGGAAGGGGAGGGGGAGTGCACAGTAGCATCAGTGCACAATACAATTCCAATGCTGTCCCCAACCTGGTATGGTCTCAGGACTGTGGTAGGTTTGAGGTCAATCCTGTGTGCAAACATCAACCTGTTACCCATAGCAACAAAGAGCTCATTGCACTTCAGCCCATGTCTTGTGCGAGATAGGCTACAGGAAGGTGCGCTTAACTGTACTCAGTAGCTGCCCCTAAAACACGCATGACTCGAGACATTGTGCGGCATTGTGCTATGTGTGCATGCAGTTATTTGGGTCACCACAAGTGCACATGCCAAAATTATCTATAGATCAACATTACTCTACACACAAATTTACACAGACACACACACACACACATGCATGCACATCCACACACCCACGGTCAAGAACGCCTTTACAAATAAAATGTAAATAAAAAGCACACAAGCCGCGTGTGTGTGCGAAAGCAAAGAGACTAAATCAATGGTAAGGAACAGGCCATATGCAATACACAATCACCCACTTTCTAACTCATTCTGCACACAAACACATTAATGCAGGATGCACAGGTCAACCAACTTGATGTCTGGGTTGTGTGTGTCGTTTCTGAAGTCGTATTCAGCCAAAAGAGGGTACTCCAGCTCAATACATCTACGTGCAAAAGCGCACAACATGATTTGTAAAGATATTTTTAAGTGTCACCTAAATGAGTGCCGGCAATAAATTATATATTCTTGATGCGGATTTATTAATCAATGGCGCTTGATAATGCTATAATATGACAAATGTTCTTCGGAGTTGCAAAACTGCTCAACCTTCATCCACATGTACACCATACCAAGCGTGTATACGTGTGCTACGTGTGTGCGCATGTGTGTGTGTATGTGTGTGTGTGTGTGTGTGTGTATGTGTGTGTGCATGTGTGTGTGCATGTGTGTGTGTGTATGCATGCGTGTGGGCATGCATTTTAAGTACCTTCTCTGAAGGGTCTCCAATTGCTCTTGCATAATCTCAAAAGACACACTCTGGACCTATACAACCCCCAAAATATAAAAAACAGCCACCCCCGTCACAGCGGCAGTCATGTGGCACAGGGGCATGATCACATGACACAGGGATGTGATCACATGATCCACTAACTATGTCCTCAGTTTCCTCGTCATCGTTATCCATTCTCTGGAGATAGTCGTAAATGTCGGTAGGGACAGACTCTGAGGGAACTGAGGCAAGATCCTGAAGGGAGGAGGGAGAAGGTTATGGGTGGGGTAACACATAGGGAGCAGGTCATGGGTGGGTGACATAGGGGCAGGTCATAGGTGGAGGTAACATAGGGAACAGGTCATAGGTGGAGGTAACAGAGGGCCAGGTCATGGGTGGAGGTAACATAGGGAGCAGGTCATAAGTGGAGGTAACAGCGGGCCAGGTCATGGGTGGAGGTAACATAGGAAACAGGTCATAGGTGGAGGTAACAGAGGGCCAGGTCATGGGTGGAGGTAACATAGGGAGCAGGTCATAAGTGGAGGTAACAGAGGGCCAGGTCATGGGTGGAGGTAACATAGGGAACAGGTCATAAGTGGTAGTAACAGCGGGCCAGGTCATGGATGGAGGTAACATAGGGAACATGGGTGGAGGTAACATAGGGATCGTGGGTGGAGGTAACATAGGGATCATGGGTGGAGGTAACATAGGGATCATGGGTGGAGGTAACATAGGGATCATGGGTGGAGGTAACAGAGGTAGTAAAGGAAGGATAGGACCTGTGCAAAGCTACATGGACATGAGGAAGGCTAGCTACTTTGTAACATAAATAAAGCCTGTAAGATTATTCTACCTTGTTTTGAGATGAGCTTGTAGCACTTGCGCCGGGAAGAAACTATTGTCCATGAGTGTGTGTGTGTGTGGTGTGTGTGTGGTGTTTGTGTGGTGTGTGTGGTGCATGTGGTGTGTGTGGTTGTGTGTGTGTGGTGTGTATGGTGTGTGTGGTGTGTGTGTGTGGTGTGTGTGTGTGGTGTGTGTGTGGTGTGTGTGTGGTGCATGTGGTGTGTATGGTGTTGAGAGTGATAGAATATCAAGTGCAAATCAACATCAAACAACATCTCTACCACTATTCCTTGCTCTTTCCCACCTCTATGTGCCTCCTACCAGCCAATCTGTGCATCTTACCTGTATAGGTTTCAGCTTCTTCTGGGCTTCAGCCTCTTCCCCCTCCTCGCCCTCCTGTTGGACCAGCCTGCCCAAAGCGTGCAGAGTGTGTGTGTGTGTGTGCATATGTTGTATGTGTACGTGTGTGTATGCATGTGTGTACGGATATGTGTGTATGTGTGTGTGTGTGCCCATATGTATGTGTTGTATGCATATGTGTATGCATATGTGTGTGAAATAAGGGTTGATGGGATGGAGGCGATTGACTTTACATAGTGGCAGATAAGCTGTTAAGGAAGGCGCTAAACGTTGTACGACAACATGTACACAGCTGCATGTCTTAAAGCAGTGTAAGCATTGGCCTAGCATTGCCTACATAATGTTCATGGACGTATGGAGCTAGCAGACATGAGGCTATGAGAAGCTAGCAGACATGAGGCTATGGGGAGCTAGCAGACATGAGGCTATGAGAAGCTATTGAAGCTATGAGAAGCTAGCAGACATGAGGCTATGGGGAGCTAGCAGACATGAGGCTATGGGGAGCTAGCAGACATGAGGCTATGGGGAGCTAGCAGACATGAGGCTATGGGAGCTAGCAGACATGAGGCTATGAGAAGCTATTGAAGCTATGAGAAGCTAGCAGACATGAGGCTATGGGGAGCTAGCAGACATGAGGCTATGAGAAGCTAGCAGACATGAGGCTATGAGAAGCTAGCAGACATGAGGCTATGAGAAGCTATTGAGGCTATGAGAAGCTAGCAGACATGAGGCTATGGGAAGCTACTTTAGCAGACATGAGGCTATGGGAAGCTGACAGGCACAGGAAACAGCTTGCAGACATGAACACGTGGACACAATACCTCGTCTGCTGTATGACTGGATCCTTGAGCAGTGTCTGCATCACCTCCTATACAAAAGTGAGTCCACAAGTCAAAGCACACATCACTATGCAGCATGTGCACATTTGCGCATGTGCTCTGTGACAATAAAGGAAAATAAAGGAAGAGGTGTGGCAATGGGAGGAGACTAATATGTTGTCGTGGAGATAATCAGTTTGGATGATAAGCATAAGAGATACATGTAAGTACATTGGGTAGCAACGCCTTCTGATCTTCCCTCCTCCCCCTCTGTTTACACGTGTCCCCAACCCCCAAATCCTCCCTCTTTGCCTTCAAGGCACACCTCACCGGAAAGCTGCTTTCCACGAAGTATCTGTTCTTCTTAAGCACAAGTTTCACCTTCCCATAGCTGTGTGTGCAAAGCTGCAGAGTAGTACAAGCTAAGTGTGTGAATACACGGGTACGGGGGGGGGGGGGGGGGGGGGGGGGGGGGGGGGGGAGGAGAATTAGTTATTAATGGTGCCTTCCCTTGATGAACTGCATTATTCCCTCAGGCACAGAGGTTTTGCTCAGTCTTTTCAAGTACTCGATGATGTCATCAGTCTGAGAACAAAAGGTACATCAGATAAGAACACAATTTATGAGATGTAGGATGACCTGATATTCAAAGGGTTAAAGCCCAGCCCCTGCCTATACTCTCCCCTTCTCTCCTAAAAACCACTTTCTATCCGTGTATGTAGTTCAGTCAGGTCTCTAATTAATGCCCATCCTAATGATGGAGATGCGCATCCTTCACCTGCAGTCCAACAGACACAGCTGCATACAATGAATAGGCAGTGAGCCTGTAGAAGGGTCAAAATGGAGGACAGCATGAACGTATGGTTAAGCGCGTGCAGTGGTTGTGTGTGGTTCAGTGAGCACATCACACACACACACACACACACATACAGGATACACACTAGGCATACTTGAATTCATGTATGTGTTCAGGTCTGCACACAGGCTGGATGAGGAAACATTCACACAGGCTCAGAGGACCTTCACACCAAAGAGGAAGGGTTCTGACCTCAGCAATGGCTATCAAGAAGTCTCTTGCATGTCTGTAGACGGGAGAGAAGGCTTCGAGGAAAATGTGACCATCAGGTGCCTGTCGAAACGAAAGGAAACAAGGGACAAGAATGGGGAGGTGAAGGAAAAGGGGAGGAGAGGGAAAAGGGGAGGAGGGAGAAGGGGAGGAGGGAGAAGGGGTGGAGGGAGAGGGGAGGAGAGGGAGAAGTGGAGGAGAGAAAGAAGGGGAGGAAAGGGAGAAGGCGAGAGAGAGAGAGAAGAGGAGGAGGAGAAGGGAGGACGGAGAAGGGGAGGAGGGAGGAGGAAGAAGGGGAGGAGGGAGAAGGGGAGGAGAGGGAGAAGGGGAGGAGGGAGGAGGAAGAAGGGGAGGAGGGAGAAGGGGAGGAGAGGGTGAAGGGGAGGAGAGGGAGGAGGGGAGGAGAGGGAGGAGGGGAGGAGAGGGAGAAGGGAGGAGGGAGAAGGGGAGGAGGGAGAAGGGGAGGAGGGAGAAGGGGAGGAGGGAGAAGGGGAGGAGGGAGAAGGGGAGGAGGGAGAAGGGGAGGAGGGAGAAGGGGAGGAGGGAGAAGGGGAGGAGGGAGAAGGGGAGGAGGGAGAAGGGGAGGAGGGAGAAGGGGAGGAGGGAGAAGGGGAGGAGGGAGAAGGGGAGGAGTTGGAGAAGAAATATGGAGAGATGAATACAAGTTGATTGTAAATTACATTTGTTGTGTACATGTGTGTGCACAAATGTATGTGCGTTGCATGCTTCTAAATGAGTGCAGAGCTTTCTAAAACTGTAACACTTTCTAAGAAAATAGTGCTGAGAAAAAAACCCCAGCAGTTAGGTAACTAAAATCAGTTGAAAAACATGACTCATAATCAATGATTGTAACAATAATATTAGTAAACATAGTGATTAGTCTGTGGACAAGTTCAATTGTTTACTATTTTAGTTATAGGAGTGGGTTTTTTAGGGCTTGTGAAGTAAAATAATCTGTTGAATTTCATAATGAAACTGTGCAGTAAATGAAACTGTTTCAATTTGATACACAAATGACCATCCTATTAACACTGACAAATAAACTGCATTTTCTTGACGTTAATTTAGACCTTGGCATAATTATCTGGATATTGATCACAATTAAAAAATCATGTAATTAGGTTACAGCACAGTATAGCCACTGAAAACCATTGCAATGACTCGTGTGTACAGTATGTGTGTGCTGGCAAGCACAATGGTTGCATGATATGTACATGCATACATGTGATCTACAACATGATATGTACATGCATACATGTGATCTACAACATGATATGTACATGCATACATGTGGACCTACAACATGATATGTACATGCATACATGTGGACCTACAACATGATATGTACGTGCATACATGTGGACCTACAACATGATATGTACATGCATACATGTGGACCTACAACATGATATGTACGTGCATACATGTGATCTACAACATGATATGTACATGCATACATGTGATCTACAACATGATATGTACGTGCATACATGTGACCTACAATCCACAATGGTCTCGACTGATGATCAAGTTTCAACTCCAAAATCTTTCTGTAGTCTTTAGCTCCAAATTCATCCTGTGTTCACCCACGTGTGTACATGTGTGTGTGTGTGTATGCATGTGTGTGTGTGTACACATGTGTGTGTACGCATGTGTGTGTGTACGCATGTGTGTACATGTACGCATGTGTGTGTGTGTGTGTGTGTGTGTGTGTGTGTGTGTGTAAATGAGCATACATAAAAGAATTGTGGCTTTCCACCAGTAATGTCATATGCCCACGAACTGCATATTGAATCTTAAGCACAACGCTCTAGAGTCTGCTTGAAGATCTGTGTGCTAAATTATTAACACCAACACACACAGGCTCCTGACTATCTTTGAAATCATTTTATGGCATCAGATATTGCTAAACTAAGGTTTGTCTGCATCCCTTCACCCAATACACCCACACAACACACACACACATGTAATTAAATACACACAAATACACATATACATATGCACACACATACAACACACACACCTCTGGTGCCACTGCAACTTCGGCATTTCTTGATGCAGATGATGGTATAAGGGCTATGAAGCAAGGTGGTTAAGGAAGTGTGATTATATGCATGTGTGTGTTGCGTATGTGTGTGTTGTGTATGTACATACAAGTGTGTCTTTGTGCATGTGTTGTGTCCATGTGTGTGTTGTGTATGATGTGACATGGGCAAAGAGAAATAGGTTGCAAAATACCTTCCTTTTGGGAATCACCGTCAGAGTAACCCTGCAACCAGTGGCACATTATACTCGTCTAGCTTACTTCGCAGTGGGGAACACACGTACCTCCGCAGTGCCGCCACGCTTTGCATCAGGTTCGTCGAAGTCTTAAAGGCAGAAATTGGAAAATTTTAGACACGCTGCATAACGATGACTGCTGGTAATAATGGACTGACGTATGCGCACACATTCAGCCTCTCCCGCTCCACTCTCTTTCACTATTCGGTTTCCATTCCCCACCCGTCTCCCCCCGTCTCTACCGTTTGGTCTGTTCCTCTTTCGAGACATGTTAGTTAACCACACATGAAATGACGTCACGTACGTCGCATGCGACACGTTACGACCACTTGTTGTGCTCTTTATTATCGTCTCACCAAAATGAAATGAAGTTTAGGGGGCGATGTGTCAGACTAACACATTAGGAGTGATTTTATATACAGTAATCTCTGCTGCTCGAAATGTATAGATCTATAATAGAAATTATACCAAGTCATGCATGCACACTATAAGCATTACAGTTATATCTATGATTACAGCCACAAATTAATCAGTTTCACATTGAGTAATGCAACACACGGATCTACAGTACATCTTCCACTTGTTTGTTGCTGTAACACAAGTCATTGCTAGCATCAACACCACCTTTATCATTTTCGTCAAATTTTATCGTCACCGACTCTTCCATATTACGGTTATGCCTTGTAAAGGTGCGAACAAGTCGTGCAGCCAAGCCAGGCAATTCTTCTGTTTGTTCAGTGCAAGATGAAGCTGAAGTTTCCGATTGTACAGGTCTAATTTCATCATTTTGTTCAGTGCCAGATGAAGCTGAAGCTTCCGGTCTAATTTCATCATCAAACTTCAATTCCACCACTTCATCCATGTGACGCTTACGTCGAGAGATGATGCGTGTAAGCTTTGCAGATGATCCCAAATTTGGCACGACTTCAGTGTAAACAGACTCTGAAAGACCTGATTTATACTGATCGTGCCATTTCCGTGTATTGGTGGTACTAGTTTTGGGGGCTAGTTGCTTGCCACACAGCGTGCGTGTACATAATAATCGAACGTCACTGTTTAAGACACAGAAGAAAATGAATATGAAAAATCCTTGAAAGGAGTTGGTAAGTGCGAACGCAATTTGGAATACTTGTTTAGCATTCACAACTGTTAATGCTCCAAAGATCCAGGTGAGGCCAAAGAGAAAAGCTATTGAACTGACATTAATCATTAGTTGAAGAGTACCAAACTTCCTGTTATGCTCTTTTGATCGTCTCAATTGATGCCTCACCAGTATCACAATGACGACAATGAATATGATCATGTTAAAGGAGAGTACTAATAGCATTGGCCCCAAAAATGCAGCAAAAAATACTCCAGTGTTATTGATGAAGCAGCTGCTCATAAAGAAAGACAATCAAACAATGTTATGTAAATTAGAAAACTTACAATCCTGAAGTTGAATTATTCATTGCTATTCTTTTCACAAGTAAATTTCGGTCAATTGCCAATGGAATTACTACTGGAATCAGTGGAGCCACTGAGAGGTGAAAAAATTCTCTTGTTCACAATCCACCCTCTCAATCAACACTACCCTCTTATTCTATGTATGAATTGTTAGATACCTACCCCAACAGATGAGTGACAGCACAACAATGTATCGTGTTGTTGCCTGGAAAAATACTAAGACAAGCTTCTGGAACATGAATAGAGCCTCTGCTCCCATCCACATCACTGCTGCTAGGGTGAAGTAGTGGATCAACACTGATACAGTCACACAGCCCCCAAAGTGTTCGGTCCTATCAATCCCAATCACAAATACCAACAGCATGCCAATGAGGGCACAACACAGCTGGATATGGTACTTGGTGACATCCTTCTGCCGAACATTTCTATTTGGAGAACCCATGAAGTTAACACACAAATGCTAATTACTGTTAACCCACTTTATAAACAAAAGTGTTAAGACTGTAGACACTAGACCAAAAGAGACAGTGCTATTCCAATTTTGGATATGATATCTATTTCAGGGGGAAGAGGATTTGATGTTTTGTTTTTTGGACCAAGTACTTCTGATATGTCCTGCAAATAGAGCAGAGATGCCAATAAATGCTCGTTATATAACTTCAGTGATTGTACCTACCACAAGAATGGCAAAATTGGTTAAGTGGAAGCATCTGCACTGAATTTGAATGGTTGTGGTCATGCTTCCATTAATTTGTTTTGTATTACAACCATCAAGTGTCCAATTTCCTTTTCCACCTGCATGGTTCAATGAGTTAATGCTGTCATAGCTGTGCAAACTAAAGCTTTAATTGCTATTAGCCACAATCAGGCTTGTCGTCCAATCATACCTGAAGCCTTGAAATCCCAGCTCACACACGAATAACTCGAATACCCTTGCTTCTGTGTAAAAAGAGCAATCGAATATGCTGTTATTTTATACCATGCCAGCTTACTGTAATTGGTATGGAGAAATTCAACACAACTGGATTTGTTAGATTTCTTATCTGCTGTCCTGCAACTGTAACACCAATAACCAAAGGAGACACCTTAATATCACCAGATGAATCTGCTATTGGAAAAAGTGATGCAGTTTTGTAGACTGTAAAGAAAATGCCAACATCTGTTAAATTAGATGATATTGAACTGAATAATGTAGGTGGTAGTTCAACTGAAGCTGTCAGCTCAGGTAAGCTAGACATTGTTGGCACATTTGAGTGGTTGGTTAATATTTGATTTCTGGTGTCTGTACTAAAGGCCTTTCCAGTGCTCTGAAGCTCATCTAGCGGGTTCTGTATGCATTGAAAGAAGGAGCAAAATCATTAATACTAACTTCCCACCTTATGCCCCAACAAACCCTTTCAGCAACAATTCTTGCTTGATTTAGTGGATAATCCAGTTCTGTAAAGTTGTCTTGCTGGACAAATTGTGTCACAATATCCTCAAACAACTGAACAAGTCTATGAAAAATATGCCCATCAGTCAAAATTTTGTACACAGAGGCATTAGAAGTTGCATTTACACTGAGCCAGTTGTGCTTAACACCATTTGAGGCCAAGATTGGATATTGCTTAGTACCGACACAACATTGATGACAGTCTGAGGAAAGAGATCAATTTGCTTGCACAGATGCAACAGATGGAATGACATTCAAGTGCACATACGTTATTGGAAACAGGTGCATCCGGTGAGGATAGTGTTACATTGGTTATCTGGGTGATAACAGTGGTCACAACTGCCAGGTTGGAAACACTCTGGTCCACCCTTTGCGTTACTTGGGACACCACATCTTGTAGCTGTGCACTAACATTTACTATGTTGTCGGTTGTGAGTGTTTGCTAATGAGAAAAAAAAAAGTGATCAGTGATAAATATATTCACAGCTTAGCACTCTGTTACATTAGCAATTGCTGCATTCAGTTGATTAATTTGACGTGTCACAACTGTAGGACATTTAGAATTGTCTTCTCCCCATGTCCGGTTTGCATTGCAGGTTCTTGTAATGTTTTGTCCTACAATGCCATACTGACACATTTGAGATATTGTTTCTCCAGGCACTCCTTCCTGCCAGTCGTAGATTCCACGAATGCTTTCCACACTCAGATCACAACTGCAAAATCCGTTATCTACAGTGGAAGCATGTAATGCAATCACAAAGCAGCTAAAAAAAAAAAGAACCTGATTTATATTGGGTGTCCGCCAGAGGAAACAGGGAAGCCATAGTGGTGTTCTTAATATTCAGTGGCAGTGCAATTTCGTATGACTTCACATTCAGATAAATTGAAATGTTACACTCAATTCTGTATTGTCCGCTTTTACACCTACATATCGTTGTGTAAGGTACTTGAAGTAGATGTAAATGCACTGCACCTGTTTCTTACATTGGTACACTGGAACAAAATATTAAAAAATTTGACTTTTCACTTTGGGGGATATAATTGCTACTATTCACAGCATAGTACACCTGAGAAAGGAATGATTCAAAATTCAAAACTTCATCTGATATTTAAAGTTGCTCACTTCATCTTGAAACTGTGAGACAGCTGCGTCATTCTGGTGGTTTTCTACATTTGTTGCTGTAGACACTCGGAAGTACACAACAACATAAGGCTCCATTGTTGGTCCTTCATGTAAATGCATTATTTGGTGTGTGCGTGTGTGTGTGTGTGTGTGGGGGGGGGGGGGGCAGAGATGAGTAGGGTGACCCCTCACCATTTGCAATGCTGTATACAAGACACACTTACCAGGAAATGTTGTAGCATTTGTTGATATAGTAGAGCTGCAACCCATTGCTGTGAAAGCACACACGAAAATAGAGTATTCTGTGTTATTGAAAAGGTTTTGGAGCAAAAGAGTGGTAGCATTTGACGTGTTGTAAGGACTGGATGGAAAGCCTCTTGATGGAGTGTATGTCACCTATTGCAAAATAAAATCTTTCTGAAAAAAAAAATCTTCTGTAGTGTATTCATACTCACCATGTACCCTAATATTATCCCGTTACTACATGCTGGTGGGCTCCATGACACAAGCACACTGCTGTAACTGCGGACTTTGGCAGTAACATTGAGGGGGGGAGTTGGAGGAGCTTGAAGGGTGGTGAATGAACGAGGCGTGGAATAATCTCCTTGGCCTTCAATTGTATCTACCAACACCACAAATGAGTAAGACGTGAAAGGCACTGTGCAAAGAATGGTGAACAGTTTGAAACTCAGAAAGTAGGGCATGTCTATTCACTTACCCAATGACATATCGTTCAGTTTAATGTACCTTTGATCCCCAGGAACTGGTATGTAGTAACTATGGTTTTGTCCACGTACACATTCATTTTTTATAGAACTGGGGTCATTTACAGTGACATTAACAGAATACGAGATGACTGTATAGTTCTTTTCCAGAGGACAGCTCCAGGTAAGATTGGCAGAGGTTGCAGTGAGGGCACTGGGCAGAACTTCTGGCGGTTGTGGGACCTGAGCATACACTGTGGGTCATGATTTAATGGATTAGAACTGATATGCACTCTGTGGAGACTATTGTGGACTTACTGTTGAGGGATGAATCGCGTACCGCACTACTAAGTGGTCCAGGGCCCTGGCTAGTGTAGGCTCTCACTGAAATGGTGTACTGCACACACTCTTGGAGACTATTCCGCACTAATTGATTTAAAGTACCACTGGTATTTACGTAGATGGTGCCCAGTTGTCCATTGCCCATGGGCCATGAGAATTTCACTTCGTATGCTATGATGATGCCATTTCTGTCAGCATTTGGAAGCTGGCCCCAACTGACATTGACTGACGTTGGTGCAATGGTGATGGCAACAACATTGCTGGGAGCACCACTGGGAACTGAAAATTAAGATATTCATCATAGCCTTGCAGAATGAAGTAAATTCGCTCAACTGCAGAAAATATCTCAGAAGAACATGTACATTGAAATGCGGTAAAACAATAACAATAGAAAACAAGTGAATAAAGAAATCGGTAGTCTGAGTTTGTTCTATTTCATAATAAAGAATAAGCCAGTCCTAAACAGCAATCACTCAAAGGCATGCACTTATTGAATGAGTTGATGCAAAAAAGTGTCTAGTAACCTAATTTAGCTCCATAACACCAGTGCCTTTTAAGTTAATAAATTGGCCCGATAGTAAATTTACCTGTATAAAACTAAAATGCCACATGAATCAATGAGACAAAATGGCTACTGTTGAATAAAAAGGTTTGGCTGTTACAAAAGTGCATTCTCAGTCTTACCAGCTTCAGCAGTCCTGGCAGTAGTAACAGATATTGAAGGGATTCCCTCTCCCACTGATGTATTAGCAGTCACATAACAGTTGTATTGTGTGTATGGATAGAATCCAGTCAGTGTAGTAGCTAGTGTTGTCCTATTCACTACAGATCTGATGGTGGGAGCATTTGAACCAATAATTTGTTCAGGATATGCTTGATTAGCTGAAGTGTTGCAGTACACAGAGTAAGCAGTGATGATACCATTTCTAGGTATGGGTACAGACCAACTAGCAGACAGCTGAGTTGGCGAACCAGCAACAGGAGACAGAGTGAATTTCTGAGGTGATGATGGAACTAAATAATTGAGAACAATATGTAACTAATTAATGATGAATGAACACCACCCCTTTTATATAGTTACAACTGTCTTGACAATTACCTGATTGCAACGTTAAACCATTCAATATATTGGAAGGAGTTCCCTCTCCCACTGATGTATTAGCAGTCACATAACAGTTGTATTGTGTGTATGGATAGAATCCAGTCAGTATAGTAGCAAGTGTTGTCCTATTCACTACAGATCTAATGGTGGGAGCGTTTGAACCAATAATTTGTTCAGGATATGCTTGATTAGCTGAAGTGTTGCAGTACACAGAGTAAGCAGTGATGATACCATTTCTAGGTATCGGTACAGACCAACTAGCAGACAATTGAGTTGGTGAGCCAGCAACCGGAAAAAGAGAGAAGCCTTGAGATGACGACGGAGCTGTAAAAGAAGAAGAAAAAAAAAGACTTGAGTAGTGTACCTTTGGTGTTAAATTGAAATTCATTATCAAATCATTCTGCACCTCCTAAGTCTTCCTTTACACACTTGTGCTGGGCATTACCTGATTGGATTGTTTGCTCTGTGAGTACAGCTGAAGGGCTTCCCTCTCCCACTGATGTATTAGCAGTCACATAACAGCTGTATTGTGTGTATGGATAGAATCCAGTCAGTATAGTAGCAAGTGTTGTCCTATTCACTACAGATCTAATGGTGGGAGCGTTTGAACCAATGATTTGTTCAGGATATGATTGATTAGCTGAAGTGTTGCAGTACACAGAGTAAGCAGTGATGATACCATTTCTAGTTATGGGTACAGACCAACTAGCGGACAACTGAGTTGGAGAACCAGCAACCGGAGACAGAGAGAAGTTCTGAGGTGATGACGGAACTGAAAAAGAGTTAATGAGAAACAGAATAAATTAATTATGAAGATGAACATCATACATGTATACTTCCACACTTCAAACAGTATTTAGATATTGCTGTGGAGTTATCTGATAACACTAGATATTGCTATATTGAGTAGGTGTTATAGTACTGTCAAATTACTGGATTGGGTAGATAGAGCAGTGAGTGTGGTTGAACAGCTTCCTTCTCCCACTGATGTATTAGCCGTCACATAACAGCTATATTGTGTGTATGGGTTGAGTCCAGTCAGTGTAGTAGCCAGTGTTGTCCCATTGACTACAGATCTAATGGTGGGGGCATTTGGTCCAATCACTTGTTCAGGATATGCTTGATTAGCTGAAGTGTTGCAGTACACAGAGTAAGCAGTGATGATACCATTTCTAGGTATGGGTACAGACCAACTAGCGGACAGCTGAGTTGGAGAACCAGCAACAGAAGACAGAGAGAAGTTCTGAGGGGATGATGGAACTGGAAAAAGAATAGGGCAACAATAAGCCAAATTTCATTTGATGTAATATTATGAAACCATAAATCAAAACAAAAAGTCCCTCTAAAACAAACCAATATTGAAGGATCAAAATCCATAAAAGTAGGATGGGTATGAATAAAATGTCGAAAACAACAGCACATTACTTAACACAGATGTATGTGGCCAGCAAAAAAACTACCATTGATGATTGAAAGGTACACACACCTGCTTCAACAGTCTGTGCCATGTTGATGTTTGAAGAATTTCCTTCTCCTGCACTAGTACCAGCAGTGACATAACACTGGTAGAAAGTGAATGGTTGAAGGTCACTTAGGTATACAAATGGCTGACTGGACACATTGAAGACAGTGTAGTTAAGTGGAGTAGGTGGTATCTGTTCAGGGTAGGTCTGGTTCTGCCACGTTCTACAGTATACTGTGTAATTCGTCACAATTCCATTGGGTGTGAATGGAAGTGTCCAACTGCCCAAAAGAACAGTGGAGGAGGCTGAAGACAACTGAAAGTTTAGTGGCATTGAAGGAACTGTAAGATAATGACAATTTTCAAGTGAAAAATAATTAACATGTCAATGCAGGTCTGAGTCTTACCATCTTCTTTGGTGCTAACTACTAGTGAGGAGAAGCTTCCGTTGACCTGAGTGAATTCACGAAATCTGATGAGATAGCTAAATGCTCTCACAGCAAAGAAGTATGCTTTGAATGGACTAAGGCCACTGAACGTGTAGGTCTGTTGTGAAGAGTCATTGGAAATGATGTCCACTGGATTTAAAGGCAACGAGGTATTGTGCATAATTTGGTAGCCAGCAATAGGACCTCGTGGAGATTCTGGATATCCCCATGTTAGCCTGATTGATACAGAACTAAGAGCAATGGCAGTAAGATTAGTGGGAGGTGATGATGAGTCAGGGTCTGTGGTGATGATTACAGCTGTGGTGAGGTTACCAAAGCCAATCCTAGTCGACGCTTGCACACACAATGAATACGTGCCATATGGAACTAGATTGGTTAGTGTTGTATTATATGTAGTAACTCCAGGAATAGAAGGAACAAGCTGCTTCATTCCACTGGCAGTGCAATTACCAACACCACTGATGGAATAATACAAGCTGTAACTAGTAATAATGCCATTAGTAACTGGTGGTGCCTGCCATGACGCAGAAAGTATTGAAGAATTGATCACAGCAGACAACAGACCATTAGGAGCACCAGGCACTGTGTAGGAATAATGAATACATCATACCTCTTGTTGTGAAAAAAAACAAACAAATTTACCATCTTCATTTGTTGATATGATCGCAAAAGTGCTGTTCTTGCCAAGGATTACTGTCTTGGCTGTCACAAAGATGGTGTAGGTGGTGTAAATGGATAGACCGGTGAGGAGAGTGCTGTTGGTAACATTAGTGTCCACAACAGAGGTAGCTCCATTTCCTCCTGTAACAAAGTAGTTCACTTGGTAACCTCTGATGATGCCATTTGGTGTCTGTGGTGGTTGCCAGGTAACCATGATGGAGGTGGAGCTGATGTTGTAGGCCGTCACATTTAGTGGAGGGGAGGGGGCTGGGGTGGACAGATACAGTGACCTTCATCATACTCACATCCAGGAACCTACCATCCTCGGAAGTGTGTTGGCTAATAGGGCCAGCAAAGGGGCTTGTTCCTCCTCCAGTCACCACACTTACGTTGAAGAAGTATAGGGTGTAGATGGCAAGGCCATTGATGGTTAGTGTTGTGTTTGGTGTAGTGATGTAGATGGCTCCACTGATGTTCCCCTCTGGGTAGTACACAACCTCATAGAACTGTATAGGGCCATTGGGAAACTGGGGGCGTGTCCAATGAAACGTGATTGCAGTGGAGCTGGCATTGTATGCAGTGAGGTTATATGGAGGAGGTGGGGCTGGAAAACAAAAAAATAAATGGAATATACTGTAGGTATTTAGATGAAATGGTCAACACACCTGTTTCAAGTGTTTGTTGTGTTAGTGTATTTGCAAGGCTTCCTTCACCCACTGATGTATTAGCAGTCACATAACAACTATATTGTGTGTATGGGTTGAGTCCAGTCAGTGTAGTAGCCAGTGTTGTTCCATTCACTACAGATCTGATGGTGGGAGCATTTGAACCAATTATTTGTTCAGGATATGATTGATTAGCTGAAGTGTTGCAGTACACAGAGTAAGCAGTGATGATACCATTTTTAGGTATGGGTACAGACCAACTAGCAGACAGCTGAGTTGGAGAACCAGCAACAGGAGACAGAGAGAACCTCTGAGGTGATGACGGTACTAAATAATTGAGAACAATATGTAACTAATTAATGATGAAAGAACACCACCCCTTTTATATAGTTACAGTCTTCTTGCTTGATAATTACCTGATTGTGAAGTTAAAGCAGTGAATACATTGGAAGGAGTTCCTTCTCCCACTGATGTATTAGCTGTCACATAGCAGCTATATTGTGTGTATGGGTTGAGTCCAGTCAGTGTAGTAGCCAGTGTTGCCCCATTCACTGCAGATCTGATGGTGGGTACATTGGGTCCAATTATTTGCTCATTGTACACTTGATCAGCCAAGGTATTGCAATACAAAGTAAATCCAATAATGATTCCATTTTTCGGCATTGGTAGAGACCAACTAGCAGAAAGTGTAGTTGGTAAGCCAAGAAGAGTATACAACGTGAAGTTTATGGGAGATGATGGAACTGGAAAAAGACATGTGCAGATATATGAAAGTACTACATCTTTTAATTTAAAAAGAATACAATTATCACATGCAGGATGCAACAGTACATGACAAAGTTATGGGATGTCCTGACCTCATGTGTTCGGCTGGCTGCAAAACATCCCAATTCTAAGTCTTGCGATTTTACTCCTTTTTATGTACTTTTGATTATGTTATGTAGTACTTATTTATCTATTGTGTATCGTATTATGTGTACTTTCCTATATTTACTTGTGTATTTTATGTTTTAACAATGCATTTTCTTATTACTGTTTAGTGACATAATATGTGGAAAATGGTATAGAATTGCATTGTCAAAATTCGAGGTAACAAATTGATGGGTAATGTGGTATACATATTATTTTAGACATTGTACCTCCTTCAGCAGTACTAGCAGTGACAGTTTCTGATGGGCGTCCCTCTCCTGCTGATGTATTGGCAGTCACGTAACATTCATACTGTGTGAATGGGCTGAGACCTGTGCTGAACATTATTCCCTGTGTTGTCCCATTCACTATAGATCTGACAATGGGAGCATTAGGACCAATCATTTGTTCGGAGTATGTTTGGTTGGCAGATGTGTTGCAGTAAACTGTGTATCCAGTGATGGCTAAGTTACTAAATAGAGGCTTTGACCACATTGCCACGAGAGTGTTCTGACCAGTAGTGAGCAAAGTTACATTAGTGGGGGATGACGGAACTGAAAAAAAAAATTCTTGTTAATGCACAGATGCAATACTGTGTCAGTTATCTTGACCATTAACACGTAAGATTTATATTACATGTTGTGACATGGCAGAAATAACCAATTGTCTTTGGAGCCGAACTTACTTCCTTCAACAGTTTTGGCAATTTCTACCACAGAAGGGCTTCCTTCTCCAGCTGATGTATTGGCAGTCACATAACACTCGTACTGTGTGTATGGATCGAGACCTGTGCTGAATGTCACAGCCAGTGTTGTCCCATTCACAACAGATCTGATTGTAGGAACGTTTGGACCAATAACTTGTACTAAGAATGATTGGTTGATAGAAGTGTTACAATACACAGAGTACCCAGTAATAATTCCATTCTTCGAAGTGGGTAGGGACCACTTAGCAAATAGTAATGTTGGAGATCCAAGGACTGGCGACAACGTGTAGTTAAGTGGGGATGATGGAACTAATGAGATTAGAGAAGATAATTATTGCATTGCTTTGTCACAATCACATAGCATATCCGTAAAAGGAAGAATAATGTTGCTACATGTATCTCAATGATGAGCTGTATTAAAAAAAAAAAAAAAAATTTGAGCACTGATACAAAGCCAGATACTACCCACTCAATTTAAAACCCTGTACCAACATGTACTGTCCGATAGTCAGGATACACTGCCAGTAACTATATCATTTCTGGAATAGAACTTAAGGGCAGCACTTCCTGGTATATTGAAGCTTGAATATTGGCATATAGATTCCTGAAATAATATTAAAACTATCCTGCTAATTTACAAACTCATAAATTCCAGAAAATTAAATAACACAAGGGAGACACACAAATAATATGGTATTGAGAACAAATTTCAAAATTTAAAGGAAGTTAATAAAAATACAAGACCTTAGCAATTATATCACATTCAATAAAAAACATGTCAATATAGTAACGATATAGTTACATATAAATTAATACTAAAGCTAAAAAACCCTAGGTATTCCTCAGCTTTAATAATGTAAATTCAAATCATTTTTTAACTTCGTTTTGTTTTTAAGGAAACAAGGATCTAATATTTCAACAACAATTAAAAGTATATACATAATTATGTTCAAAAAACAAACAGAAATGACATGAAAGGAACTAGTTGTGATACAACAATGTGCAAGGGGGTGGAACAAGCAGTTTGGTGCATTCTACATAAAAGCTGTATCAAACCACCACAATGCAGAGAATATTATTCATTAAAAAAATGAATTCTACTTCATATAAATATATTTTATGACATAAGTGTTGACAGAAGTAGACCCGGGTGTCAACTAAAAGCTCTGCCCTCACACTTCCCCTAATTAGATGCTCTATTTCTGAAACATAAAGACGGTTTGTTACTACTAATAAAAAAAGGAAAGAAAATTCTATATACGTACCCCCTTCCGTAGTTCTAGCAGTGGCAATCATTGAAGGGTATCCTTCACCCACTGATGTATTAGCAGTCACATAACAACTATATTGTGTGTATGGGTTGAGTCCAGTCAGTGTAGCGAGTGTTGTCCCATTCACTACAGATTGAATGGTGGGGATATTTGGTCCAATCACTTGTTCAGGATATGTTTGATTAGCTGAAGTGTTGCAGTACACAGAGTAAGCAGTGATGATACCATTCCTAGGTATGGGTACAGACCAACTAGCAGACAGCTGAGTTGGAGAACCAGCAACAGGAGACAGAGAGAAATTTAGAGGCGATGATGGAACTAAATAAGAATAAATGATGAGGTAAATATGTCACTGATTAATGATGAATGAACACCACGCCCTTTTTATATGTCTTGACAATTACCTGATTGCGATGTTAATCCCGTCAATACATTGGAAGGAGTTCCCTCTCCCTCTGATGTATTAGCAGTCACATAACAGCTATATTGTGTGTATGGATAGAATCCAGTCAGTATAGTAGCAAGTGTTGTCCCATTCACTAAAGATCTAATGGTGGGAGCATTTGAACCAATAATTTGTTCAGGATATGCTTGATTAGCTGAAGTGTTGCAGTACACAGAGTAAGCAGTGATGATACCATTTCTAGGTATGGGTACAGACCAACTAGTGGACAACTGAGTAGGAGCACCAGCAACAGGAGACAGAGAGAAATTTAGAGGTGATGATGGAACTAAATAAGAATGAACGATGAGGTAAATATATGATGAATGAA
Organism: Ephydatia muelleri; assembly: GCA_013339895.1. Lineage (NCBI taxonomy): Eukaryota > Metazoa > Porifera > Demospongiae > Spongillida > Spongillidae > Ephydatia > Ephydatia muelleri. The sequence goes on along the minus strand of JABACO010000011.1, from coordinate 6,374,898 downwards.
CACCACGCCCTTTTTATAGTCTTGAAAATTACCTGATTGCAACGTTAAACCATTCAATACATTGGAAGGAGTTCCCTCTCCCACTGATGTATTAGCAGTCACATAACAGTTGTATTGTGTGTATGGATAGAATCCAGTCAGTGTAGTAGCAAGTGTTGTCCCATTCACTACAGATCTAATGGTGGGAGCATTTGAACCAATGATTTGTTCAGGATATGATTGATTAGCTGAAGTGTTGCAGTACACAGAGTAACCAGTGATGATACCATTTCTAGGTATGGGTACAGACCATCTAGCAGACAGCTGAGTTGGAGAACCAGCAACAGAAGACAGAGAGAAGCTCTGAGGTGATGATGAAACTGGGAAAAAAAAGCGCAACAAAAGGCCAATTCATATGCTGTAAAATAAAGGAAACCAAGGAGTCACTCTTAAACAAACCAATAAAGGAATTAATAAAAATCGGATGGGTATGAATAAAATGTTGAAAGCCTATCTATGCAGCACATAATTTAACACAGATGGATGTGAGCAACAAGAGAACTACCATTGATGATTGATAGGTACACACACCTGCTTCAACAGTCTGTGCCATGTTGATGTTTGAAGAATTTCCTTCTCCTGCACTAGTACCAGCAGTGACATAACACTGGTAGAAAGTGAATGCTGTAAGGTCACTTAGGTATACAAATGGCTGACTGGACACATTGAAGACAGTGTAGTTAAGTGGAGTAGGTGGTATCTGTTCAGGGTAGGTCTGGTTCTGCCATTTTCTACAGTATACTGTGTAAATTGTCACAATTCCATTGGGTGTGGATGGAGCTGTCCAGTTGCCCAAAAGAACACTGGAAGAGACTGCAGACAACTGGTAGTTCAGTGGCATTGAAGGAACTGTAAGAAATGACGAGTTCCAAGTTAAAACGAATGAATACACATGCAAACCAGGTCAGCCTTACCATCTTCTTTAGTGGTAGATACTACTGAGGAGTAGCTTCCATTGATCTGAGCTGATACACCTAATCTCATGAGATAGCTAAATGCTCTCACAGCAAAGAAGTATGCTTTGAATGGACTAAGGCCACTGAACGTGTAGGTCTGTTGTGAAGAGTCATTGGAAATGATGTCCACTGGATTTAAAGGCAATGAGGTATTGTGCACAATTTGGTAGCCAGCAATAGGACCTCGTGGAGATTCTGGATATCCCCATGTTAGCCTGATTGATGTAGAGCTGAGAGCAATGGCAGTAAAATTAGTGGGCGGTGAAGATGAGTCTGGGTCTGTGGTGACGATTACAGCTGAGGTGAGGTTACCAAAGCCAATCCTAGTAGATGCTTGCACACACAATGAATACGTGCCATATGGAACTAGATTGGTTAGTGTTGTATTATATGTAGTCACTCCAGGAATAGAAGGAACAAGCTGCTTCATTCCACTGGCAGTGCAATTACCAACACCACTGATGGAATAATACAAGCTGTAACTAGTAATAATGCCATTGGTAACTGGTGGTGCCTGCCATGACGCAGAAAGTATTGAAGAATTGATCACAGCAGACAACAGGCCAATGGGAGCACCGGGTACTAGGAACAGTGAATACATCATATCGGTTCGTTGTGATAAAACACAAACTTACCATCTTCATTTGTTGCTACCATTACGGAAGTGCTGTTATTGCCATAGATTACTGTCATGGCTCTCACAAAGATGGTGTAGGTGGTGTAAATGGATAGACCGGTGAGGACAGTGCTGTTGGTAACATTAGTGTCCACAACAGAGGTAGCTCCATTTCCTCCGGTAACAAAGTAGTTCACTTGGTAACCTCTGATGATGCCATTTGGGGTCAGTGGTGGTTGCCAGGTAACCATGATGGAGGTGGAGCTGATGTTGTAGGCCGTCACATTTAGTGGAGGGGAGGGGGCTGGGGTGGACAGATACAGTGACCTTCATCATACTCACATCCAGGAACCTACCATCCTCTGAAGTGCGTTGGCTAATAGGACCAGCAAAGGGGCTGGTTCCTCCTCCAGTCACCACACTTACGTTGAAGAAGTATAGAGTGTAGAAGGTAAGTCCACTGATGGTCAGTGTTGTGTTTGGTGTAATGGTATTGAGGGCTCCATTGATGTTCCCCTCTGGGTAGTACACAACCTCATAGTACTGTATAGGGCCATTGGGAAACTGGGGGCGTGTCCAATTCAATGTGATTGCAGTGGAGCTGGCATTGTATGCAGTGAGGTTGTATGGAGGAGGCGGGGCTGGAAAGCAAGCACATAAATGGAATAGAAGTATTGAAATGCAATGCTCAACTCACCTGTTTCAACAGTTCGTTGTGTTAGTGTGGTTGAAGGGCTTCCTTCACCCACTGATGTATTAGCAGTCACATAACAGCTATATTGTGTGTATGGGTTGAGTCCAGTCAGTGTAGTAGCCAGTGTTGTTCCATTCACTGCAGATCTAATGGTGGGCACATTTGATCCAATCATTTGCTCTGGATATGCTTGATTAGCTGAAGTGTTGCAGTACACAGAGTAAGCAGTGATGATACCATTCCTAGGTATGGGTACAGACCAACTAGCAGACAGTTGAGTTGGAGAACCAGCAACAGGAGACAGAGAGAAATTCTGAGGTGATGATGGAACTGCAAAGAAAGGAAATCATAAGTGGATGCATAATACATAATAGCCCTGGAACCACAATGATCCTGAAACATTGGTTTGAATAAAGGTACTGATTATGACGGATTAGTAGCCAGGGTTCTGCACATGCCCTCTATACATGTCACAAGAAGCACAACTCAAACCTTGCAATAGAAATGAAATGCTTGAATGCTATGATCACCGTGGAATGAAATATATGGTGTTAGATCAATTTTTACTGTTTGAAATAACTTGTTGACAATACAACTCTCATTTGCTATGAGGAATTAGTAACTACATGTATGTGAACTGATGGAGTTGAGGAAAGTCAGGAACGAATATATTGCTCTGAATAAATCAACATACAATTGGTATAGTATTACATAACATAATAACTACTCTTTTTGTCCCTAGCTTTTTACAAACATGAACCCATTGCCATTTTCTTGGCAGTGGCTAATTACAGCAAAATAGAATGATCCTGTGCCATATTGCGTGAATCCGACTACTCATGGCCTCTTCAGTTTACTAGTCCTAACTGAAAGAAATACTTCCATTGATTGTTTGATGGTCTTGAACACCAGTACTGTACTCTTTGACAAAACATAAATTAGATACCAACACATCTTTTCTGCTACAGAAATGAACTTTTTTTTTTGCGTGCTAAGCTTGATTTACACTTTGTTTAAATAAATGAAGGATGCAGTGCCTGGCATTTGGCATATGCCAGGCACTGCAGTACAAGAGGCAAGTAATAGATGCTTACCATCTTCATTCGTTGATCCCATCACAAAGGTGCTGTTCATGCCAAGATTTACAGTTCTGGCTCTCACAAAGATGGTGTAGTTGACGTAACTTGATAGTCCAGTGAGGAGTGTACTCAGAGTATTATTTGTGTCCACGGTTTCAATACGCCCTCCTAAAACAAAGTAGTTCACTTGGTAACCTCTGATGATGCCATTTGGGGTCAGTGGTGGTTGCCAAGTAACCATGATGGAGGTGGAGCTGGTGTTGTAGGCCGTCACATTCAGCGGAGGGGAGGGGGCTGGGGTGGACAGATATAGTGACCTTCATCATACTCACATCCAGGAACCTACCATCCTCTGAAGTGCGTTGGCTAATAGGACCAGCAAAGGGGCTGGTTCCTCCTCCAGTCACCACACTTACGTTAAAGAAGTATAGGGTGTAGAAGGTAAGTCCACTGATGGTCAGTGTTGTGTTTGGTGTAATGGTATTGAGGGCTCCATTGATGTTCTCCTCTGGGTAGTACACAACCTCATAGTACTGTATAGGGCCATTGGGAAACTGGGGGCGTGTCCAATTCAATGTGATTGCAGTGGAGCTGGCATTGTATGCAGTGAGGTTGTATGGAGGAGGCGGGGCTGGAAAGCAAGCACATAAATGGAATAGAAGTATTGAAATGCAATGTTCAACTCACCTGTTTCAACAGTTCGTTGTGTTAGTGTGGTTGAAGGGCTTCCTTCACCCACTGATGTATTAGCAGTCACATAACAGCTATATTGTGTGTATGGGTTGAGTCCAGTCAGTGTAGTAGCCAGTGTTGCCCCATTCACTACAGATCTAATGGTGGGCACATTTGATCCAATCATTTGCTCTGGATATGCTTGATTAGCTGAAGTGTTGCAGTACACAGAGTAACCAGTGATGATACCATTCCTAGGTATGGGTACAGACCAACTAGCAGACAGTTGAGTTGGAGAACCAGCAACAGGAGACAGAGAGAAGATCTGAGGTGATGACGGAACTGCAAAGAAAGGAAATCATAAGTGGATGCATAATACATAACAGCCCTGGAACCACAATGATCCTGAAACATTGGTTTGAATAAAGGTACTGATTATGACGGATTAGTTCTGCACATGCCCTCTATACATGTCACAAGAAGCACAACTCAAACCTTGCAATTGAAATGAAATGCTTGAATGCTATGATCACCGTGGAATGAAATATATGGTGTTAGATCAATTTTTACTGTTTGAAATAACTTGTTGACAATACAACTCTCATTTGCTATGAGGAATTAGTAACTACATGTATGTGAACTGATGGAGTTGAGGAAAGTCAGGAACGAATATATTGCTCTGAATAAAACTGCTTAGCCTAAGAGTGAAATCAACATACAATTGGTACTGTATTACATAACATAATAACTACTCTTTTTGTCCCTAGCTTTTTACAAACATGAACCCATTGCCATTTTCTTGGCAGTGGCTAATTACAGCAAAATAGAATGATCCTGTGCCATATTGCGTGAATCCGACTACTCATGGCCTCTTCAGTTTACTAGTCCTAACTGAAAGAAATACTTCCATTGATTGTTTGATGGTCTTGAACACCAGTACTGTACTCTTTGACAAAACATAATTTGATACCAACACATCTTTTCTGCTACAGAAATGAACTTTTTTTTTTTGCGTGCTAAGCTTGATTTACACTTAGTTTAAATAAATGAAGGATGCAGTGCCTGGCATTTGGCATATGCCAGGCACTGCAGTACAAGAGGCAAGTAATAGATGCTTACCATCTTCATTCGTTGATCCCATCACAAAGGTGCTGTTCATGCCAAGATTTACAGTTCTGGCTCTCACAAAGATGGTGTAGTTGACGTAACTTGATAGTCCAGTGAGGAGTGTACTCAGAGTATTATTTGTGTCCACGGTTTCAATACGCCCTCCTAAAACAAAGTAGTTCACTTGGTAACCTCTGATGATGCCATTTGGGGTCAGTGGTGGTTGCCAGGTAATCATGATGGAGGTGGAGCTGATGTTGTAGGCCGTCACATTCAGCGGAGGGGAGGGGGCTGGGGTGGACAGATATAGTGACCTTCATCATACTCACATCCAGGAACCTACCATCCTCTGAAGTGCGTTGGCTAATAGGACCAGCAAAGGGGCTGGTTCCTCCTCCAGTCACCACTCTTACGTTGAAGAAGTATAGGGTGTAGAAGGTAAGTCCACTGATGGTCAGTGTTGTGTTTGGTGTAGTGGTATTGAGGGCTCCATTGATGTTCCCCTCTGGGTAGTACACAACCTCATAGTACTGTATAGGGCCATTGGGAAACTGGGGGCGTGTCCAATTAAATGTGATTGCAGTGGAGCTGGCATTGTATGCAGTGAGGTTGTATGGAGGAGGCGGGGCTGGAAAGCAAGCACATAAATGGAATAGAAGTATTGAAATGCAATGCTCAACTCACCTGTTTCAACTGTTCGTTGTGTTAGTGTGGTTGAAGGGCTTCCTTCTCCCACTGATGTATTAGCAGTCACATAACAACTATATTGTGTGTATGGGTTGAGTCCAGTCAGTGTAGTAGCCATTGTTGTCCCATTCACTGCAGATCTAATGGTGGGCACATTTGATCCAATCATTTGCTCTGGATATGCTTGATTAGCAGAAGTGTTGCAGTACACAGAGTAAGCAGTGATGATACCATTCCTAGGTATGGGTACAGACCAACTAGCAGACAGTTGAGTTGGAGAACCAGCAACAGGAAATAGAGAGAAGTTCTGAGGTGATGATGGAACTGTAAAAGGAACAAAAACATTTATTTTCAAGATTGCAACTCTAGCAGTAAATGGTCATAAAATGGAAGTAGTATCTACAATCGTTCGTGCCTTCATTACAATACTTACATAATGCTGTACTGTGGAATTACCTGATTCAGTTGTTAGAGCAGTAACTACAGCAGAAGGACTTCCTTCCCCCACTGATGTATTAGCAGTCACATAACAGCTATATTGTGTGTATGGGTTGAGTCCAGTCAGTGTAGTAGCCAGTGTTGTCCCATTCACTCCAGATCTAATGGTGGGGGCATTTGGTCCAATCACTTGCTCTGGATATGCTTGATTAGCTGAAGTGTTGCAGTACACAGAGTAAGCAGTGATGATACCATTTCTAGGTATGGGTACAGACCAACTAGCAGACAGCTGAGTTGGAGAACCAGCAACAGGAGACAGAGAGAAGTTCTGAGGTGATGAAGGTACTAAACAAAGAAAGGTGACAGTACATTTGGTGGCAAACAGAATTAATGATGAATTAACACTATGCTATTTTGTAGTTACAACTGTCTTGACAATTACCTGATTGCAACGTTGAACCATTCAATATATTGGAAGAATTTCCCTCTCCCACTGATGTATTAGCAGTCACATAACAGCTATATTGTGTGTATGGATAGAATCCAGTCAGTATAGTAGCAAGTGTTGTCCCATTCACTAAAGATCTAATGGTGGGAGCATTTGAACCAATAATTTGTTCAGGATATGCTTGATTAGCTGAAGTGTTGCAGTACACAGAGTAACCAGTGATGATACCATTTCTAGGTATGGGTACAGACCAACTAGCAGACAGCTGAGTTGGAGAACCAGCAACAGGAGACAGAGAGAAATTTAGAGGCGATGATGGAACTAAATAAGAGAACAATATGTAACTCATTAATGATGAATGAACTCCATGCCATTAGTATAATTACAACTGTCTTGACAATTACCTGATTGCAACGTTAAGCTAGACAATACATTGGAAGGAGTTCCCTCTCCCACTGATGTATTAGCAGTCACATAACAGTTGTATTGTGTGTATGGATAGAATCCAGTCAGTATAGTAGCAAGTGTTGTCCCATTCACTACAGATCTAATGGTGGGAGCATTTGGCCCAATAATTTGTTCAGGATATGATTGATTAGCTGAAGTGTTGCAGTACACAGAGTAAGCAGTGATGATACCATTTCTAGGTATGGGTACAGACCAACTAGCAGACAGCTGAGTTGGAAAACCAGCAACAGGAGACAGAGAGAACCTCTGAGGTGATGACGGAACTGCAAAAGAATGATTAGCTTAATAATAAACTTACATGAATTTACATACACATGTACATATGTGCATACAAAATCCATGAAACTCCTAATCGTAGCACAGGTAAGCACCACTCCACTGGTGACCAGAGGAATACAATAATATGTATGCCATTAGTATAATTACAACTGTCTTGACAATTACCTGATTGCGACGTTAAGCTAGACAATACATTGGAAGAATTTCCCTCTCCCACTGATGTATTAGCAGTCACATAACAGCTGTATTTTGTGTATGGATAGAAACCAGTCAGTGTAGTAGCCAGTGTTGTCCCATTCACTATAGATCTGATGGTGGGAATATTTTGACCAATCACTTGTTCTGGATATGCTTGACTGTCAGATGTGTTACAGTACACAGAATAGGTAGTAATGATTCCATTTCTTGGTATTGGTACAGACCAATTCATTGCAAGATAAGTTGGAAAACCAGGAACAAAGGACAAAAAGACATCACGAGAATAGGATGGAACTGAAATAGGAGGAAACATACATCTTACACGTATCTTGCTTCCATCTCCATATTCACTTATGGATCATATAATCCATTTTTACCTGTGACTGTCCTAGACTAGGACGTTTCGTCCTTCTAGAACATGTAATTATTTTATGAATAAAGTTTTTTAAATGTACTCCAATACCTTGTAAATGAATGAGTTAATAAGAGCTGTCAGTTTCAGGGCTACAAGTGCTTATTCCGGTAATCTAAATTAGCAACACGCATGTGAAACGTTTCTTCTTTCTTCAGAATGAGTGATTTTGTATAACCTTGTGAATGAATATTTGGCTCACATATATTAGTGTGAAAGTACTGAAATGTTGTTTTTTACAGCATGCTTGAATACAAGGCTATTTAAAAAAGGTCGATGTCTTAATCTAGGACAGCCATTAATGAACCATACTTGAAGTGCTGGTGTAAACCCAAATTCATTAATTTATATATACTAGTGCATGACAGACCCTACAATGTTATACAATTGTATGAACCAAAGGCATTTGACAAGAGTTTTATACAATATATGGCTAGACTAGGACATATTTCCTATAGAATATCCTTGAATGTAGCCGAATAAATATCCATTCACTGATGAATATGTTACCAAATTCACTGTAGAGAGATTTTACTCACCTCCTTCTCCAGTCTTGGCTGTGGCAGTCACAGAAGGGCTTCCTTCTCCAGCAGATGTATTAGCAGTCACATAACAAGTATATTGTGTAAAAAAATTAAGTTGGAAGTTGAATACTGTATTTAGTGTCTCTCCATATACTACAGATCGGATGGTTGGAGTATTTTGACCAATCACTAGCTCAGGATATGACTGGCTGTCTGAAGTATTACAATACACTGAATAGGCAGTGATTATACCATTGCGTGGAGCTTTTGCAGACCAGCTGGCTGAAAGATATGTAGAACCAGTCTGTGGACTGTACAGTAGTGTAAAATTCTCAGGTGGTGGTGGAACTGAAAAATAAGCATGCATATAATATATTTTAGAAACACAATTCAAGGTACCTTTTGGGCAGCACTCATGCAAAGAATGAATAAAAAGTATTATATCATCAATGTATTTCTAAAAGCAATGCACATTGTTGAATTGCAAATAATTTGATATCCTACTAGCATAAACAAAAATAAAACCAAACACCCACGAGGAATGGTACTTTCCACTGCATTAATCAACTATGAATATCTCAATACACAGGGTCGTAATGCAAAGAGATACTGATCATTAATTGATTGCATTCTACAATACAATAGCTATTACAATGCATTCATTTAGATATATAAGTGTTATAATTATTACAAAGCCATTTTATTGTTAATAATAATAATAATAATAATAATAATATTTACATACATACATACATACATACATACATACATATCTATTCTTAATACATATTACTTGCACATACTGTCAACAGTGGTCAGTCCAACTACAGGAATGGAGAAGTCGCCAACACCTCCACTATTGATCCCTGCGACAGCAATGGTGTAATTTGTGTCATTCACAAGGCCAATGATGAAATATGAGGAGGCGATGGAGGGTATGGATGTGATGACACCCGCGGAACAGGGGGAGTTTATGATGGATGCACATGAATATATCAGAGTCCACGAGGCCACTGGGGCAGTTGTAGAGCTATTGATAAATGGAGGCTGAATGGGAAAAATTAAATAATAAATCCATGGATTTTGCATTATTGTATGAACATGTGCAGTTCTTTTTGAATTAGTTTTTGCGAATTTGTCTTTCAAATCCATTGTACTGTATTTATGTATTTAATTACACAACTAAAATTGATAGCATATACTTTTAGCTCTTATAGTCTTAGCTCATTTCAAAGAGGTACCAGCACATGTACGGAAATGTGCTAACACTCCCACACTGATTATTACTATTATTATTTGTGCTTCTCTACCTAAAGGTAAGATCACCTGGGCCATTTTGGCAAGAAGTCTGCCCCAAATGTTTGACTTGGTGTAGTTTGTGCATTACGTTTGGAACTGTAGATAGTTTTAAGTAGTTTTGTAAAATTCTTTTGTATGACAAGGTCCCCTCCATGCCTGCATGGTTACCAAGGGAATAAAGTGCATTGTCAGGACAGAAAGGGTACATAACTCCGCCTCTTAGCAAACATTTCAAAGAAATTGAACCACCATCTGATAGATACGTGAAGCTCATTAGGTTCCAGATGCAGAGCCAAGCAGGGACACGGAACTACAGACAACCATGAGGTTGCATAAAGGGCCAAAATAAATAATAGACAAGCTTTGTCTGCCATAGAGGAAGCCCCCTAGCCAAGAGTTAAACTGGTGGCTTTTGAGACTGGATACCTAAGGTAGATCTCTGTGTCTTGTGTGCTCTGAGAAAGCATCAGACTCCCTCAGGCACAGTTACATGCAATCATGGAAGTGCTGCAGTCATTCAGCTCAACTTCTTGCGGGATACCATGGCTCACCTTTTTGGTCAGGCCCACATGGGAGTGACAGTTGAGATGCAAAGAGTTAAACAGGTAGTTTCATTGACAACATTTGCTGTGAGACAGGGTTTGTTGAGACTTCTGCTGAGATTACCTCTGATGGAGAGACACCACTGCTACAGTCAGATGAGGATAAAGAAACAATGAAAGTTGCACATGAATAGTGCAAAAGAGAGCGTAGACCAAGACCCCCTAAACCTACAGTGAGCTGGGCTTGTGTCCAGGTAGAATCCATTGTGTCAATGGAAAGCAGGATATGTAAAGCACGTCTATCAAAGAATCAGCAAGAATTGATGGGGTAGCCCTAGCCTGGTTGACCAAGCTGCAAAAACTGCCACACAAGGAAAGAAAGTAGCACAATCCTCTAGAACTGCTTGTCTTGAAACCAGATTGAATGCATTTTGCACTTAATGCATTGATTATATCTCTCTCCCAACCCTCCACAAGGATGTCAGCTGGACGAGAGTGATTGTTATCACGACACATACCATGTCCTGCTTCCACCCTGACAGACAGGTGTGCCTTGCGATATAAATCTGCAACAATGTCACGCAATTTGTTGTGTCTGATGACTGTGTCACCACCATGTCTACAGGACACAGCATGGTGACTAAGGGAGTCGAGAGCAACCCTGGGCAAAATGGGCACACTGAGGCAAATGACGTGTCCAGACCCAAGCACTGGCATGGGGGGCCGAAGCTGATAATAGCCGAGCCTATTGTCTGGAGAGGAGGACATCAAAAGTGTTTCAAAGAGATGTCCATCCAACTTCTGGGACAGGGATTGCTGGTGAGGCTGATCAGCAAGAACTGACTCAATAGTGACTGCATCGAAATGTGAGACCTGGTTGTTGAATATGATTAAAGATTGCTGAAGATAGAGGTTATTGGTAATGCCTACACCTGAGGCTGAAAATGATGCTAGGAACGCTGAGCTTGAATGGAGTGCAAGGGAGCGAAGTCCAAGCCCCCCAAAAGAGAGGCTTAATTGGGCTTGTTGCCAGGCAGCATCCATGAAATCTGCAGCAAGACAGGCTGAGAAGCAGGATCTGGTCTCCCCATCTAAAGCACAGAGGATAGACTAGGGGGAGTGGTTCTCAAAATGTGGACTAGCTTGCAGAAACCTCCACAAATTCGAAGCAATGAGATTGCTACATGGAGGTCAGAGTCAGCCATCTCTAAAAGAACAAATGGCAACATCTTGGCTTGAGCACACCTCTCTGAAATGAAGTGAGCACAGAAAAGATAGTCCCCAATTGGAGCTCCAAGAATATCTAAATGTGGAAGGCATGAAGATTTTACAACTGGTGGTAAAGAGGACTTGATTGTAGGACTGCAGAGTTCATATTTGGCTAGGTTGATGGAAGTCCAAGGTCGGGCGGGACCCATTTCTTCTATTATTTGCAAAGCATGCAACACTGCTGTGTGATTACCGGCCAATACCCCATCATCCAAATACCAGGTTTGAAGAATTAGGTTGAGGCATCCATCATCTGCATCTATACTAGAAACTAGTTTGTGAAGCAACTAGGGCAAACAACATGGGTCCAAGGGGGTCACCTTGTTGGACCCCTGTCTGTGAGCTCACACAGCCTAAGGAGTGCCACAGTAAGGGAGGTGAGCCATAACTCCAAGCAACCCATGGGAGCAATTCTTTGCCACTTCATCTAGCATTGCTTGTGCATTTTTCATGTCACTTTAAAAATAGCAAAATTGGCATCATTCCAATTTTCATCCATTCAACTTCTGACCTGCACTAGTGGTGACTCCTAGTTGTAAAGGTTGAAAAAAGTTTGAGACCTTTGCCTTGATTAGAGCTCAAATACATTTGCCAGTGAGCCTTCGCAGGGTTTACCCAACCACCATTTGTGGGGGGCAGCCTTCCTTGAACTTATTCAAAGCAATCAGATTTCCTCCTGCTAAATATTTAGAGACTGTGGAACGATCCTTTATTATCATTATTATTGTATACAACACATGGCAATAATAACCTACATTGCAAAATCCTGCTCAATGGATGGAGGAGCTATCCTATAAAAACAGCTGTTCTGTTGAGATTCAACTGGCTATAGATCTCATTGAGAGGATTAGCAGTGAGGTTATTGACACATCTACCACTGCTGTTCTGCCTAAGAACCAATTGGAAGTAAGATGTCGGCTGGACGAGTCTTGCTATGGTCTCATGTTAAATTGTTGCCGCCTTCCACCTTAACCCCTATGTGTGCCCAACGACAGGTCCCCAACGACAGGTCTCCACGAGGATGTCTCTAAGCTCTCAGAGGCGCACAACAGAAAGCCAGGATGCAGCATGGGGAGAAGAAACTGACAGAAGATGTGCCTTGTCTGCTACAGAGGGAGACTGGCAAAGTGAGGAGATACTCCACTGATTGCATATGCGTATATGCAGGTGAGACCAAGCTGTTAAAGATCTCTACTGCTTGAGATAGATGGCGAGATGAATAGAACCAGACGAGAGATGAATAGAACCAGACGAGAGATGAATAGAACCAGACGAGAGATGAATAGAACCAGACGAGAGATGAATAGAACCAGACGAGAGATGAATAGAACCAGACGAGAGATGAATAGAACCAGACAAGAGATGAATAGAACCAGACGAGAGATGAATAGAACCAGACGAGAGATGAATAGAACCAGACGAGAGATGAATGCTACCAATGAGTGGGACAATGATTGAAACCCAAGGGGCCCCCCCCCCCCCCCCCCCCACCCCCTCTACTCATCAACTACTCCAACCTCTTCAAATTGTGACAAAAGGTCCTTAGGCTTAAAGTGTTTTTTGAAGATGGAAGAGGAACAAAAATTTTGGTCGTCACTTGTCTCATTCCTTCCTACCCAATGGTAACATGTCAAGACCATCCTGGCTAAACACCTTAGGTAGGTTGATGACAGTACCAAGAGCTGGGCCTCCCTCCTGGAGTAAATTCAGTATCCTACATAAAACACCTTGGCCAGCCACAGCCCCATCATCCAAGTACCAGGCATGGAAATGGATGCTAGAGTAGAGACTGCCTTTTTCTATTTTCATTACTATAGGATGTTTAAAACAAGTGAGAATAGCAGAGGTCCAAGTGGATCCCCTTGTTGGACACCTGATTCTGAAGACAAGCAACCTAAAGGGTGCCAAAGAAGAGAATGCTTTCCATAGCACCAGCTGGCTCAAGGGAGAAGTTCAGGAAAATGCTTAGCACACACTGACAGGGTTATTAGTTTTTTTGTTTTGTTTTTAAAGCCTAAAGCGGAGAGCATATTATTTGTGTCTGGGGTGGAGTATCTGAAGCCAACGCTTTTTAAACTTATGATGGTAACTTGAAATTGTTCATATCACCTCGGCTAAGATCATCCAGATGGTGATTGGTACCCTTGACCGGGAACAAGTGAGTTTCGATTAATGAATATTAATCATTGCAGGGGGAGTGTGTAATTAACCTGCATGCTGGCACATGCAACAAAGAAATTTGATAATTTGGATAAAAAGCTAAGTAGCCCACCTTCAAATTGTTCATAAAGATATTTTATTCCCCCTTCCCTTAGTCAGTTTGCTAGTTGTCTGTTAGTCCATTGTTATTAGATAATTATATTGCATCAAATATCTGCCATGGGTTGCTTACTAGCACCTAATAGTGACACGTGACATGTGTATTAATAAGAATCTATTTTACAGCCCTGAGAGGGAGGGTGGGGCTCCCAAGCAACCCTCATATTACCACTGTAAAGTAAAGAAACAAGGTTGATAGAGGGTTGCACGCATGAAAATTGAGTTATAAGATAGAATGGGGTTTCCAGCACTTTATTATTAGGACTAATATCTTTCTTTTATTTTAAATATCAACCAAACCTGTGCTTACCATCCATGTGACCAATAGCTGGTTTACAGTGATTGACACAATTCTGGTGATGGTAGGAGATGTTGGTCCTACATCAGATACAATGGTAAAAGGGGTAGGACATTGTATTGCATAATTGGAACTCACTGAGCGAAAGGGTAGTCACTACAATATTGGAAGGATTACTTGTCAGGCCAACTGCATTTGTCAAGCTAACGTTGATGGAATAGTTGGAGTAAGGATGAAGTCCAGATAGAGTTGCTGATGTTATTAGAGGGAGGGACTGGACATGGATACCATCCTGAGGGTACCTATCCACTGAATAGCTGATGCTAACATTCACCAGAGGAGAGTACCCATCAAACCCATTTGTCCATCTAACTGAGATGGAGGAATTGGATACCTCAGATGCGGTCAGGTCAGATGGAGAATTTGGGGGAACTGTACAGAGCACATAAAGAATAGAAATCAGTGAATGCTGGAATAGCAGCGGCAAATAGAGATGCAAATACCAATACAAAAGCCTTGTGACGGAACACAGATGTCATTAGAATGAAGGAACATCTAGCAACTGCAATATTCATGGTGCATTAAATAGATATATGGAAGGTTTTCAATAAATCTAGGGTATTGCACTTTCATCTATTCTCTCTTTCCCTTGCTTCATACAAATTGCTAATTACAATGCAGCAATTACAATTTACATATATTAGAATACTATTCACTTTGGAATTTATGTAATAATTTTGAGGCTGTCAATCTGCCATTCTGAGAAATAGCAACATACCCTGAACGAAGAGCTGGGTGGAGGCTGCTGACATTCCTGCAAGGTTGGATGCACTGCATGTGTAATTACCAGTATTCAGTCCAGTAAGGCTCGATAATGTGATAACAGTGACATTAAGAGTGACCCCAATATTACCCGGAGCATTTTCACCAGAAAAGCTCCAGGTAATGGTGGGAACCGGGAGCCCATCAAAGGCACATTGTAACTGCACACCAAGGCCTTGGATCACATATGTGGTAGCCTGCAGCGGTAATATTTTGGGTGGGTCTGAAAGGTAAAAGAAGGCATATGTAATGTGAATCCAATTCATTAGCATGATTAACGTACAGTACACAACCACTTGGGTTGAGGCATTCACTGAAGCTGGGCCACCAATGTTCGACACAAGGATTGTGACACAAGTATATACACCTGCACTGGAACGGTTCACAGGCTGCAGGGCATAATTTGAAAACGCTGATACTGTATCTCCATTGGGGTCCAGCCACATCTGGTCAACAACAGCTAGACCACTAACAGATATCACACTACTGCATATCAGAGACAGTTGAGTTGACTCAATTACGTATGTCACAACAGGAGGGTACACCGGAATAGCTATGAATACTGTGTTAAGAGAAGTTAGAATAAAAAGTACCAGTTACTGTTATTTGATGGACTCACCTGCGCTTTGGATTGTCGATGTGCATTTGACTGGCACGGCATTCAATGTTGTCAGCGGTGCCGACACATTCAGAATATAAGATGCAAGGATTGGGGTGTATTGGACCGATGAAATAGTCCACTGGTTGCTTGAAGTTTGGGAGCATAACAGACATACTGATGCATTTTGAGCCACTACAATTGTTTGGCCTGAAGAAATGGTGTAATTGTATAGGCATGCTTGGCCAGAAGCTGGATTGGAAGAATGACATACAACCTTTCACATGGATTTGAACTAAGTCTGTAACCTCCCCTGGACATAGAAAATAGTATTTTCAAACACTTTCGATTTTCTTTTTTAAAGTAGTCGGAAAATCAAGTTTCGAATATAATAGTGGGAGTAGGTTTTGTGTCAATACCTAGGTCTCTAAATGGTGCTATGGTAGCCATGGAATGCGTGGAAGTATTAGATTGGCCTGTGTTTGAAAGGCCTGCCTTTAATATAAATTGCAGGACTTTAATTTCTACTCTTATAAAATGGAACACAATTCATATCATTGTCTATACACGTAACCACATTTAGCTTAAAGGTATGACACCATGTCTGAAAAGTAGCAAGTATTGATACACGTACATGCACATCTACTATTTTCACACAACATAGTTACAGTTAAATACCACTCCCTATCTTAAAGACCATAAAAGCGTGAGGTGTGGAGCGGGACAGGAGCCATGCACATTAAACTAGGCAATGTTAGTATCCCCAATTGATGCACATACACTCAATATTAGCATCTGTTGACTCAATAAGCCACTTTATTAGGGTCAGAGACTGAGATACTATATAGTGGCGGTCCACAAGAGTAAACAAGCTCCATAAAGGTTACTAAACCAGCGTAAGGTGTGGAGCGGGATAGGAGCCATGCACATTGAACTATAGGCAATGTTAGTATCCCCAATTGATGCACATACACTCAATATTAGCATCTATTGACTCAATAAACCACTTTATTAGGGTCAGAGACTGAGATACTATATAGTGGCGGTCCACAAGAGTAAACAAGCTCCATAAAGGTTACCAAACCTCAGTCACGGAATACTTGCGGGCCAAGGAACGTCTTAGCGAGCGTTCAATGAAGCTGGTACTGTAATCAGAACATGTATACACAATTGAACCAGAGCTTATTGCGGAGCGCCTAGAAAAGGGCGTACATACATCTGTCCGCGTCTGTATCAGGGGCATCTGCACGATACGGTCGCGTGGCGGAGGTAATTCCCGATGGTGTCAAAATAATAAGCCACGCGACCGTAGGCGAACGCCCCTGATACAGTCAAGAAACGGATAATAATATATGGGACCAAGCGCATGTTTTTTTCAAGATTTCAATATTCTAGAAGTCGGAAATGTCCTCAACACAGTGATTCTTACGCCGCACTGAGAATCGGACTATCTGTCACGGAGTTGGAAGCACTGATCATGATCTTTTACTAGCCCTAGTATGGGCCAGAGTGATACATTTCAACGCAAGCGTTACATTTCTCTAGAAATTGTATATGCCCTTTTTGCAGAACGATCCCATATATAAATAACAGTGACACCAATGTGGTACCGTTAAAAAAATGTGTTCGAATAATGGGCGAATTGTCGATGCTGATGACGAATACCTAAGTACATGTAGTTTCGAATTGAAAAAAAAAACACAACTGGTTATCTCGAGTAGTCAAAAGCCACTAATCGAAAATGCCAAGTAACTACTCGAACGGTTTATACCTGAATAATCTGTATAACAAGATAACCTGAATAACCTGAATAACCGGCATAACCTGAAAACCGGTTACACATCCTAATATTGCCTTCTCAGTTGAAAAGTTGCTTTATTATGTGTACACAATTGTTGCATTATTGCATATATGCATATATGCAATGCACTCTTACTCAATTCAATTACAAAGAACAAGGTTAGTGTTTGGGTATTACGGGGGGAGAAGATGGCACGAAAGAGATCAGCAGATAAAAGAATATTACCTTGATGTAGAAATATTCCACACAGGTAAAAGTATATAATTACTGTCAATGAATTTTCCGGAATAAAAAAGAGAAGAAAATGATTAGTATCAGAGGTGAAAATGGACATAATTGAACAGTGCTTACCTCGAACAGTCAGCTCGGGAACGTGCCATACACAGTGCAACTTCATTCTTTTTTCACGCGTTTTGTTCGGAAACTGAAACACATGTACTCTGTGATATTTGTACTTAATTCAATTGAGCTCACAATCGTATAAGCATAAATATGATAGTTATGTCATGTAATGAATGATTCACTTTGGTACTATCGCGCTGTTGCTGGCCTGCTAGACCTGACAGCATTGGGTAATTTTATTTTGATTTGATTTTCAGAGAGTTCTGGAAACTCTTTTGAAAACCACACATTGCAACTTTATATTTTCCTCCTTAATTAAACTGTCTCGCTTCTTTTAAATCTTATCTGTAAGTCGCTGATACAGTGATTTTGTTGGCAACTGACTTTACTTTACTCTCAGAGCTTGTTTGATGCATGCTCAGTTTCTTGCTCATCCTAAGACTACATTGTCTATTATTTTCTTTTTACTCTTCCCTCAAGGAACCCTACTAATAATTGATGGTGATTTATTTACACATTTTTTTACCGTCAAGTTATTTGTGTCTTTATTACATTTTAAATTCAGTTTTTGCTATCAACAGTTCTTATTCTAAATAGCGATTCGAATAGGATGCATTTATTCAAAGCCAGCTAGGACACAATTGCATGAATATATTATCTTGAAAATAGAATGATCTAACCATTAAAAATGATACAAAGTTCAATGCTGTTCCCATAACTACTAACACATGCCTTGAAAATTAAAATTTGCATTGAGTTATTAATAACCACTTAGCCATAATACGCAAAATTTATAGATCACTTCACAGGTCCTAACGTAAAAACACACCAGGTTAAGCATGCCGCAGGTGGACCTCCCTGTTTTAGTTACATGTGTGCAGTATGCAAAGCTAGGTTGTTTTAGTTTTCTCCTATCACATAATAATATCAAAAAGGTTTTGAAACAATATTATGTCGAATTTTAAGCGCTTTCAACAGCAAACGGCTGTGCCACTACAGAGACCCTTGGGCATCATCTAAAGCTCGTGAAATTTAATGTAGGTGTAGGCTAAGACCTTGAAAAATATGAAAAACACTTCTTCAAGACAGTGCTTAACGAATTACAGGAATAGCTCATAATAAATCTCAAACGGATCGGATCCAATTTCGGATATCTGACCCGAAAGGTCAACAGATCGGATTCAGATGCATGCAATTTTTTAACAGATCGGATTTGGGGGGGGGGGAGGGGGGGGGGGGGGGGGGGGGGGGGGGGGGTTATACGCAGCAGCGGATGGACATATCAGGCTGGAACGAGACGATTTATATTTTCCCCAGCAAACGCAATTTATTTAATGTACGTCAGTCTTATACGAAAGGTCCGGGACCAAGTGTGTGCTTGTGTACAGTCAGGATCGAGCATACAAGCCATAATCATTAACTCCTTTACCTTGTTTGGAAACATATAGCAAATATCCGCATCGTGCCACGCCCAAGGGCGGATCCAAGATTTTGGTAAAGGGGGAAAGGGGTTTCAGAATATATAGATAATTATCTCTCTTATTAGGGATACTCTTTTGTTTTTCTACAGTTGGTTGCTGAAATATACTCTAACATGGTTGGAACCAACTGTTACTACTTGAATTTCCTCCGAAAGTGATCCACTGGGATATCACACCCTTCCCCACTCCTTTCGCACTCCCCCCCCCCCCCCCCCCCCCCTCGAAACATTGAAACATAGTCCCCGCGCCTCCTTCGGAAGTAAATGGTTTATGGGTCATGCCCGCAGGCCACAGGTTAGGGGGCAACTAATTTAGCACAGGCGTAGAATTATTTTGGAATCATTACGTGATTGAACAGTAAAAATCACACGTGTCTGATTTTTAATGTTCAATCACACAATGATATTACGGAGGATTTAAAAATCCTTTATAAAATCAAAACTCCTTGCTTAATTTGTGATACATGTCCTTGAAAATAAAACACTCTTTCTGTTCATTCTTTTTTCTTTGGTGCCAATTTGACAGCTCTCATAAAAAATGATGGGGGAGTTCGACCTATTGCTGTTGGTTTTATGCTCAGGTAATTGGTGGCCAAACTTGTCTCAAACAGAGTCAATGATGATAAGTTGCACCTCTGGAGCTTGGTTATGGCATCAAAAGGGGGGAGGAAGCTGCTATCTATGCTGCCCGATTTTTTCTCCATACTCTAATTGACCATGTTGTCATCAAGCTTGATTTCAAGAACGCAGTTTGACATGACAAAATGTTGACGGCAGTGAGAGATCTGGTTCCAACGCTATATATTCCCTTTTATACATTCTGTGTATTCATCCAACTAATTCCTATTCTGGAGTGATAAGATCATATGGGACAGTTTCCGCGAAAATTGCCCCACGGTTAAAATGTTATAAAAATGCATCGCGTATGAATCGCTATAACTTTCCAACGGATAACGCTATCGACTTCCTATTTTCAACACTTCATAGTGAAATGGTGTAGTATGAAGTGTTGAAAATAAGAAGTCGATAGCGTTATCCGTTGGGAAGTTATAGCGATTCAAACGCGATGCATTTTTATAACATTTTAACGGTGGGGCAATTTTCGCGGAAACTGTCCCATATAATCTTCAGGAGGAGTTCACCACCCTTTGGGATCTCTACTTTTCTGCCTCTCAATCCACCATGTTGTGTGTCACCTGAAGTCAGAATTATGCATAGGCTACATTGACGATTAACTGTTGGAGGCACATTGGAAGATGTTCAGCATGATGTTGCTCTTATTAAACGTGAGGCTGGAGAGCTGGATCATGTACTGAGCCATAAAGAAATCTAAAATTATTACCAACGATCCTTCTTCTAGGTCCTCCATCATTACTCATATGCCTGATACCCTTGTGGTTGACCAATGAATGCCACACTTTTGGGTTCTCCTCTTGGGTATGTGGAGTCCACCTCTTTGTTCACCCATGACAAGTTAGCCAGCTGTCTTGCGTGTCATGGAGGAGAGGTTGAAATACCTTTGCACACATGTACTGCTCCGTAATGTATTCGCAATTCCAAAATGAACTCTTTGAACGCCAGGTACATATATACATGCAGGCTAACAAAACGAGAATTATCTGCCTCACTATTCATGTAGTGCTATGTGTTATATTGTGCTGATCAAAATTACTCTGAATTGAATATGCATGCAAGTGCAATACTGACATTCATGTAACCCCATAGTCCTACAAATGTTTGAACATACGTGGTGCCAGTTGTAAGCACACTTTGTGTGCCCATTATAACCAGCTGGCCTTTTGTTCTAACAGCCCATAATCTGAACTTGCAAAAGGGAGGAGTGTACAAGCATGACTGATCTGGGCTACGCATTTTGTTTTTGGAGTAATGAAGTGATGCATTAGTGAAGTGAAGTGATAATTGAGGTTCTTTAGCCAGTGTCATAATTACTTTGTACATGACTCAAAAGGTTACAAGTGCAGCAAGCATAATGCATGCATCATAGAGTTGTGATTAATCAACACATTTTTGCGCAATATCTAACTCATGCATGAATGGTGTCAATTGCATGTGCATGCATATACGCACTTGAGTTTACTTGTTGTGGACATCACCTTGTTTCCTGTCACTCAGTTCTCCAACTTTATGTCAATGAACTGCGGAACATGTTGAGTTCAATAACAAACATCCTTCTTGATGATCGCACATGGTTGCAAGCTTTACTTCCTGTAAAGTCTGGAGGCCTTGGGATAAGGAGTGCTGTTCACCTTGTTCCGTCAGCGTTTTTAGCTCATTTGTGGGTTGTAGAGAACTCACCTTTACCATACTACCACCTCGTTTCCAGGAGTCACCACTCTCTCTTTGGGACTCTGCCATTACTAAATGGTCCACTGGTCATACCTCCCTCTGGCCAATGTCACATTGACAGAATTCATGGGATCTACCAAGGGTTTCTTCCATTGAGCTCTTGGCAGCCCTGATCCTTTGTCCAAGGCAAGGCTTTCATCTGCCTCTAAATAGGAATCTGGTGCCTGGTTGCACACTTTATTAGTTACACCCCTGGGCCTTTGCATGGACGATAGCACTATTTGTGTAGCCATTGGCCTTCGTCTGGGGGCCCCACTTTGCATCCCTCACCTTTGTCATCACTATGGATCAAATGTGGACACATTGGCACGCACGCAGTTGCCGTTTTAGCACTGGTCGCCACTTCTGTCATGCCATGCATGCTAAATGTCATTTTGCACAGGGCATTGTCTTCTGCCAATATTTCTTCTCGGCTAGAGCCCACTGGTCTTGATTGTGCAGATGGTAAGCATCCCAATGGAATCACCATGGTTCCTTGGTCGAATGGCAGATTATTAGACGCTTTTGCCCCTTCCCATCTTATCCAGCTCAGCCTCTGAAGTATGTGCAGCAGCAAACCAGGCGGAGCAGACCAAGATCGAGAAGTACAGTTACCTCACCTCCCATGCATACCATTCTTTCACACCTGTTGCATTTAAAACTACTGGAGTCTGCGGCCCTCACTCCATGTCTTTCTTGTCACACTTGGGTCGCCGCATCATGATCACCACTGGTGACAAAAGCTCTCTGGCATACCTCCTGCTTGTAGCCATTCAGAGGGGGAATGCTTCATCAAATTTGGTAACTTTGCCTCCATCCCCCTCTCTTTTGAATGAAGTTGAATGAATTTTATGTATTTGTATATATAAATATTATTTTCAAGACCTTTTCTGCTTAAAAAAAGAAGTAATCAAAGAAAAAAAAACTAAAAAAAAACTTGATTCGATCCATTTTTTTCCCTGTGCGGGTGGTCCAACTGGACTATCTGCCGTGCCGCAATTGGTCCCCCCGGACCAAAGACTGTTGCCATAGATGGTACCCCTCTGCCACAGTTGGTCTCCCCATCAAGCTTCATCAGTAAAGTTACATTTAAACCTTTGCTGCGTATTTTCAGTTCCTGTTGCCACATGAAGAGTAATAATTTGCTGTCCACTTGTTATAAACTGGCGAGTTTGTGAGTGAAGGAAGAATCGGCGGAATTGAGGGATGCTATGCTGCTTGAAGACTCGGTCTCATAAAAAGCGGTATCGTTGCGAGAGTTCTAAGAACTGGAAGCAAATTGTCCGAAAAAGAGATTGCACGTACGTGGTTCTTGCCATTTGAGTTCTTACCATTTTCATGTTTGTTGTATTTACGTTGTAAAAGCCGCATGGTCGCACCAGATATAATATATAGAGGGATTGGAAACAGGTCTTATGCGCCATATAGCAGAGATAATATATAAATTATATATTATCTCTGCATATAGTATAGTATTATCTCTGGTCGCACATTGTAAATATATATACGTATACATAATGCAGGCCTATTAACCGATTAACGCCGAAATATGTTTTGTTTAGCTACAGTAGAGTTGTCCAATAATCAACTCAATGAGGCAACAGAGGAATGTTAGGTAGCAGGAAGGAGGGTTTCACTGAAACCGTGAACGTGAATAACTTCTAATCGGTGTAATGTTTCAAAGGGTCTGGAAGAAGTCTTTGGTTACGGTAAACACATCTTTGACGCAGATCGGCGTTAATCGGTTAATATCAGTATGGGTACTAAACACTGAACACTAGCTCGCAATTTTCATAGCTGCATGCTTATATGATTATAGACACCACGATTGGGGCGTCAGCAAGACGTACGATTATAAGTATAACGCTGCCAATTAATTACTATATGTTTTTTAATCCTTATTACTTGTTTAGCCTGACAGTACTACCAAAAAATGGGGGACCAACTGTGGCCCCCCCCCCAGCTCCCCCCCGGACCATTTTGCGGCGCCCAGGGGGGCATAAATAGGGGGCACCATGTATTGCGTGACAGTACATCCTAGTACATCATAGTACTGTACTGTGATTCAATCACACCATGGACCGTACTAGACTATCTCTCCAGACCCAATGTGACGCAAATTATGGGCGGTAGGAGAAATCAAAGCCCATCGAACAATCCTTAAATAACTGAACGCTGTTCGGACAAACACGCCTTCATAACCAAGATATCGAGCAGTTATTAATGTGACTTATCGTGAGCACTTGACAGTCGTACGAAGAATGCTAGTATTGCTGCAATATGATGGGCACACAGATACTCCTGCGTCGTTGGCCACGGATTGTAATCCCATGAATAATGTCAATGATGTGGATGCACAGGATGCAAGTATGCACTTCGTTGTTTGTGCGATGCGGGGGCACCAAATCATGCAAGCATGCAAAGTAGATGCGGACGAATACACTGGGACAAACAAAATTTTACCAGAGATAGGTTTTAAAAAAAAGTCCCTTAGTCGGTTATAAGCTATACGTCAACTTTCCATACCAGTATAATTACCATGGGACTCGGGGGTAAAGGACATGTGACATCTATAGTCGCCAAGCGACACGCTTCAGCATGCACGCACTGATCTCGCCAGAATTTGCAATTTGCGCAATGAGCCGCTGTCAATGCGACCTGAAGCGTAGCTTCAGTGCTCTAAATTGTAAAGGAACACTCACTGCGACAGCCGGTTTTGAGTAACATTACATGCAGTATAGATGAGACGGCTTACGTGCAGTTTATATAGTCAGTATATTCCGGTACTGTCCGCGATAAAATCAAGCCAGGTATGTAATAGTTAACGTTGTTGTTATGTGTGCAGCTGAAAGTCACTATCACACACAGCATACACAGACAGGGAGACGAACATTAATACACAAGGTTGGTCACTATCACACACAGCATACACAGACAGTGAGACGAACATTAATACACAAGGACTGTGATATCTATCTGTGTATACAATTTGGGGAGGGGGGGGGGGGGGGGTGGTGGGGGCAGTGATTATTGCAAAGTTTCCACACTATGCAATGGCAAACCGGATCGATCCACATTGTGATCGGAGACCACAATGTGGATCGAATCCGCGTTGACCGAGTGCGGCCAATGCGGTTGCTAGTGCAGAAACGCCTTTAGACTCACCATGATGCAAATCGAAATTCTGGGCGAACTCCAGGAAGAGCACGTAGGGTTTATTCGTTTATTGGTTCCACCGGTATGGCAATTTGTTGCGGAAAAACAGTTCGAAAGGCGTACAAAACTGTGGCTTTGTGTCCACATCACTACATATATAACATGAACGACGAAATTATATTACGTTATTGCTTCCGTACCATGGAATTATATTCTATTTTTAACTATCATGTGGTTATCTTCGTAACAGTGTGACTTATGAACAAAAAAAGTTATGAACAAAAAAAGTTATGAACAAAAAAAGTTTAACTTGTCATACTTTTTTCTGTGACAATCAAATTGTACACATAATATTATACACATAAAGAACCGCATCCTTTTTTTTTTTGCATCGTGTAACCAATTAAGGATTGATTGACAATTGGTAAATTTAGCATGATAGACACATCAAACAACAGTAGAGAAATGGATGACAAAAACTTGCATTTCTATCACTAACGAATATTGGTCCTACGCGTGCTCTTAACATGCGTCCTACGCGTAGGACGCCTGGAGATTAAAGGTTAATCCTTATTGCTTGATTAGCCTGACAGTACTACAAAAAAATGGGGGACCAACTGTGGCAAAGGGAGACTTCCTACGGCACCCCCCCCCCCCCCCCCACACCCCCTGGACCATTTGCGGCGCCCAAGGGGGCATAAATAGGGGGCACCATGTATGGCGTGACAGTACATCCTAGTACATCATAGTACATGGGATTACATTCCGTGGTCAACGACGCAGGGTTTATAGTAGCAATACGCCTGATTTGCTGTGACTATCACGCGCTCACGATAAACTCTATCATGGGCGAAGCCAATTATTGTGGTACCATGTAGTGCGATTTTGCGCGTTGCAGGAAAACGTAGTTTGTAAACAACTTACACTACTATGACCATGAAACAACGTTTCCTCTGTTCAATGTGTTGTTGACAGCAAAAGTCTTAATGGTTTAGGTAACATGGGCGTCGGAAGGTACAAAACATTGGTCCGGCAAATGAATAAATAATGGTGCGGGAGGAGGTATAACCCTCTCCCGCCCAGGGGTATGGGGGAGCGCTGTAAGCTCCCCTATCGGGGTCTGGGGCGGAGCCCCAGAAGCTTTACAAATTATGCATTATTAACGTCCTAAACCATAAGGAATTTCACTGCAGTTCGCCGCCCAAAAAACATGCTATTTGAATTCGAAATTGCGATTAGTACATTTGAAATGCTTCAAACACTTGCATACATATTTGCATAAAATGACCAAACTGGCTCAGGAGGTGTTCGTTACCTCGAACACACTCTTCTGCAATAACATCTATGATCAGCTGTGCTTTTCACACCACTCTGCTCTAAACGAGCGCGTTTCACCCTTCGATCCAAACGAACGTTTTGGAAAGGGAAACGACTTAGACGGATGAAATTTCTACTGCAGACCAAGGGACGGACAATAATACCGAGCGAGCCGCATCCATTTCTCTATTAGATATCAGAGGATCCCCAACATTGGTATACATGTACATTATCATTGCAAGTTAACACTTCATTCGTGCTTGCACAATGACAGACGTAACAGGAAATAATTAGATGTATGCGATAGGGCGTCATGCCCTTATTAGTTAATTCATCATAAAAATATTTATTGTTGGTCCGGCGGCCGCCGGACCTGCCGGACCAGTTCCGACGCCCATGGGTAAAGAAAGTGGTTTTAGTATAGGACATGTGGCGCAATATTGCTCTGTTGCCCGTGAAAGAGTTCATAACTGCTCGAGATCTTGGTTATGAAGGCGTGTTTTCCAGCATTTTTCCGGACAGCGTTCAGTTCAAGAATTCTTCGATGGGCTTTGATTTCTCTTACCATCCGTAATTTGCGTCACATTGGGTCTGGAGAGATAGTTTAGTACGGTCCATGGTGTGGTTGAATCACAGCAATGCAAGCATGACTTCGTTGTTTGTGCGACGCGGGGGCACCAAATCACGCGTACGCTTGGGGCACTCAAGCATGCAAAGTAGATGCGGACGAATACACTTGGGACAAACAAAATGTTACAAGGTTTCAAAAAAATAGTCCCTTAGCGGATTATTGCACCGTCAACATTACATACCAGTATAATTATCACCTCGGGACTCGGGGGTAAAGGACCTGGGCGGATTCTAATAGATTTGAGGCTCACATGCTCATTATTTGAAAAACACATGCACAACAACTATCATAGAACCGAATTGAGCATGGATGCCGTATTGTAGTCACGGTCTGAGATCAAGTGAATAAATCTGTCTCATTTTTTTCAGGGCTCGCTGAGAGGTCATTTTTTCCAGCACCACCATACTTTTTAATATGTTGCGCCAAACTCCGCAGCAATCTGAATGCAGGTTAAATTCGATAGCTTCTAAGTAGTTTCCATTTGTAATGGTACCAAATCAAAGGTTTCACGACTACCCGGCCGAGCAAGAAACGTATAGTCGCCAAGCGACACGCTTCAGCACGCACTAGCTGATCTCGCCAGAATTTGCGATTTGATCAATGAGCAGCAGTCAATGCGATCGACCTGAAGCGTAGCTTCAGTGCTGTAAATTGTAAAGGAACACATATGATTTTCACTGCGACTGCTACTGCTTTTGTTTGGTCACTAAAGCCGGTTTTGAGTAACATTACATGCAGTGTAGATGAGACGGCTACGTGCCAGTTTATTCCGGTATACTGTCCGCGATAAAATCATAAAAAGGTAAGCCAGATATGTAATAGTTAACGTTGTTGTTATGTGTGCAGCTGAAAAGTCACTATCACACACAGCATGCACACTATTACACAGACAGTGAGACGAACATTAATACACAAGGTCTGCAATTTGGGGAAGGGGCGGGGCGGAGGTGGAGTTTGCAATGATTATGGTCAGCTGCAAAGTTTCCGTACCAAACCGGATCGATCCACATTGCATGTGGTCGGAGACCACAATGTGGATCGAATCCGCATTGACCGAGTGCGGCCAATGCGGATTCGATCCAGTTTGCGGTTGCTAGTGCAGAAACGCCTTTAGACTCACCGTGATGCAAATCGAAATTCCAGATACTGGGCGAACTCCAGGATCAGCACGTAGGGTTTATTCGTTTATTGGTTCCACCGGTATGGCAATTCGTTGCGGAAAAACAGTTCCAAAGGCGTACAAAACTGTGGCTTTGTGTCCACATCACTACGTATAACATGAACGGCGAAATTGTATTACGTTATTGCTTCCGTACCATGGAATGAAATTCTATTTTTAACTATCATGTGGTTATCTTCGTAACCGTGTGACTTATGAACGACTTGGCGTTCGTTTTACTGGTACCCGATTGCCTATATGACGAGGAGATTTGTGTCATTAAAAAGTACAATCCTCGGCACTAACTTAGTGTGCTCTGGCATGCAAATTAAGTGTTAATCACTTGGAGGATCATTGGGTACCAGACAACTCTGATAATTAGAAAATACGGTTTGCAATCATACCATGGTAAAATACATATTCATATCCAGTATGCGCAATAGAAACTTTTGCGTTGAAATGTATGGCTAATTAAAAATTCAGAGACCATGAGGGATACTCCCATTCTCAGTGCGTAAGAAGCAATATGTAGAGGACTTGATGCGTTCATAGATAGTTTAGAGATGGATTGGAAGCGTATCACGTGAGCCATTAAGACTATGCGCGCACTCCGTGATCGCGCGAATCACACCTTTCTATAGGGCAAATCGAGGCAAAAGTCGTCAAAGCGTGCCATACTGGTTTTTGGTGGACATTTTTCATCGCCTATTTGAAAGGTAAGCATTCTGTAAGGTATTGACCTTAATATAGCCACGGTTTGTACAACGCGCGCTGCGTACCGATCATTTCACCACTCTCGCGTGCTTATGTACCTTTTGTGAGAAACGGGTGAGTCTCCAAAGGTTTATTATGCTTTCTATGCTTATACAGGTCATTTTGCAGGGAGGGATTTTTTTTAGTTTTGTTTTATCTTCATCCGATCGTGTGTAACACCGTCATATAGTAGTTTAGGGCATAAATTGGTATACTTCGTGCATGTACCTGTTTACGAGCCATCCTAAGTGGTTTTTGCAATTCTATGAACGAATCTTAAGTGTTCAGTGAATGCTCTAGGAGGGACTTTTTCCTTTTTTTGAAAATAGTACTTGGTTTTCTAAATACACTGCCTCAAACAGCGCCGATTTTTGTGATTTATATACAAACATTTTATTTTTTCCCACGTCTAGCACTTCATCCTTGTCCATCAACTCAAAGCAAAAGAAAGAAGTCTAAGAAAGCAAAGCAGCATGATTAGTTATTGAACACTTTATGTATAGATTGTATCATCAAAATGTGAATGTGTGAGTGTAATCAGTCTTTATACAGAGTTTTTCTTATCCCCTTAGATTTCTGCTTTGTCTTCTTTTCCTGTACTTTTAACTTTTCCATCCAGTCACTTGCGTATGAAAAACCTCTGATTGTGAGCCACATGTCAATCACCATTCCTAACAGCTTCATTTTCATTTCATCCCCACTTTCCCAAGGGGCTGCAACAATAGACCAAAAGAACATGACGTCTTCACTGTCCAATAAACATTTAGTCAATTTGGTCTTAAATTTAGAAGTAAGTGTTGAGTCCTGCTGCAGCTGTTTCTGCACCTCAAGCTCCATTGAAACTATTGCCATGTACATGGCATTGCTCACATGGTTTAATCCGCCTCGGTCAACCAGTTTAATCCAGTTATCAGATTCATGGTCTTCTGTTTCTGACTGTAGCATGTCATCCAAGCAAAGCATTATACACTGTTTAGCAGGGTTAGAGGACTTTGCAATTTTTTACGTATTGCTCGTGGAATGTATCCTGCAGCATACCGTAGCGCATTTTTTTCTTCATAACTCAAAGTTCCTAGTCGGACATTTACAGGGTGGGCGGTAATAGGAAATAGTGTCTTGATCTTGACTTTTAGCACACACTCCGTCACGTACTGATAGAAAATGGGGTTTGGCAAAGAATTGATGGAGACAGTCAGAAACCTTTCCCAATTCTTAGCAAACGTATCGGATGTACTCAGTTTGTGATATGAGCTCCACATAGCTTCGTTGTATACGACACAACTATCGAGAACTGTAGTGCCGTGTGCATTAAAGAACAATTGTTCTTTATAGTTGTGTCGTCAGGCTGTCGCTAGTAGTGTTGGTCATGCGTACAGCTGTTGCCATCGTTACACAGCTCCCCATCCAATGAAACTGTGTCCTGGTTATTTTTATACATTACCTACATGGACATGATCATCGTCACACATCGCGCAGTAAGAGCGTAAGACCTTCAAGAGTCTTTGTTCCGGCCGTGTCCAGCAGTGTGGCTGTCTCTCCAACCCATCGTTGTTTGTGCGATGCGGGGGCACCAAATCACGCGTACGATTGGGGCACTCAAGCATGCAAAGTAGATGCGGACGAATACACTTGGAATGTTACAAGGTTTAAAAAAAAAAGTCCCTTAGTCGGTATCAACATTACATACCCGTATAATTATCACCTCTATACATGGGACTCGGGGGTAAAGGACATGTGACATCTATAGTCGCCAAGTGACACGCTTCAGTACGCACTCGATCTCGCCAGAATTTGCGATTTGATCAATGAGCAGCAGTCGATGCGATCTGAAGCGTAGCTTCAGTGCTCTAAAGGAACACACATGATTTTCACTGCGACTGCTACTGTTTTTTTTTCGGTCACTAAAGCCGTAGTCAGTTTATTCCGGTACTGTCCGGGATAAAATCATAAAAAGGTAGTAATAGTTAACGTCGTTGTTATGTGTGCAGCTGAAAGTCACTATCACACACAGCATACACAGACAGTGAGACGAACATTAATACACAAGGTCTGTGATATCTATTTATGTATACAATTTGGGGGGGCGGGGCGGGGGCGGGGGTGGAGTTTGCAATGATTATTGGTCAGCTGCAAAGTTTCCGCACCAGCAATGACAAACCGGGATCGAATCCGCATTGACCAAGTGCGGCCAATGCGGTTGCTAGTGCAGAAACGTCTTTAGACTCACCGTGATGCAAATCGAAATTCCAGATACTGGGCGAACTCCAGGAAGAGCACGTAGGATTTATTCGTTTATTGGTTCCACCGGTATGGCAATTCGTTGCGAACAAAGAGTTCAAAAGGCGTACAAAACTGTGGCTTTGTGTTCACATCACTACGAATATAACATGAACGGCGAAATTATATTACGTATTGCTTCCGTACCATGGAATTAAATTCTATTTTTAACTATCATGTGAATTGGGCGTGGTTAACCGTGTGAACGAATTGGTATTCGTTTTACTGGTACCCGATTGCCTATATGACGAGAAGATTTGTGTCATTAAAAACTACAATTCTTAGCACTAACTTAGTGTGCTCTCACAGTGGCGTAGGAGCTGCAGCGGCCGCTGCACTTTTTCATATGAGAAAAATAAATTAAAATACAGGTTAACTTATAATTTTCATGATACGAGCAGTATTGATGTAATTCAAATCAGCTGAGCAGCTGCTGCTAGTTAATTATTCATTATACGAGCATGTATTGATGTAATTCAAATCAGCTGAGCAGCTGCTGCTAGTGAATTATTCATTATACGAGCATGTATTGATGTAATTCAAATCAGCTGAGCAGCTGCTGCTAGTGAATTACATGCTGTTGCAAGTGTCATTATGGCGACTTCAGCTAGCTTTCCTGAACAAGCGCACCAACCAAGATTGTATCCCTTTCCGAAAAGAAGCTTCGGTAATAAGGTACCCGCGCAACGTAGTTTTCAACCATCATGGTTCGACAAGTGGCCTTGGCTGCACCATCTGGAAAGTAGTGATGCTGTTTTGTGTATTACTATTATCTGAAGTATGTGTTTTAGCTTCCTTGATATTAGTTATGCCTGCTACGAATGCAGTCACTGAGCGTTCGTTTAGTGCTTTGCGTCGAATAAAGTCCTACCTGAGAGCAACCATGTCCCAAGAGAGGCTGAATCATATCATGGTTCTACATGTTCACAAACACCTAACAGACCGGATCTGTTATATTGAAATCGGCAATGAATTTTCAAAAGGTTGTAGCCATCGTGAAGCCTTTTTTGGAAACATTTTGCCAACAGACATTGCGTGTTAATTGCTGGTACATTGCTCTGTTCCATGCATGCTTGTATTGTTATTGGACACGGATTTTTTTTCGGAATAATGTTTTCACTTCAAAACAAGTGCAGTTTTTGCGTTTTGGGGGGGTGCTTTTCTACGCAAAAAGCATTGGCTTCTGGGGCTCCGCCCCACACCCCCATGGGGGAGCTTACAGCGCTCCCCCATACCCCCTGGCTGGGCGGGAGGGGCGCCCCCCTCCCGCACCCTCCCCGGGGAACTCCGCCATTTAACTTCCCATTCTCAGTGCGTAAGAAGCAATATGGATGCGTTAGGCCCCTTTTCGCGGAAACGATCCCACTAGATGAGTTCATCATAAATTGTGAACCGTGTTTTCAAATCATCCAGTATTACCATAGTCAATATACTTAACCACGTGCACGAGCTACAAATCAAACAATATTACACATTATAGGGTTGTTTTTACGCCCATGTGACGGAGGCGGTAACGGAGTAGGGGTAGTTCGATCGTGTGCAGCAAAGACAGCGAGTAAACAACACATCGCAAAGCACATCAGTATACATTCAGAAGAAGCCACAGTTTTTTCAAACGCGTGCTGTAGAGATCAACTTTAGAGAGGAGACCATTTTCATGTTTGTTGTATTTACGTTGTAAAAGCCGCATGCATGCATGGTCGCACATTGTAAATATATTAACGTGCAGGCCTATATTTATATCAGTACGGGTATTAACACTGAAGTGAATGCACTAACTCGCACTTTTCATAGCTGCATGCTTATATGATTAGACACCGTGATTGGGGCGTCAGCAAGACGTACGATTATAAGTATAACGCTACCAATTAATCACTGCTTTTTAACCTTTAATCTCCAGAGCCAAGTGGACCAATATTTGAAAATTCGTTAGTCAATAGAAATACAAGTTTTTGTCATCCATTGATCTACTGTTGTTTGATGTGTCTATCATGCTAAATTTACCAATTGTCAATCTATTTTAAATCACACCCTTGGTTACACGATGCAAAAAAAGGATGCGGTTCTTAAAAATGCATTATGTGTACAATTTATTTGTCACAGAAAAAAGTATGACAAGTATAACTTTTTTTGAATGTTGTTTGAAGCTTGATGTGTGTGCTACTTAATATATACATTCTATGGCAGTGTTCTATCTCTAATCGGTTTTGCCATTTATACACTTTGCGTTTTCAAGATTTTGTCCATTCACTTGGCTATTATCCAAACATGCGACGTATTGTTCATACGCTTGTGAAGCTAGCAAATTCCAAATCTATGATGTACTTGTTCATTTTCCTAGTGTCAAAGACCTGTCTTACTATCCCCCTTCTTTTGCATGTCGTTCTGATCTTTCCAACATTACTTGCAGTATACGTATATAAGAACATACATTTGTGCACCTGGTTTTGTGAAATATAAAAGTTGCTAGCTTTAAGTTTAGCTACTGCGCTATAGCCGACGTGCGTACTCGTACTGACTAACCTCGGATCGTAACAACGAGAATGAGAGTTTGCTTCCCCTGACACCTGTCTTAAACGATGGCCTTGATTTTATTTGTTCTTGACCTGAGGGACCCGATGCTATCCGCACACTTTGTTGGATGCATATATTGGCCTTTCTACAGTGATCGTTGAACTGGTCCGGGCTAATGTTACTTGATTCTCCATTCATTTCATTGGTTTAATGCATGAGGACCCCATCATTGACGACTGACCGATAAAAGTTGTGTAGAATCATAACTGCGCATGATACATGTACCGAGGATAGAAAATAGAAATACTCTGAAGAGCAGCAGCTCTCGAGCCTCCTTCACAATATCAGTTGACGGACGGCCTGGGTCGAGAAGCAAACTTTTTCATTAAAACACCTTGCTCGGAAACTTGCTCATAAGTCAAACAGTGCATGAAGTATTGGGGCACGACTTTAAAATTTGCAATTGTAAGAGCAAACAAACCTCTGTCTGAGGGGCTCTCGCACCAAATGGAGGAGTGCAATAGGAATGGACGATGGAGCAGGATTGCCCAGTGTCTCATCCTGAACTTCCCTAAATCATTATTTTTGTGTGCTTATCATTATTTTAATTATGCATTTTTCTAAGTGTACTATAATTTGTATTCATGTAGTGTATGTATTATCTTGTGCTAGGTAATCTGCAGTGTACGGTACATGACATGAAGACTGAATCAGAACTGTTTGGTACAACTATGCTAATTGTATTAATTATGAATATAGTGTATACTCTACATGCAATGCAAGAGAAATTAAAGGACCCCATTCGCTCGATTTTTTCAAGCTCATTCATCTGTGTCTACCCCTAACAAATTAAAAGCCATGCAGTGATACCAGAGAAATTTCATCCTGTTAAGTTTTTTTCCTTTCAAAACACTCGCATGGTGCATGCCACAGAATGAACCGCCTCAGCTGAGATAGGGTGTGAAAAACACAGCTAGCTAAGCTACAATGCATATTAATACTTTTGACTTGATTATAGTATTGCAACTGTTGCAGAGTGAGTAGTGAATACTAAACATGCATGCTGGTACACCACACCAGGCCCCGCATCCAGGTCTGCTCCCCGTTGTTGTGCATTTTTCTAATTATACGTCAAACATCCAATTAAGCGGAGAAATAAATCACTACTGCGAAAACTATGTGACCTTTGAAAAGTAGATGACCTTTGAAAAGTAGGTGTCCCGCGTAAACATCTGATTTTTGGCACGGATTACGCATTGACATGTGAAACATATAGCACTCGAAAACCATGTGGCCGCGAAAAAGTAGGTGACCGTCGAAAAGCAGGTGGCCCGCGTAAACAAGTGATTTTTGGCACGGATTCCACACCATAAGTTCATGCATGCATATACACACAAGTGACACAACCGTTGTGAATGCTACATGACAGTGTAAGTAAGAAATGTGTGCCTCGCAACTTCATAATGCATGCATGTGTGATCTTATAAGTACATGACATGTTTGGTTACTTGACAACTGCAGTAATTATGTTTCTTCTGAAGAGCACATTGTTCTGATGACTTCACTAATGCTATTTACTCCCAGAACACGAATGTGTATCCCACATTAGTGTAGTACAACCTGTTTAAATGCCAGTTCACTCCATCTCCATATGCCTTTTTCCAGTTCATAATAAGTATGGTTTGTTACAACTGTATGTGCGAGGTAATGATGGACACACAAGATGTGCGTACTCCCCAGTGCCCCACCTGGGTATTGTTTCAGCATCTACATGGCTGGTTTACATGTCACCAAATTGCATGTATGTAAATGTACACATTTTATTCAAAGCGATTCTTTGTAATAAGCACAACACTGACATGTATCCTAGAGAATGCATGTATGTATGTACTTGGAGTTCAAAGAGTTAATCATTATAAAAAAAAAAAAACTGCATACACTACAAATCCATATCCAAGTTCACTATAACATAACTTGTAAGAATACACAATGTACACAAAATGTTAACGATACCCACACTACACAATTTATTATATACAGAAACATAATACATTTTTAAAAACACACATTATACTGCTAAATTGTCTTTGATGGGTAAGCATCTACCCAGAATGGCCCTTGAAATGGCTTGGATGAGAGTGACGTATAGCCTGCCATATATTTCACCCAAGACTTGGTTCTTGTGGCAGGAAGACGTGGTGGCAATGCAGGATGCGGTGCGGGAGAACGTGGTGTGAGCTTCTTTGCTCCAATTGCTGTATGTTTCTACAGCAAATGGGACACTAACCACTGTCCAGCTGAGCCAGGATTGGTGGAGACCTGGCTAGCAAAGCTCTTGCAGTGGCACACATAAGTTTGAATTTAAGATGGCCATAAATGTCAGATAGTACCTTACCCTTGGGCCAAGCAGATCCCACAGAGAGAAGAGAAGCCAGGCGAGAAAAGGTGCATTGTACCTCATCACCCCAGGCTCCATAGGTCTCCACTGCAAGTGGAACACAGGACCAGCCCAGCTCAGCACACTTCACATCATTAGCTCTGTGCTTGCGTTCCTCAGCTGATCGGGCAGCTGCACCTGTGTTAGCACTAGCCTCAGATAAGATGGCAGACGATAGGGGAGAAGAAACTGTAAAGTCAAATGCGGCAGGTTTCCCCCTATCCCAATTGCCCACCAAGATGTCAGCTGGGCGGGGTTAACGTTGTCCAATGTGAGGTTATTCCCAACCTCTACTTGGACACTAAGATGTGCGTTGCGGCAAAGGTCTACAAAAGTGTCAGCAAACAGTTGTGGCGTGTAACCACATCTCCACCCCTTCTGCAAGTGACTGCATGATGTCCCAGGGAGTCCAGAGCAGTATCTGGGCAAAGCAAACACATGGATCCACCAGACGTATCTAATCCCAGCCACCACTTTATTGCAGTTTGCAGCTCATTCAGATCAAGGTGGAGCCCAAACTGTACAGAAGGAGTGACTGAGAGCCAAGAAGCAGCATGACTCAGAGAGAAGACGAGCTCTGTTTGCAGGTGATGAGGAAATTAAAAATGACTGAAATAAATTACGGTCAATTTTCTTGGAAAGGACTCATAGAACAGGAGCATTCAATAAAAAATTATTATTATTGTATATTATTAATAGCAAATAACATATACAGCAATGATACTAAACATAGATTGTACACTACACCACAGCAGGTGCGTAAATGAGCACACACAAAATACACAAACGATTATGACTGAACAGCTGATTGTCGACCTATAGTCAAGCTGGGATGTCAGAGCCGATGCCATATGCTCGGGATAGCAGTGCTCTTACATTTGCTCTGACAAGAACCAAGTTGAGCCTACCATACAGTGTTGAGGTGGCATGCGATTTGGAGCAATTTAGTCTAGCAGCCAGGCGAGAGGCAAGGCGTGAAAGATGTAAGCGTGCTTCCGCTCCCCAGCAACCATAAGTCTCAACAGCCAAAGGTATGCATGACCAACCTAGCTCTGAGAACTTAACATCATTGGAGGCATGCTTTCTTTGTTTGACTCTTTGCATACTGTAATTAACAATTACACGTACACAATATTACATAAACACACAGCAAATCTAAACACATAGAATTAATGGCCCTCGAGTTCGCTTTGATAAGGGTCAAATTCAATCTACCATATATAGATCTTGTTTATTGTGATGGACTCGGGCTGCCTCAGTCTAGTGGCAAGTCTTCCAGCAAGCCTACGTAGAGACTACGCTGAGCTTATTTTATTATTTATTTATACTTATCATATTTTTTTCCCCTTAAATAATATATGTGTGGACAATACACACAAATAATCTTAATGCACTGATTAGGACCTAGATAAAATTGCCATACAGTTTACCCCACCAGGGATGTTCAGCCTTGCATAAAGGTCAATGGCTGCCATGGACCTGGGCATACAGTTGTGGATAGCAAGGCGAAATGCAAGTCTAGAAAAACACTGTTAAGCCTCTTTGCCCCATGTCTCGCAAGACAATAGTACAAGAGGGATGGACACCAACCCCGACTCAGCTACTCTTTTTAGCGGTTTATTTACTGGACTCACATTGTGTCACCTACATTCAGCTTCAAATTTGAGGGGTTGAAGGAATTTCAACTGAATTTAAAGTGAGTTGAACGCAAGCTGCAAGCATGTAGGGGACACCAGGTGGATAGCATTGTTTTTCCAAATACGCTAATGTTGACAGGCAATGTAAAGATAATGTATAAATCTAGCAACATATACAAAAAGAAATATAGGACACAAACATGTACACTAGCTAGGAATTAGAGGTTACAACAACATATTCCACTGATTAGGGGTTTGGGATTGATTACACAAAACAAGATTAAAGAGAGAAATGTGTGTGTGAATGAGTAAGAGGTAGAATGACAAGAGAATGGAGCAGGATGTAGATGCTTAAGATAAGATGGTCACAATAATTAATCCTATATTCTGGTCAGAAGTTGGAATATGTGTCCATACTCTCAACATAATCAGCCAAGATCTCATGACAGTATGCATACTGCGCCTGATGGAAAATAGAAGACAAAGCTAAAAACATACCCACTACAATCATGTATCATAGCAGAAGTGGGTCTACTCACCACATTCTCCACTAGGAAGGGACGACAGCAACGAGAAGATTTCACAAACTGGAAGATGTCTACAATTCCTTCATTCTTGAGGCGTTCCAATTCACAGTCAATACACACGAACGCTCCAGTACGACCCATACCATCACTGAAGGCATTAATGTGCATTAGATAATATGCATTGCAAACGATGCTGCTCCCCGCACACACATGAATGCATACACACTTGTACAACATCAATTTCACAATGCAGAAACCTCATGCAAAAGTACACAACTGACGTACTTGCAAGTCACTGTTATGGGAGCTTTGCCATTATTAATCTTAGCCTTGTTCACCATGTCCAGTAGCATAAGCATAGCTGAACTGTCAGATGGCTTCCCATGAATAGACCACTCAGTAAAATGGAACTGTGTCACAATAAAATCCTGCTTTCTAGCCTGCACATTAACAAAAGCACATAGCATCAGAAGCAATATAAATCATTTAGACATTACCTTTTCTTCCTGAATATCAAATTTCCTTATTACAAAACCATCATGAACAGATGTAGACAACAGTGAGACTGATATGGTCCCATAACTTTGAACTGCCTTCTCAGTTGTGGGCCAGTAGCAATATGAGGACTCCACCCCTTCCTCGGTTAGCTGACAAAGCATCACAATTACTTTGCTCTTGAACTCAAGCAGAAGTCTCCAGAAGTCATTAACTGTTTTCTCCAGGGGTGCCTGGACTGCAATGTAGGATTTCGCCCCTTTGTATCCCTACAGCCATGGAAACCGTTTCATACTCACATACACAGTGGAAACTGTAAGGATGGTGCCCACCCTCAAGGGCACGAAGGTGGGACTTACAGGTACAATACTGGCATTTATGTAGTCTGAACCGTCTGTAGTACTCTGTCTCAGATAAGCTCTTTTCATGTTATCTATAATTACAAGCACCAATTAAATTGGGTTATATTGATGCTACAAGTACACTGTACATACAGGGAAGTTTGTCTTGGTAGCGGTTTTTGGACGCATTGAAGTGCTTGGCCCCATCAGTGCAGTCTATGCTTGACCTTTTGCTGACATGTTCAATAAGCTGCAAGCAAAGCAAATTTGCTGAACAAAATACACAGCAAAATAAAAACAAAACAAATTATACCTGAAACTGCTGTTCATAGATGCTCATTGCGTTCCCTGGTGCCACCTTGCTCATTTTATTGATCTTGTTTCGCAAACTCGATGCGCTGATACTGGTGTCTCCACATGTGATGTAGTCCAGAAGGGTGTCATGAATGAACACATACTGATCCTGTGAAGAGAGAACAAAGATCATTAAAATATAAGACAAACAGAAGAAAAAAATCCATCTTTCAAAATCTGAATGCATACCAGTGTTTGAACCATTTTCACACGACATCGTCGCAACTTGCACAATGCTGCATATACATCGATACTGTCTTCTTCTTTCATTTTCTCTAGCATCATATCCAGCAATATGAATGTGCCTGTGCGTCCCACACCAGCACTGCAGTGGACAAGCTTTGGAGCACTGCTCTTTTTGTTATACAACTTCTGAACTCTCTGGATGAACGAAATTAGAGTATAGCTGTTCTTTGGCACTCCGTGGTCAGGCCAAGCAGTGAAATTGTACTGCGTAATTACCAAGTGGGGTGCAGACTTCAAAGTATTCTGTGAGATCAGATTAAGAATGAAACACATAGATATATATGTATACACAATGTAATAATCAATACTACAGTGTTTAGGTTTGCATTTAGGACCCTCATATGTAAGATTGGCTTTGTGAACTTGGTTTTTGATCAAATGATATAACACTGTGTCCATCATCAAATTAGACTTTTTTGGGTCAAACTCAATATCAAGAAAATTTGCCTCCTTGTTACAACATTCATCACAGACCTCTTGTGAGCTTTTGTGAGCTATGTTTTGTTTTTTTAACTACAGTCTGTAATGACAGGTTGGGAGGGGGGCTGACTACATCAAAGTCACCTTTCACAGAGATAACTTTGCCACTTTTGACTAAGTAATTGAAGTGCTCTGAAGTGGACAATATATTCCATGACAAGCTGTACAGTCTTCGCTCTAATGTGCATGAATATAAATTCCTCAACTACTGTTACATTGTCTATATAAGAGAGGGGGTCCAAACATGTGAAGAGTTGTTTCAAAATGTGACAGATTATTGCACAAATGGGCCAAATCAGACTGATTTTTTAATTGTTAGATTAAATGGGTTCTAACTTCACGGACATGGAGTTAAAATGATAATGAAGTGTTGCATTTAGTAATCCTTTGGCACATAATCTATAAACAACCAACTTATGTATATACAACACACGTTTTTCATGAAATGACAGGTTGGTACTTCAATATCTGCCATTTAATTTTTCTCATCCTTCTCCTTCACGCATAATGCAAGTTACGAATATAGTACAAAGACAATTTAATACAAATTGTAGCTTTAGGTGCCTTGTAAAAAAAAAGATGCATCAACATTAGCCAGTTAAGATATTAAATACAAATGGCATGCATGGGCGCAACTTTATGACCAAAATTATTTCAATGGGAAATCAATCCCTTGTCCAGGCTAAATGCTATGATGTTGCAATTTTGACATCACACATGTATAAAAGTCGTAAACAGTAAAAGCTACTGTAGAAGAGAACTAAAAAGAGATTTTGTTGAAGTGGCATTCTGAAGGGCCAAGGCAAAGACCAGGGATTGTTACAAGAAAAGGATGAGTTAACTTTTTGAACGCCAAGTGCGTGCATGTATGCATGCACACACAACCGTTACACCATTCATGCATGATTTAGATATTGCGTGCAAAAATGTGTGATCAGTCACAAATTTATGATGCATGCATATGCTTGCTGCGCTTGTAACCTTATAAATCCATGTACAAAGTAATTATGTTTCTTTTCACACTGGCTAAAGAACTCCATTATTCAGATGACCTCACTTGACTTCACTAATGCAACAAATGGTGCCAGCGGGTTATAAGGACACACAAATGTGCTTACACCGGGACCCCATATGCTCAAACATTTGTATGATGGGGTTACATGCATGTCAGTATTGCACTTGTATGCATCTACAATGGTATTCAAAGTGATTTTGATCAACACAACGTAACAAACAGCACTGCATGAATGGTGAGGCAGATAATTCTCACATGTATGTATATATGCACTTGGTGTTCAAAGAGTTAAAGACAGCCAACACACAACAAAGGTATTGGGAAAAAAAATCCCGAGGGCCAGCTGGACGCTAAATAGGCCTTTACAGAGAAGGTCAAAAAATCCCGAGGGCCAGCTGGACGCTAAATAGGCCTTTACAGAGAAGGTCCCAAAGCCAGGTGGACTTCCCACCAGTGCATCCAATACCAAGAAAACCT
Source organism: Ephydatia muelleri (assembly GCA_013339895.1). NCBI lineage: Eukaryota > Metazoa > Porifera > Demospongiae > Spongillida > Spongillidae > Ephydatia > Ephydatia muelleri. The sequence continues at coordinate 6,333,349 of JABACO010000011.1, read as the reverse complement.
TGATTTCAAGCGTGAATAAAGAAATTGTAAGATTTACGTACTAGTCCGGGGATCAAATGGCTTGTACATTAGCAGTGTAACAAAGTTCAACATTCTCATTATTTTACCACAAAAACCTAAAAGCACATGTGAACCTAATCATGCCTAATCACACGTTGCAACGCTAAGGAGACAAAGCATAGCTATCATGGCTGGCCAGGAGTATCCTTAGAGTCTACAATCCTCCAGGCTGAGGGCTGTTCATGCAGCTTTCTCTCCTCAGAGATGCCAAGAATGTGATTAGATGTTGTAATGGTCCTCAGACTGCGTTGCCCTAAATATCCTTTTTTGAATTGCTACCAATACTAATCAAAGATTCTGGCTGGTAACATATTAGGGGAACAAAGTAAATTTTTTAACTTGTTGTTGAATCATATGTGTCAATGTTATAATAATACATTATACAGACATGTAAATTATGATATAATTAGCATTCTACTGCATAATAGGGTCCACCTGCCTGTCAGTAAGTTGCAATGAAATAGCTCTGGCGTTTGCTTGTACAAATATGATACTCAGCCTACCTTACATATGTAGAAAGTGATTTGTTAGATGGGAGGAATTGTGGTGCAAAAAGCAAAGAACAAAGTACAGCTATGGAAGAGTGAGGTTTGATAGTCCTTCATTTTGCAAACAGGGTTTGCCAATTTTATGAATGTTTAGATGTTGCATCCTATAAGCTGTACTGTACCTTTTATTTTATACCACCATCATCCAACAAATTACTTTCTCAATAGACATTTTTACTTACTCGTACAATTACATTCCATTAAAACGTTATACACTATAGCATTGGTTGTCTCATTTTTACTTTAACGGACACAGTTAAGATTACAAATCATACATTTTAACAAAGATATCAAGATATAGATATTCCAGTGAAAACTACAAAGTGTTGTATATCTCTGATACAGCTTCTATGATTTTCCAATTGGGTTATAACATATGGGACAGTTTCCGCGAAAATTGCCCCACGATTAAAATGCTATAAAAATGCATCATGTTTGAATCACTATAACTTCCCAACGGATAACGCTATCGACTTTCTATTTTCAACTTTTCATAGTGAAATGGTGTAGTATGAAGTGTTGAAAATAGGAAGTCGATAGCATTATCTGTTGGGAAGTTATAGTGATTCAAACGCGATGCATTTTTATAACATTTTTACCGTGGGGCAATTTTCGCGGAAACTGTCCCATATTACGATCACAACGAACTATAAATTCCAAGACTACCAATTTAGCATACAGACATGGAACAATTAGTCATGCTGCCATACTGAAATGAAAGACATTAAATCCTACAATCCCTTTTCCCCTACCTCCTAGATGAAAACAATAAATACGTGGGCACAACACGCTTACATGCTTCAATGTTAGGGTTCTGACGATGAAGTCTGAAAATGTGTCTGTTGCTGTTGTTGTGACGGTGAAGTTGGTGGTTACTAAATCTTGCCCAATATCGTCTGCCCAGTACTGTTCACATTTGTGCTTAAAATTTTAAAAGAAAAGGCAGTGAGCAAAGTCAACACAAGGTATGGCAATAACTCATTAACAGATAATTAAGAGCATGTTACCTTTCCGTCTTCAAAACATTTTGTCAACATTACAATAGTCTGAACACGTTGCTCCCAAATCATTCTCCAAAAATCATTCAACGTGGATACCATTGGACCTGAGAAAACAATGAACAACACCTGGGGTTATGTTGGAGCATCCTCACATGCTAGTAAAAGCAATGTAACAATATTAGTCTCTAATTTGTGGATAAACTAACTGTAATTCATAGACACAAAAATGAAAGAGTGTGATCCAAATTCTCTTTTGCGTTTTAGTTTTATTGGTGTAGGGACTGAATATATTGCGTTGGGTGTTGATGATCAAATTGTTTTGTAGCAGTGTCTCAATGTCAGTGAAATTATGGTGCAAAATAGAAAGTAAACTAAATGCAATTAGTTCCAAGTGCATGTATTTCATAGTTTCTTATAAAATAGTATCTGATTATGGGACCACACATTTCAAGTTGTGGATCATCACAAAAGGAGATGGATTTATTTAAAACTACATGGATGCTCATTTACTTGTATGGCGTTTGCTCTGAATACTTTCTAAATTTGTATTTAGTTGTTTCAATTGCACAATAAACAAATTTACAGCATGAAATACAAATAGTGACAGCAACCAGCATCAAGATCAATTACAGCAAATCAATACACAAAACTAAACACACAGCTACATTACGGCAAGGTAGATCATAATGGGTCACTTCCATGGACTTATTAATATTGTACAAGTGTTTAAATCTCTATCATTTGACTGCAGCCATACCACACTAATCTTTAGTTTCTGGTCTTCACTATATTTACAGTATGCGGGCGGGCAGTTATTAGGACTTTAAGACTTTAATCAGAAACTACACAATCAAAATAATAAGCTGACAATGACAGATAAGTAAACTATTATTTATGCAATGCCCAGGATTGTGCCCTCATGAATTGTTATGTGTATGTAATTGTGCGTCAGTGTATTTTATATTGCGAATTGCCATGTATACTTTGTATTATGCTAAAATTAATAATGGTTAATAGTTATGAAAATAAAATTAAACAAGTTATGCAATGAATGCATCATTTTGCACAATACACACGCAAATGCAGCTAGTATAAGTAAATGTGTACATGAAAAATGGAATTACATAATCCACACAAATTGCATCACATTTGAAATGGCAGGCTTCTCTTTACAACTAACAGTTGGTCTTCATCGTAATTGAAACAAGATGAGTGGCAGTTATTCAAGTCAACGTTTAAGTCTATAAAGTCTAAATTGTCTTCAGACTTTCAAAAGTATGCTTTAATTAGAATGCCTTTCAGTTCTGTGTCCAAACAGGGTCCGATGTGATTGCAATACAATGCTCTGATGCTTACATTTTTGTCACAGTCTCCCTGGATAGATAACCTTGCTCAAGGAAAGAACGTTGCAGTTCACTAGGGTCATGCTTTAGCGCTGTCATAGTATGTGAGTAATACTATGAATATGATCATAGTCTCAAGAAACTGGTTTTCCAAAAAAGGGATGTGGGCGGGGTCCAGAAACGAAACACTAATTTGGTGTGGCCTTAGAGAGCCTTTTATTGTAAAGTTACTCCCTTTTTGTCGGTTGTTTAATTTATTGCTAGTACATTTACATGTAATTGTGTATTCATATTTCACACACCGGCCTAAAGTGAGCACCAGGAAGTGCTATTTTATGACAAGACCAGCCAAATATTGAGCATAGTCAAATGGCTAATATAACTTATGAATTGCATATACATGTACTGTCAGTATCCACTATACATTAAATGCTTATACCTATGTTTCCATACTGAGCGTAACCCACTCACCTTGAGCAGCAATGTAGAATTTTTGCTGATGGTAACCCTAAACATGGACGTTGCAGTACTATAGACTCATAGACATTAGCACAGTTACTCACATTAATAAAGCTTGCATTGATGTAGTCAGACCCTTCCACATTAGGAATCTCCTGCAGGACCACCCTGGTTGCATCATCTATCGTATCAATTAAGTTGTGTTCGCTTGACTGCAATGTGAACGAGGAGCATGCTTACATGGAAGGATGTTATTAAATCTGTTCTTTGTCAAATTACACGGAAGCAAAGCGACCGACTGAGGCCCAACTCTACCAACATCGACATCTAGCAACTGGATGAGCACAGCAATGAGCATAACACCTTTGCCAAGGTCGCCTCATACCTGAAATTCACGCTCAAAAGCTTTGTCCCGCTCCACATGCATCTCCATCACGTGGTCACGGAAGCTTAGTACACTAATTGGATTCATTCTTTCGTGATCTGAAACTGAAGAAAAATGTTAAAGTGTCCATACAATTCACTCCAACGGTTACCCAGAGTTCCAGTCATTTCATATTGGGGTGAGGGAGGTTTGGGTGGGCAGACATTGTCTACAGGGGACTCATCAATATATTTAATCTGTTCCGGAGGTCCTTTATCATCGAGCTCGTACATATTTCCTTTTCCACTAGTAATGCTTAGCCTGTGCTGATTTCTGAAACTGCAAGCAGGATGAAAAGAAATGTTAGCATTTCCAGCAACCTGACTCACTGCACTATGCAATAGATTACGATGATGATGATCATCAATGTGAACACCACAACACCAGCAACAACACCTCCAATGACACCTGCATTGGGATGAAATGCCAATGAAAACACTGGGCTGAGAAATGCGTACATGAATACTGACCATATATAATTGTTGACGGGCCAGATTCAATTGGTGACATAGAGGTCACTGACATATTACTACTAATGGATCCAGCCATTGTATTAACACTAAGTGTGACACTATACGACTGACGGGGGTCCAGTCCAGAAATGACAGCAAAGCTTCCATTTGAGAATGCCTGCATGACTGCTCTGCGCTTCTTGAGAGAGTTTTGTGGACCATATGATACAACGTACAAGGGAAACCCTCTGGCCTTTGCGAGGGACACAGGGGTCCAGCTGACATTCATGCTAAGTCCATCAGGTGAGCGCTGAACAGCCACATTATCAGGCACAACTGTGGCAGCTAAATTGAACAGATTTACGTAAATAATGTATTTTGCAGAATAATAACAGAAGATATACCCAGCTCTTTTGTGAACAGCACAGCACACCATTTCCCCCCTGAACCAGCAGAATTGGTGGCACCCACACAAACCATATATGGAACACCAGCACCTGGAGTAAAAAATGTATCATACAGGAACAGGGATAAAAGAATTAGAAACCTCACCCAGTCCACTGGCATTATAAGTTGTTGTACTAGGACCCAACTCATAAGTTGTTGAGCTATATAGTACGCCATAATCCTCAAGTACAGAAAACATGACAACGTAGCTTTTCAGAGCACCATTTATAAAACGTGGTTGGTCCCATTTAATAGACATTTCTCTTTCTGAAATGACGCTTGCTTCAGCAGATGTTACCATATCAGGCGCTGCAAAGAAAGAGATGAACAATAGCATTGCACCATCACTCAAGCTGTGCTTACGTTTTAGTGAGACGTCCGCGAATGCAGAGGCTGAATTTGCGATGCTCTTACGTGGGAATGAAATATCTGCTGTGCATGAGTATAATGCTGAGTCATTCATGCTGAGGGAGCTGAACGTAAGGGTACTAATGTTACTGTTGCCAGATACACTCAGTATCTCCATATTCATTCCATTGATTTTTGTCCAAGTGATATTGATGGGCACAACTAGACCATCATCAGCCATGACTTGACAGGTTAGGAAATAAGGTTGATTAAAAGCGTAGGGGTAAGATGAGTTAACGATGGAAACAATGGGATTGCGCAGAGCTGCAAATTTCAGAAAGAGTGCAAAGCTCATAAAGCATAATTATTACAATGAAAAAATAAGACATACGATTAATGAGAAGATTGCTGACATTGTTGAGGGAGGAAGCAAATAACATCGTGTACGGAGCTAGACTCTGCAAAGTGATAACACATGTGTACGCACCACTGTCTCCAGACCCAACAGGAAAGAATACCACTGAGCTGGTGTGGTTGTTGAGATTGTGGTATTCCAATACATACATGATGTTGTCAACATATGTGATGCTATCATTTGCTCCCACAGCTCCAGTACTATTCTTCCTCCATGTTACATTAACCCTGACCTCAGTGTCCACAGATGAGGAAAAGATGACTGAACAAGTTATAGCAACTTTGGTGCCAGCAACAAGCGAGCCACCAGAGGGTGTGACTGTTATAGGAACTGCTGGGTGCGTGACTACAGAAAGAAAATAAGAGTGTAAAATAATACCAGGTGGCCAGAACCTTGTCAGAAGCACTTACTGTTAACAGTCGTATTCACTGAGCTTAGATTTGATACATTGTATAGGCTTATAATTGGTATAGAGATAGTGGCAACACAGGTGTACTGTCCTCCATGAGATGTGAGCAGAGGATTGAAGGTGAGATTTAGAGTACTGTTTCCACCTGACACAGTCCTTGTCAGTGTGATATTGGTCCCATTCACAACAACTCCTCCATCCTTCATCCACACCACATCAGGGACAACTACCAGTCCATCTACCACCTTCACCATACACACCAGTGAGTACACAGATCCAGCTATTGTGCTTCCATATGATGATGTGGTGACCAAAGGAGGAGGGAGACCTGGAGATGAGAGAGGAGTTATATCAGTGGTCTGGTCTCATAAGTATTCTCACCTTGTACAGGCAATGAAACTGTTGCTGAAGTATTTCTGGAACCTACAACATAACTGCTGTTTGAAGAGATACTTCCTACACACTGATACATGCCAGTGTCACTGATATTTAATGGGGTGATTTGAAGTGTTGTGCTGTAGGCCGCCATTGACTGGGAAGTACTAATTGTGATTCTGCCACCATTATTTAATGTCTTATTAAGTCTAATCCAAAAGGTCTTCACCATTACAGAAGTGTCCACCACTGATGGAATTGAGAAGGCACAAAATATGCTTATTGGAATTCCAGAGACCACTAAGCTACCAGGCGACACAGATACAATTGTTGCGTTTGGCAGTGGAACTGTGGAAACAAAGGGTTAATAGTAACTCATGGAACTCTTATCAAACTCACTCTGTACTGATACAGTAACTGCTGATGAATTTGTGATGCTCAGAGATGGCTGTGGTACAGAGATAGTAGCAACACAAGTGTACTGTTCTCCATGAGATGTGAGCAGAGGATTGAAGGTGAGATTTAGAGTACTGTTTCCACCTGACACAGTCCTTGTCAGTGTGGTATTGGTCCCATTCACAAGAACTCTTCCAACCTTCATCCACACCACATCAGGGACAACTACCAGTCCATCTACCACCTTCACCATACACACCAGTGAGTACACAGATCCAGCTATTGTGCTACCATATGATGATGTGGTGACCACAGGAGGAGGGAGAGCTGGAGATGAGAGGGAAGGAGTTAGTATCAGTGAACTGGTCTCATGCTTATCCTCACCTTGTACATTCAGCGAAATATTTGCTAAAGCATTGCTAGCACCAAACACATAACTGCTATTTGAAGAGATACTCCCGACACACTGATACATGCCAGTGTCACTGATATTTAAAGGGGTGATTTGAAGTGTTGTGTTGTAGGCCGCCATTGACTGGGAAGTACTAATTGTGATTCTGTCGCCATTATTTAATGTCTGATTTAGTCTAATCCAAAAGGTCTTCACCATTACAGAAGTGTCCACCACTGATGGAATTGAGAAGGTACAAAATATGCTTATTGGAATTCCAGAGACCACTAAGCTACCAGGTGACACAGATACAATTGTTGCACTTGGCAGTGGAACTGTGGAAACAAAGGGTTAATAGTAAACTCATGGAACTCTTATCAAACTCACTCTGTACTGATACAGTAACTGCTGATGAATTGGTGATGTTCAGCAATAGCTGTGGTACAGAGATAGTAGCAACACAAGTGTACTGTCCTCCATGAGATGTAAGCAGACGATTAAAGGGGAGATTTAGAGTTCTGTTTCCACCTGACACAGTCCTTGTGTTGGTCCCATTCACAATAACACTTCGATCCTTCATCCACACCACATCAGGGACAACTACCAGTCCATCTACCACCTTCACTGTACACACCAGTGAGTACACAGATCCAGCTATTGTGCTGCCATATGATGATGTGGTGACCACAGGAGGAGGAAGAGCTGGAGATGAGAGGGAATGATTCACATGAGTGGAATTGTATTTCCTATTCTCACCTTGTACCATGAGTGATGTATTTGCTGAAGCATTGCTGGAGGTAACAATATAGCTGCTGTTTGAAGAGATGTTCCCCACACACCAATATATGCCTGCGTCACTTGTATTTGAAGGATTGATTTGCAGTGTAGCAATATACACCATCATTGACTGTGTAATGGTTGTCATTGTCCTATTTCCATTATTAATTGGCCCCTGTGGTCCAATCCACAATGTCTTTAACATTACAGGAGAGTTCACAACAGATGGGACAGTAAAAGCACAAGACATGCTTATGGAAGTACCGGTGTACACTGAGCTACCGAGTGGTACAGGTGAAAGAGTTACACTTGGCACTGGAACTGTGAAGAAATTGCATTCATGATAGCACTTAAAAGTTACATTATTAAACTCACTCTGTACTGATACAGTAACTGCTGATGAATTTGTGATGCTCAGAGATGGCTGTGGTACAGAGATAGTAGCAACACAAGTGTACTGTCCTCCATGAGATGTGAGCAGACGATAAAAGATGAGATTTAAGGTACTGTTTACACCAGACACAGTCCTTGTCAGTGTGGTATTGGTCCCATTCACAAGAACTCCTCCATCCTTCATCCACACCACATCAGGGACAACTACCAGTCCATCTATCACCTTCACAGTACACAGCAGTGAGTACACAGATCCAGCTATTGTGCTACCATATGATGATGTGGTGACCACAGGAGGAGGGAGAGCTGGAGATGAGAGGGAAGGAGTTAGTATCAGTGGACTGGTCTCATGCTTATCCTCACCTTGTACATTCAGCGAAATAGTTGCTAAAGCATTGCTAGCACCAAACACATAACTGCTGTTTGAAGAGATACTCCCGACACACTGATACATGCCAGTGTCACTGATATTTAAAGGGGTGATTTGAAGTGTTGTGTTGTAGGCCACCATTGACTGGGAAGTACTAATTTTGATTCTGTCGCCATTATTTAATGTCTGATTTAGTCTAATCCAAAAGGTCTTCACCATTATAGAAGTGTCCACCACTGATGGAATTGAGAAGGTACAAAATATGCTTATTGGAATTCCAGAGACCACTAAGCTACCAGGTGACACAAATACAATTGTTGCGCTTGGCAGTGGAACTGTGGAAACAAAGGGTTAATAGTAACTCATGGAACTCTTATCAAACTCACTCTGTACTGATACAGTAACTGCTGATGAATTGGTGATGTTCAGAGATAGCTGTGGTACAGAGATAGTAGCAACACAAATGTACTGTCCTCCATGAGATGTGAGCAGGGGATTGAAGGTGAGATTAAGAGAACTGTGTCCACCTGACACAGTCCTTGTCAGTGTGGTATTGGTCCTATTCACAACAACTCCTCCATCCTTCATCCACACCACATCAGGGCCAACTACCAGTCCATCTACCACCTTCACCATACACACCAGTGAGTACACAGAACCAGCTATTGTGCTTCCATATGATGATGTGGTGACTGGGAGAGCTGGAGATGGGAGGGAAGGAGTTAGTATCAGTGGTCTGGTCTCATAAGTATCCTCACCTTGCACAGACAATGAAATATTTGCTGAAGCATTGCTAGAAGCTACAATATAACTGCTGTTTGAAAATATTTTTCCTACACACTGATATAAACCACCATCATTTGTGTTGAGAGAGCTAATTTGCAATGTTGTCATATAGTCAGTTAACACCTGTGGTACAGTAATTGTGTTTCTAGCATCAAATTTGATTTGCCCCTGTGGTCCAATTAACCATAAGTTTATCATTACTGGAATGTTCACCGCTGGTGAGATGGCAAGAACGCAGGATATGTTGGTTTGGCTTCCATAGTAGGAAACACCAGGTTGGGTAAACATGATACTCACATTTGGTGGTGGAACTGGAAAGAGGAATGTTAAGTATGCATATGGAATAAGGTTCATAAATATAATACAGGTATAGCTAGCAACAAGTACTTTTAAAACATTCTGTTTAAATGTATACAGACTATTTAATTCACATGGCTAAAAATATTTGTATAATGTTCCATATCGAGACACATGCCACAGGGTTATTCCATGTCAATTGAGCAGGAGTTGTGACTCATGAATTCTGATTTGCACACAATTCTCATATATGTTGGTCTCCATACGAAAGTGACTTTTACCATATTATTGAACTAATAACCTTAATAGTTTATGAAATATGCACCACTGAATGATTATATTTGTCATAAAAATAGCAACTGTATACTCACATCTTTGTCATCATATCCCTGACAGGGTGTTATTGGCATCAAATTAAAAGTCATTATATGTAGAACTGATGTATGATATTATCTGTGAGGTGTGGTCAAACAATTAAGATTTAATCATGTTACAATCACGATTTGCAATATAGGGCCCACTTCCCAGTTGATACACAACTTTTTTATTTTAGATTACAGAAGGGCCTATTGATGCAAATGTTTTTCTGAAATAAAAGGTTTGTGTAACAACAAACCCTGAGCACCACATCCATTTTTATGAGTGATTGCTATCTTTAATGTAATACAGTGGTTTTTAGCCCTAATCCAGAAATAAGTGCTTGTTGATGCATTACGGACACCACAACTAAGAAAACAACCCACAATAATTCATGACTCGGCAGATTGGATTTTTTAAAGTAGCAACATGCGTCGTAATAATAAATAATCGATGCAGTTGGTAACTTTTTCAGGTAAGTCTTATCTTTTAACAAATTATCGGCAAGTACATAGTTGGGAATTGCTAGACCCTGCATCTTAAGAAGCTGAAGTAAAACAATGCTGTCGAAGTGCACCAAGTGTCCACTTTGCATAGACAGAGATAAATGCTCAGCTACATGTATATGTCTTGCTGAGGCAACTCGAAGGTTCAAGTGTATACGGTGCCCATGCTCTTAAATGGGTCACAACAATACTTGCATACGTCGATTGACATGACTCAAGCTCAAAGAAGGCAAATCATGCGTTAATGTGCTGAGTCATCCTAGCAGACCACAGTGGTTAGAAGGTTACATAAGACTACTTAGAACATATGTAAAAAACAATGAATTTTGATGAGACAAAATTGGTGTCGTCAGATTCAACTGTGTGAGGTTCTCAGTGGTTGTTGATACACAGACATTAGATTCGGAAAAATATTTGCATTGATAGACCCTTCTGTAAACCCCCCAAAAAATGTTGTGTATCAACTGGGAAGAGGCCTCTATATTGCAAAACGTGATTGTAACATGATTAAACATTTACCCTTTGATCACACCCCAAAGATAATATCATACATCAGTTCTACATATAATGACCTTTAATTTGATGCCATACACACTCCTGTCAGGGATATGATGACAAAGATATGAGTGTGCAAAGTTGCAATTTGTATGAAAAAATTCATTATTCAGTGGTGTGTATTTCATAAGCCATTATTAAGGTTATTAACTCAATAAATGGTAAATGTCACTTTCATACGAAGACCAACATATAGAGCAAAATCGGAAGACGTGAGTCACAACTTCTGCTCAATTGACATTGAATGACCCCAGAGCTATTGTTCTTCTTACAGCATAATACCGAGGTTTGTGTGAATGAACATAACATTTTTGAAGTGGTTACGCACTATATTAAATTGGATAATTAAATGATTTTTGGTGTATCAATTGTACTTACTGTATTTGTCAAATATTAATAGGAATTTTTTATTATTATGCATAGATGAAATAATTAAAATCAAGGAACCACAGTTTACATGAATGATTTAATAATGTTCAATATCTAATAATTGCTTTACTAACCAAAGTAAAATAATCTTCATTACTGCAATTATCATGCTAATTTTGAATTGTAGACCAACTAACTGAATGTCAAAAATTCATGCCAAAATATAAGACATTATTGAGGAAAATTAATACTAATTTGTACTTACCATATCCAAGGATTAGTAATAAAACCTTTTTAAAATTCGAATAGTTGGACTTTTTTCATCATTTGATTTGTTTTCATATCTATTATTCAACTTGTTAGTAGATTAACCAGTTAGCTTGACATTGAGTTATATTAGTTTAACATTTCACTCATTCAGAAACAACCAGTATATTTACTAGAGTATATTGATTTAGTTATTCAACGGCTTTTGGATAAAATATACTCCAGCCCTAAAATTGGTCCAGGCAACAGGTGGACTGATTTTCAGGGCTAAAATTGGACACCCCCCGACCCCGACCGTTTTTTTTTTTTTTGTAACAGTTCTTGCTTGCAAAATGAGGCCCCAGTACAATAACACTTTTGCCCTCTATAGTCTATCTGTGTGGACAACCTACTCCACATGTAAGCCAACAGTGCCTGCAATGTAAGCATCATTAAACGTTAAGTGAACCTGCATGCTACTATTATTAATCTAGGTCTGCTACTTACAATAGTAATTATCCCCCCCCCCCCCCCCCCCCCCCCCCCCAAAAAAAAAAGAACTGAATGGAGAGCACGACAAGGATGAGCGTGAATTGTAGGACGCTAAGACTTTTATGCACCTATGGATAGTTGGCTTCCCATCTAGACAATTGTGGTACATTTCTTTTTAAAAATATAATAACCTTCGTTTCAGTGAACCCATGCACAATGTGCCGTGTGCATAGTTAAGACCAATGTCCAAATTGCTTTCAACAAGTACAACACTATATCGTTTGGAAATCTCAACATTTCTCCAGTATAATTATGTCTTTTGGAGAATCGTTTGGAGGTAGTGTCTACTATTAGAGATATTGGGGTGTACATTTCTTCTGATTTGAAACCATCCACTCACTGTTCCTATATCACAGCTAAGGCCTACAGCAGATGTGCAGGAGTTCAGTGTTTTTCACCTGATCTCTTTTTAGGAGAGCTAGGTGTCCTATTTACTGATTACGGTAATAGACTTCCTTCGCTTCTGCTTGATTCCTTGGAATACAGAAGAATATTTGCTGACCTAATGATGTGCTAAAAAACATTGTGAATGGACTAGTTGACCTCCCCTTTTACCAGTTTCTTTAATAAAGTCCATTCCTATTCCCTGTCACTCTCTAGAGTTAATATCAGTTGTTCTGCCAAAAGAATTTTTATCAGACTCAACTCCTTCTCCGAATGTATTTTTACAATCTGGAACAGCCTACCTGATAAAGTTGTTACCTCTAAGTCTGCTTACATGCTTAAATGCAATTTGCATTCTGTCAATCTCACTGTGTATTGTAAACTATACATTTTTGCCTATCAGGCAGTTATGTAAGTGCATGTAGTAATGCTAATACTTTCCTTATTGTATATGTAGCCTAATAATTCATTCATTCATTCACAGTCAATAACAGGACTAAAAAAGTAGTTTTCTTGGGACAGGGAAAGCTACAACTGTTACGCAACCTCATTCACTACACTTGAATAAACAAACGTAGGTACTAACAAATAGTGCTCACATGTCACGTGATAATGAAAAAGGCCTCTATGACTTGTCATGTTACATGCGTGGATCCACATTTACTAATCTTGATTAGTGAGAGAATGTTGTCAAAGTCAAAGTGAGCTCACACCTATGTTAGTAATGAGGATAAGCTTAAAATCATGCAGTGTGCTGAAAAGCATCAATTGAGCCATGCAGATACTGCTAGATAGTGGCACGTGGAGCATCCAGGTCAAATTTTAAGTTAGGAGTCTAGGGTTTTGTTCGCAAATCTATATGTGAGACTGCAAAAATGGGATTGGAGCAGGCAGTCACAAGAACCAAACTATCTGGACTCGATATTATCCGATCATGTAGCCGTGACCAAAATGTGGAAAAGCAAGGATGGACTGCATTACACACAAATTACAATGCAGATGACACAACTCATAAGCTTATCAACTCAAAGCAACAAAAAAAGACTACTTAATTAAGGTTATAATCACGTAAAATGCACTTCTAATTCCACACTATAAATAAACACTGAAATGATTAGGAATAAAACTAATTTCATACGTTTTCTCAACTATCAGTGCATAGATTAACTACATACATGTCACATAGCAAGGTTTGGTCACTTACTTTGAACTGTGACATCAAAAGTAGATGTGCCACAGATGTATTTGCCGCCATGGGATGTGAGAAGTGGATTGAAGGTGAGATAGCCATTAGATATAGAAGTATTAGAATCATTCGTAACATCAGTTCCATTTGCGTACTTCCATGTTGCATTTACATTACCACACTGAAGTGTGTATACTTGTCCAGCCACTGGGTTGCCTACAGCTATGATAATTGTGGCACATATTAACTGCCATTTTTGTGGGTTAACTTACCATCTGAACTGCCTAAAAAGATTAGGATTTTATAATGAGACATATATTAGTGTTGGAACACACTTACCATGGAACAGCAATAATGTAAAGAGAAAAATATGGAAAAGGCATTGATGTTGGAAGTACATCATAAGTCAGTTCCAAACTAAAAAAAATAGGGTGAAATATGTTAGCAGCTAGTTGTGATCAATGCATCAAGGCAGATACGATTAATTACACATACTCAAATTGTGCATTCAATGATTTGTACTCGAAACACGTAATGGTATTTTACTATTACAAGCATGCACACAATGGTCCCCATGAACTAGGAAAATCAGATACGAGCCTACAAAAGTACCACAGACATTCTTTAGTAAAAGACGCAGTGCAGTAACAGCACTGATGGCTTGATTAAATAAAGACATTGAGGGCACTTCCTCCCTGTCCCCAGCTGAATCTAGACATCACAAAGTTCAGATCAACATAGAAAAACAACATGCAAACCTCAAAGCTGATTGGCCAGCTTCAAATATTAACCATACAGCTTACTAATCATACTGAAATATTTTCCCCCGATTTATAAGTTTTCAGATAGCAAATAAAATATACACTAACATGTGATATCAATGGCCTCTGCCATCATAGCATTTATATCATTGGGAGAGAAAAAAAGTAATTTATCCCTCTCTAGTCTGTTTCAGTACAAGTAATGAAGTAACACGGAAAAGCCAACAAATTTACCCACACAGCGAACACCATAATATTTGTTTTTTTAAAAGCACTCTTGAATGTCTAATGTCTTGAGTGTCATCTCAGGATATGATTGTACACCCGGGGGTACATAAATTCAAATGAGCGCCACTTAGGTACTATGCACTAGAACTGAAATCCAACAGCACATATATGTTTGTCACGCATTTAGCTCTGGACTTAAATAGGTAAGGTCCTGTACCTTGTACAAAATTATGACCAGATTGCCAAGGTGAAACTCCCCCAGTCGCGCCTGGCGCATATCTGGCACACCTCAGAGAGCTTCTCTTAAGAAACTTTGTAAAGTTTGTAGAAGGAACTAGATAAGGCTTGAAACCGGTTGTGCCGGAGCTCCGGTTAACCGACGGTTAACCGATCGCGAGAATTAAATAACCGCCTCAACCGGTTCTATTTCAGCTAAATAACCGCTTCAACCGGTTGTTAAAATATTAAGCAACCACAACCGACCAGTTGATATTTTATTGAGGAGTTGCAAGTGGCGTCACGTCCGTCTTACATCTACCAATAATGCTGGGTGCGGGAAAACAATAAGCGGACTAAAGCGAACAATGGAGAGATTCATCTCTTCGTTGTATGCATGGTGATACTTATAGTAACTTTATTATATTTGGAACAGTGTACAGCAAAATCACCCCTATCAGGGCCGTAGCAACCGCTACGGCCTATACGGCCAAAGCCGTACTGGTTTTTGGCCAGAGCATAAGTTATTAATATTAATCAATTTGATTGTGGCGTGGTACTGGGTGGTGGCGGCTGGTATGAATTCTGTTTCAGATCTAAAACCCCCAATCGTGGGCGATGCACCAAATCATCCCTCAAATTCTGTCTTTCCGATGCATACTTACGTTCCACTATGTCTCAAATGCGATTAAACTACATTATGTTCTCCACGCTCACAAGGAACGAACAGATGCTCTGTGATGAGTGTCAATGTTTGAACGACTGAATGAACATAGGTAGTCTCGTACCCAGACCTGTTTACATAAGCATAATGCTATTAAGCGATAATGCAGGTCTGGGTACGAGACTAGAGCATAGGTTGGAGGTGTTCGGCAAGTTTTGAGGACATCGTGCCATTCTAAGACTGTAGCTAGTTGAATGTGCTAAAATCATATTTATCAAAGGCGAATCATCTGATTTAATAAGTAATAGCCAGCTAGCGCTATTTAAAAGCAGTTTCAAATTTCTAAATAATATAGTAGCTGAGCTTCTGGGGCTCCGCCCCAGACCCCGATGGGGGAGCTTACAGCGCTCTCCCATACCCCGTAGCTGGGGAGGGAGGGGTACCCCTCCGGCACCCATCCCGACTAATTTGGCGACGCCCCCATCATTAGCCCTGCCGTACAGGTTTTATTCCCGTTCCTACGGCCCTGCCTATGATACTATCAAATTTTACAGGACAAGCAGAAGAAAAGTAACGCTCGAATTGAAATGTATGCCTAATTATAAATTCAGTACCCTATAACTTCATGATGGATAGCCCATGCATAAGGACCGTTTGCTAGAAACTCTTTGGAGTTCACGGAAAATTTGAAAACTTGAAAAACTATCCATAAGGGTGACTTTGCTGGACACTAGCAACAAGGCGACATTCTTAGCGGTACGCCGCGGACCATCTTTCTTGCCATGTGGCTAAGCCCGAGGTTGTGCTGGTTTAACTTTCGGTCCCATCGATTATGCATAAATAATCGATAATTAATTGTTAAACCGGCAATAACTGGTTGTTTTAAAATAAACAACCTCAACCGACCGGTTATTTTTTAAAACAATCACCTTAACTGACAGGTTTTTAAATTTTAATAACCTCTTACAACCGATTTTTTTTCTAAACTAACAGGTTTCAAGCCTTAGAACTAGACTATACTTATTTCATGTGTGTGCTGTTGGATTAGGTTCTGGCGCACAGTATCAATATAAATTTCTGTACATCTGGGTGTACAAACGTTCCCCCGGGATGATACTCAGGACATTAGACATCAAAAGAACAGCCTACGGGTTGTTTTACTTCAGTCATTCTAAAAGGGCGCTGGATGCGAGGGAACCGAGTACTCAATTAATCATCACACAAAGAGGGAGGGGAGATGGGGGGAGAAAGCATGCTTCATTAACTGATGGGTGTGTGTGGGTGGGGCATCTACCCTCAATGCCCACCACTACTGAGAGCATGCTACACTAACTGATGGGTGGGGCATCTACCACCACTACTGAGAGCATGCTACATTAACTGATGGGTGAGGCATCTACCACCACTACTGAGAGCATGCTACATTAACTGATGGGTGGGGCATCTACCCTCCATGCCCACCACTACTGAGAGCATGCTACACAAAGTGACCTGCTTGCACCTTTCCTTTTACAGTGCACCAAGAAGATTGCATTCGTTACCAAAAGTCAAAGTTAGACAAAGTCATCGCATAACTACACAGTTAATTGCCAAATAGCAGGCATATTTCTTGACTTCATCTCTAATGCAACAAAGCAGAATATAATTAAACCAGCATAAAATAGGTATTGCAGTGTGCAACATACACGACAGATGAATATTATACAGACAAATATATTTTAATGCAACCTGTATACATGCCTGAGCTGCTATTTTTTAAAAGACAATATTGTGAGTAGCCTCTTTCAAAACATTTTATGCAACAGGCAGCATCAAGAGATAGGGTCCCATGCTTGAACTGGATACGTTCTCAGTTCCGGCACCAATACTTTAAAATGTGATTATGTAAGCAAGGAGTTAACATTTAAACCCACTATAAAAAGGTTACATTGAGATAGCAGAACATGACAGCTTTCCTTTTGCATTGTTTTGCTATACAGTATGACCAGCTGATCAGACTATGGTAGCACACACAGGTTATGTAAACATACTGTACATGTAGGTTACAGAACTCACATGTAGATCAGTGGATACAGGCTACATGTGTAGGTAAAGGTGCCTACATGTGGGTTAAGGTGCCTACATGTGGGTTAAGGTGCCTACATGTGGGTTAAGGTGCCTACAGGTGGGTTAAGGTGCCTACATGTGTAGGTAAAGGTGCCTAACATGTGGGTTAAGGTGCCTACAGGTGGGTTAAGGGTGCCTACATGTGGGTTAAGGTGCCTACATGTGGGTTAAGGGTGCCTACATGTGGGTTAAGGTGCCTACATGTGGGTTAAGGTGCCTACATGTGGGTTAAGGTGCCTACATGTGGGTTAAGGTGCCTACATGTGGGTTAAGGTGCCTACATGTGGGTTAAGGTGCCTACATGTGGGTTAAGGTGCCTACATGTGGGTTAAGGTGCCTACATGTGGGTTAAGGTGCCTACATGTAGGTTAAGGTGCCTACATGTGGGTTAAGGTGCCTACATGTGGGTTAAGGTGCCTACATGTGGGTTAAGGTGCCTACATGTGGGTTAAGGTGCCTACATGTGGGTTAAGGTGCCTACATGAAGGTCAGGGAAAGGTCCTAACGTAGGGAACAATCAACCATTAGCACTCCTCAATTCTAGTGTAGCCCCCATGGACGCATACAGTGAATGCATACAGACATGTTTCAGGATTTCCAAAGAGTCTCAATGAAACAACACATAACATGAAGAGAAATATTCAATCTTTGGTCAAAAAAAGAAAAAAGAAAAAGAAGCCAAACACAGATGCTTCTTGTTGAATTCTGTCTGCAGGCTTGCGTTTTACCAATGCCCCTTATCATAGCTGACCGCTGACCTCTGAACTCTAGCTTCCAAAACCTGTCATGTGTGCCCTGCACACCCGGTACCACCATTCCTCTATCACGTGTCTTTTAAATATAAGCTTGTGTATTTGTAACTGTCTTGGTCTCATTGTTGTGCTGGTTACAGTTGGCATAGTTGTGGTGCAACTAAACAATAGCTACCATTTGAAGACAACAGACTCTATGAGTAGGGTTGAAACTGAACTCATACCAGACATCAAAGGCAAGCCACTGTGGTTCATGTAGAGGATGAAGAGTTATTAAGAGACTAAAAAAAGATGAAGAGAAGATGAAGGGTTATTATTAAGAGAAGATGAAGAGTTATTAAGAGATGACAAGTTATTAACAGAAGATGCTGCTGTGTTAACCATTCACAGAAACCAGAAACCACACTCTGAAGCTATCAGAACATTGACACAATGCTTAGGGAAGTTAGAGCCCATGGGAAAAGAAGATCTGGGAAACAGTTCAGATGGAAGAAGCTGGCAAACAAGGTAGAG
This sequence comes from Ephydatia muelleri, assembly GCA_013339895.1. NCBI lineage: Eukaryota > Metazoa > Porifera > Demospongiae > Spongillida > Spongillidae > Ephydatia > Ephydatia muelleri. The sequence continues at coordinate 6,314,263 of JABACO010000011.1, read as the reverse complement.
AGACGTATAGTCTGTTGCATCGCCCCTAAAAGTGTCCATTCTCATGTGTTGTACCCTTCTCATGTATTATAATGAACCTTGCCACAATTGAATGGGCTGAACCCCCTCCACCGTGTCTGGCCATCACTTCCCCTGTGCAGGGATTTTGACAAACAGTTTGTTCAGGATGCAAGCAATATGGCTACATCATGGTAGGGCTGCTGTCGCAATCTGATGGTGATAGGTTGGGAAGATGCACATATGGTACCTATACAGTTACCTTTCCAAAAAAAAGAAAGAAAAAAAAAAGGTAATTGTTTCCTTACAAAACCACAGTGATTGGAAAGCCATTGTTAAACCAAATCAATTGTAAGATGATACCACATTGAGGAGTTAGAGAGCAACATTGAGGGGTGACAGAGCAACATTGAAGAGTTTTATTGACCTGGTTATTGGGAAGACATGGTCACGTGTGTCTCCAGATGGACATTAGTGCTTCAACATTATATTATGGCATTTCAGGCCACTGATCGACAAATGTGGATGACATCACCCTACCACACAGTTACTCAAGGCGCCACTTAAAAGCCTAGAAATGCCTAGCTCACCACATAAACACTACCTGCATATTAACACCTCCAAATATGGTATGACATAGAAAGGACACACTTGGGAAGTTGCATTAATTATGCCCTTCAGTCTCTGCACTTTGTTAACCATGCTGCCATAGGTCCAGTTATTGAAATGGCCGTATATTCACTTCAGTGCCCTTGGCCCCCATCAGCCACAGTGCACATTGCCCATCCATTCCCTGATCTGCACTTCGAGAAAATACATTTTCACTGTCCTTTTGATTCCAGGAAAAGCAAGGTCTAATCTAATTCTTTTATGACAACTGCCTAATGAAAGCCATCCTGGATGCACCAAGAGCAACAGCTAATGATCTTATATATGGCCAGTTAAAGAGGTTTTATTTTTTGCATCTTCATTTAATCACACCAATAAATTGTCCGAACTGCTATCAGGTGACTGCTTTAGTGCTAAGAAAGAAACCTGTAACCCTATGGCCATCAGGGTATGACCAATTCCCCCCCCCCCCCCCCCCTCCCCCCATGGTTGTAGGTGCATTACACGTACATACATGTACTTACAAGAAGTGAATGTGTGTTTTGTGTTGTGTCAGAGCATTCAAGCTCACCAACAAATAGTGGTACCTGGCCCAGATCCAGGTGCAGGGCACTCAAGGCATTTGCCGTTCTCTCCTCTCAAATACACGACTTTAGAAATAATAGCCATAGCTGGAGCAGAGCGCCAGACCCAATGGGGAAATTTACAGCATTCCTCCAAACCTACAAGTATCTTGGGTTGGGAGGGGGAACCCCTCCAACTACATTCTCCCCCCCTCCCACACACACACTTTCTAAGATCGGATTAGAGCATTTCTTGTGCATGCATCTCAGTACAAGCAAAAGGGAGTGGTTATGCAATATGGCCACAGCAACTGATTGCCTCTACATATTTCTGTCATGGCTCTGATGCAGATAAACATGCCTGCGCATTGGATGTGTTTAGTTGGTGAGGTTGAAGTCATGCACAGAACATTAACACATGCACACACACACACACACACACACACACACACACACACACACACACACACACACACACACACACACACACACCACACACACACACACGTATGCACATTGGATGTGTTTAGTTCGTAACACTCAGTGCAGAAACAAATACAGTTTCAAAATGAGTGTCTTAGCCGATTGCTAGAAAATATTTTGTGACACGAGTGACTCCAAATGAAGCCCTTTTAGTCTCAGCCCAGTTATCTTGTGTATGTAAATACGGTTTCAGTCCTCAGAGAACAAACCGAGATATGCACTTATTGCGATGTACAGATATAAGGGAGGACAAGCCACTCTCCAATCCCATGAGGTAACTAGGGTCCAATTGCTTGTCACTAAGCAGGGGATGGGACGAGACCCAATGTGCCATGTTAGAAGATCCTTTCAGATGGTAGTTGTCGATATCCTAGGACCACCCTCACCAAGTAAGGAAGGAAACAGGCATGTAGTTGCCTTTGAGGGTCTTGATGGACAGAGGGATATGGGATTTCCAATCAGGAGGCACCTACTGCATCAGAACGCTCTGGACCAGCTCTTCTGCTCGTTATGTTTCCAGAACAGGACACTCTAACGATTCAGGTCCATATACTGATCTCAGAATTGTGTAAGGCCTTTACATGGCAACAGGACCAAGAGCCACTCCCCATGGAGATGGTATGGTTGAAACGATTCAACAGAACCTTGGTAAAAATGCTAGCTACATCAGTACCAGAGCTGAGGGATGGTGATTGGAAACGTGTTTGCTTAATTAAAGTGTGTCTTGCATACAATACTAGCATCAGTCCACAGCAGAGGAGACCTCCATTCTTTCTGAGGTTTGGCCATCAAGCCAGATTACCTGTTGACTAGATGTATGGAACTGAGTCTACTAGCATGCCAGTCTAAAGTGCTCAGCAAAGCCTGAACCTAACCCATGCCTTTGAAGATGTGCAGCAAAGCCTGAACCTAACCCATGCCTTTGAAGATGTGCAGAGAAAAACTGGAACCAGACAAAGAGAGTTTCGCGATAAGCATAACCAAAGTTCTCCTTCGTCTGTAGATAATACTATGGCTACAAGTTACTGCGTCCCCAAAGGATGACGTCAAAAGTAACTCAAGCCTTGGGTGGGACCCTTTGAAGTCATGATGAGGATCTCCGACTCCACATACCAGATTGGAGCCCATCACAATTGCAGAAAGAAACTTGATTTGCATTTTGAATGAGCGCTTTAAAGAGAAATGACCACACTGACCACAGACTACTGTAGCTGATAGAAATTGAATGTGATGATGATTTGCCTGCAGACCCCAAAACAATGTCTAGACCCTAGTCTGTACTTGTCAATATACTGCAAAGGGCTACCGCACTCAATGAAATACATGGAAATGGCTGCACTTCTGCGTACCAGTGTGCAGGGCTCCAATGACGTAAATGGAGATTTACATGTATGAGCTGCACCAACATATTATGTATTAGATACGGATAAGATTGCTAACTTGTGAATTCATCATTGATGAAGTACTATGCTGCAACTCAAGCAAATAAAGTAGCTTACTGTTACACATACAGAACCCTTGTGGAACAAGAATCTTACTTTTAATTTTTGTTTACATAGCTGATCTGGATAATAGACTACAACATAGCAGCTGTTATTGGTTGTGATGCTCCACCTGTCCTGTTTCTTGATAAGTGCATTTAAGGTCAATTTCTGTGACTCTTCTCAAACCATTGGTATAGGTGCCAATGAGAAAGGGCTCGATTAGCATTCTTACATAAGCACTAATAGTTATTCTCACCACAACTTTGGCAAAATGATGTGTATACGTGTGTAGGAGGATTATGTATCCATTATAGTTTCATTGGCGTAAACAAAGCAATAAATGTGATGCTGAAGCTGTACTAACTCCCACACATGCCCCCCTCACATTTGTCCCTGTACATGTAGCACACTTGCTGCTGTACACGGAATGCTGTACAAGGACATGGCTACAGTAAACAGCCACATACGCACACTGCCACACATGCGCACGCAAATACACACTCACACTGAACCGTAACAAACACCGTACCGAGAGGTTCTTTTTAGCACACGATGCACGTACGTTAGCTAACATGCTATGAACAACGCGCGAGCAAACGCAGTAATCGCGCGCATCACTGAAGAATACTGCCACAGTTATTCACAATTGCCCATAGCGTGGGTACACGTTCGTGTTTGTGCTACTACTTTTAATCACATCTGACCGCAGATAGTACCGTCGGTTCCAAAAAGAAATCACAAACTCGAAACCCGAGCCAGCTGACATGTGCATGTGCTTTAACACGACTGCTGTTGTGCATGGAGGTGCCACAAACAAAGGAAACCATGTCGCGATACAACGCATCTGTCGCATCGCATTCCATTGTAACTTGCCAGCAGCACCTGTTGTTGCGTGTGTGCGTGAGTGTGTGCGTGCGCGCGTGTACGCGTGAGTCGATGTGCGTGTGTGAGTGTGTGCGTGCGTGTGTGCGTGCGCGCGTGTGTACCTACATGCACGTGCGGGCGGTGAGGCGTAGCGTTTTTGAATGCTGCGTGCGTAACGTGGTCCTCCCATATATGTGTGTGTTCATAGCTCTCCCTACTCGGCCCGGTACACAACAGCGTAAATTTCCCTTACCGACATGCAACAGAGCCTAATCTGTACTTATATGCATAATTGTATATACATATATCAGGTACTTCATTATACGACAAACCTTCGCAGCAAAGTTGAATAGAAGCTCTCAGGAAACAGTTTGGTGTCGAGGAAACTGGTCAAATCCAATGTTTGCTTCAGAGTAAAGATACCAGCGCCAAACGTGACGTGCGCCTTTACCGCTCGGCTGCCACGCAATATTCAAGTACTAGGCGTGACAATCTCCGATAACATTAATATCTTCAATGCGTATTAATGATTAACGTACCTTCACTGAAAATATTTTGGTAGTGGGTGGGAGTAGGCGGAGACTTGTTTTTCTGATTGATAAAATTGCATTGTATTTAACTAACAACTTGGCTGTAGCAGGTGATGGTAATGTTAACATACTATATAGTAAGTGAAATAATGTCTAACTACTTTCCCCATTGCCTGCACTGATCAGCTTGCATTACCTACTATGCTGGCAAACCTTTTTCATCAAACATAACAAAACCATGCAAAGTGCTAGTAAGTTGAGTTAGGCGTAGTTTTACTAGCATAGAGCTGCAGCATTTCTTTACTCACACAGATTAAAACACATTTCAAAAGAGGACAAGATTGGGTGGCTGTACTTTTTGTACATGTCGGGCACCCGCAAGATTGAGGCTTCAGTTTATTTCCGTTAATTCCATATAAAGACATACTGATGAAAAGTAATCTAATTTAGTCTACGAGTGCCGACAGTTACTTAACGCTCTCGTTGGGTGCACCTAGTTTCATGTGTTAGCTCGTTATTTAATAGAACCATGTCAGCAGCTGATAATAATAAATAACGACGCGATATTAAAGTAGTCTCGTACCCAGACCCAACTATCCGCAGCTGATGGATTACATCACCGCTACGGTGATGTAATCCATCCGCAGCTGCGGATAGTTGGGTCTGGGTACGAGACTAATATTAAAGCCTGCTCGTTCAGGAAACGAAGATGAATATTAAAATAATGGTGTTTATAGCGTTTCTAAAATAAAAAAACTGTTACTAATTGTACTAACTCGTGCTCAGTTATTAATGTGCTGGTTTTAATAAGCCCTACAATCACATTAACATCCAGGACCCCAATGGCTACTCCAGCAGCAGAAACATGGTTCTCCCTAACACAATGGACACAGAACTGAATGCTAGAGCATACTGTCATACGTGCCATGCAGAGTCTGAATTGTGTACAAAATACATGACATAAGCGCCCTATCGCTCAAACACTGTTTGATACTTCATGGGGGTGGAGATAGCGGTCCTATCACAGTCATGTCATCCCAGAGGAGTATATTGCCCATCCCACACCACTGGTCACTGCTCCATAGAGAACCCTGTACCCCACTATCACACTGTTCTGGTCCACACAAGGGACTTTCTCCCACCTGATGGTAACTTTGGAGAAGTTCCTGGTCACTTCGGAGAGGCTGCTGGGAAGACCAAAAGGAGGTAAGAAGGGAGTCAGATGAGGTCATCTAGCTCACCTGCTGAGGAGGCATTGACTAGCATACCAGCTGGTTATTTGTTCCCTGCAACAATGAAGGCAGTGATCATTAGGTTCTAGTAAGGGTGTATTGGGCAGCAGTGCCAACAGACACATTCCCACCACCTCCAGCTCCAGCACATGGTCCCTGGTAGGTGTAGGAGAGGGTGTAGGTGGTACCATTCTCCCCACCAGGCTGTGACCACATCACAATGGTGGGTGTGGATGTGACCTGTGCTATGTTAGGTGAGGGTGTTGATGGTGTTGGCGGGGAAGGATTGTTAAATTTAATAATTATGATATGAATAATGATTGTTCAAATTGAGACTTTTAAATTATAATTATTACTTCGATCATTGCGGTTGGAAATAAATTCCCACAGCTATACGGCATACTGAACTCCAGATGAAGGTTGGTTAGTGCAGAAGAGGTCAAATTAGCTAAACCTTCATTAGCTACATAGTAGGTCATATCTGGTCACTCTATGTCTAATACATTGACAGATGTGGACCAGACTGCACAGCAGCACCGGACACCAGTTTGTGGACCTCGAGGATCTGTAGTATAAAGGTAAAAGAGACACATTCAAACCAGTACATACCTTCCGCAGTCAAATGGACCTTGGAGTGAGATTGAACCCTGTATAGCTCCACACACTAGTGAGCAGGTATATATACTCGCTCACTAGTGTGTGAAGTTATACAGTGACATATCGACCAACATCTACTTTACAACATTCTGACTGTGACTTGTTCAGCATATGGATGTACACACATACCACCACTACGTATTGGTGGCATGTGTGTACATCCATATGCTGACCCAGTCACAGTCAGAATGTTGTAAAGTAGATGTTGGTCGATATGTCACTACCTCATTCTTTTGACTTCCATATGATCCACAGCACATCTGTAGGAGAGCTACAATAGTGCTGGTGCAGGTCAACGGGCGCCTATACTGGTGGATCAACATTTGTAGGTATCAACAGCTGCCTGTGATTTTAGGAACATCATTGAACATCAATGAACACATGATGGTCTTTTCTCTCTACTTACAAATGGATGATAGTCCTTGAACTTGCTAAACTTGAATTCATAAATAAACATTTTGCTCAACTGTAATTAGATTTGGTATAATACCATGTGAGAAGATAGTGGAAGGTCGACCATACAGTTTTATTCTTGTTGAGACCCATTTCAATGACTACCATGAGTTTATGCAAGATTCATTATTTGGGGAAAATGGCTTCATTTGGATTATGCCTCTGTTCGACACACCAGGATTGGATGTAACTACTGAGAGGATCACCAGATCAAGACTAGTGCTCTATTCCAGGTGATCTCAGCAGTTTCATCGGCGTTTAGTTATAATTATTATCTTGCTATCATAACACACAGTAGAAATATATGGTCATTTCTATGGTAGGCCTGTCTTTATAGTGAACTAGCCATCAATTCCAATGTGACTGTAAGCAGTATGATATCACCAATGTTATTCACTATTACATTTCTGATGCAGAAAGAAAAATATTATAACTGTGTGACACGCATACACACACACACACACACACACACACACACATACACACACACTCGCATGCCCTAATTTCCGTATTCATAAAAAGTGTTGTACAGGTCAATGCTCCATTGCTTATATATTTTATTTGCAATGCATTAAACATGGATATGTTTTCAAACTTGTAAATAATTAGAAAATTAATTATTGAATTTTGTTATTGAATTTTCTTTCATCATTATGTGTTATTAAAAAGGGTGTATACTTTTTCATACATAAAATTATTATTTTGTAATCAGTAAAGAACAGAGGACAGCTAAATACAACGCAACAGTTTAAGTGGTTCGTGCTTCACACTATGCCATTAAGAAGCAGGAGGAATACACTACCATTGTTACTGTTCTACTGCATTGGCGATGTATTGGCATACGTCGACATTCCATCAACACAGCTGGCTAGGACATCGTGGCAAAAAGCATACTGACCCTACAAAGTGGCATAAATAATTAATCATTTTGAACATTCAACTCAGACTGATCATACCACATCTTGGACCATGCCGGGACGATAAGACCGCATTGCCTTCACGGATTGAAAGATGTTCACAACTCCCTCAGCCTTAAGACGTTCTAGCTCTGAGTGAATACAGATGAAGGATCCAGTGCGACCACACCCATCACTGTTAGAAAATTCTGTTATTATATAGTGTACATGTATGTTGATGTGATCCTAGTGCACTAGAACCTACTTGCAGACAACAGTAATTACATTCCTCTCTGATGCACTTAGGGCTTTATTAAGTGTGTCCAAAAGTGTTAGCAAGTTAGGTAAACTGGCTGGCTTGCCATGCTGTGGCCACTCAGAGTAGCAATACTGGGCCACGAGAAGTTCATTCTACATGGGAATGAATTTATGTTTTTGCAGCAACAACTACAAAAATATATAAAGGCTTACAGTGTTTTCTGTGAGCTTAAAATTTCGAAATATTATGCCATTGCGAATAATAACTGACAACAGATGTATGCTGAGTGTTCCAAAATTCACAGGCCTCTCTGCAGTGGGCCAATAGCATGCACAAGACTCCTCCCCTTCCTCCATTAGCTCACACAACATGACAATAGTCTTGCATTCTTGCTCCATTATCATCTTCCAAAAATCATTAACAGTGTTACTTAAAGGTCCTTGAGTAGCTATGTACATGCAGGATAACTTGTAGCCCTTGATGATAAGATGAACAACTCAAATGAGAGGATTAATTTCATCTCCCGTAGAACATACTTGAATTCTGCTAGCATTGATGTAGGTGGAGTTTGTGGAATCTTGTGCTAATCTAATTTGTGTGTGATTGTCTGGGGACAGAATTAACACCTCTTATTAAACATTTGTTATGCATCTCATAGTGGATGTTAGCATACAGTGTGGCTTGTTCTTGTACCGGTTTTTCACTTCATTACAGCTTTCCAATGAAACTGAACAATCTTCTTTGGGTGATTTGTTGCAGACGTCATTAAGGAGCTACAAAATGTACATTGATATTGTGGAAATATGGTTTTGTGACTCTATGATCAACAGCTAGGATATATGTATTTAATATCATACAACAGCCTGGGGAGTCTATGACAAATACATGGTGATGTTAGTGTAGTACTTCATACAATGTGTACCTGGAATTGCTGCACGAATCCATTTGTTCCATTTCCTGCAGCAACCTTATACATATTATTAACCTTCACGCGAAAATTTCCAGCATCTATTTCTGTATCTCCGCACATGATTTGTTCCAAAATGGCATCATGAATGTATACATACTGATCCTGATTTTGGATGGAGACCAAGTCAAAGCTCGAAATATATGATTCTTACCTCTTTCCACTTACAAGTGACTGAACCATAAATGGACGCCTCTTTCGCATTTGGTTTACACATTCAAACACATTGATTGAATCCTCAGTTTTGATCCTCTCCAGTAAAATATGCAGGGCAATGAATGTTCCTGAGCGGCCAACACCGGCACTACAATGGACCAACAGGGGGCTCTCCTCTGTAAATTTACAATTCTTCTGAACATATTTGATGAAAGTCACAAGTGAAGAAGGAGTGTCAGGCACCCCATGGTCAGGCCAAGATGTAAAATGAAAATGCTTGACATGCAGAAGTTCATCTTCAGATTTTTCCTTCTATAGATCAAAGCAAAATAGATATCTCCAAGCACAAACAAGGCTATTTAAACTCACATCAGAAACTACTAATGAAGTAATAGTGTAGTCAGCAAATTGAGATGCAGAGATAGTTGTAACTTTAAACCGAGCTGTTTCATGGTTTCCATTTGTGCTTGCCCAGTATTGTGCACATTTTTCCTGACAATCATGAAATTATGTGGTAGTGCAGTATTGTTGCCATCTTACTCACCGTGCCACTTTCAATGCATCTTGTGAGCATCACAATTGTACCCAGTCGCTTTTCCCATACCATTCTCCAGAAATCATTGACTGTTTCATCAGTAGGTCCTAAAATCAAACAATGCGAAAAATTAATCATTGTTTGATATCCCTACTTACCCTGAGCGGCAATATATATTTTCTGACAATTGTATCCCTAAATGTAAATTCCAGGATAAGATAATTTTTAGTCTGATAGAGTACATCAACCCTCACATCAATGTAACTAGCATTAATGTAGTCTGAGCCAGGAATGTCATTGAGCTCTTTCAATTTCACCCTTGAAGCGTCATCTGTAAGATCAACTATGTTTGATGGGTTTAAATCTAAACACTCTTTACCCACATGGAAGAATGTTACAAAATCTGTTTTTCACTTGGTTGCATGGCAACTGGCTGCTGTCGATATGATCAGATTTGTCTGGCTCTGACTTCAAACACTGCATGATTGGTGTCAACCATTATGCACAGTGAGACATCAAATAATGTACCTCAAATTCCAGCTGAAATCCATTATTCTCGTCGCCACGCATCTTCTCCACGTGGTCCCGAAAGCAAGAGAGACTTATTGGCACTCGTCTATCAGGGTGTACTGTTGGTTGTTTAGAGGACTGTCTGACCTACTAACAGTATTACTCAACATTACCTCCTTTGTGTCGTATACTATCCAGCTCTGCCATATCTGTTGTACTCATATTCTCTTTCAACCTGCTCACACCTCTTTCAGGCTGATTCAATTCATAAATCTCATAACGTTTGGGTTTTAATTTGCAGCAGCAGTAGCAGCTTTGAGTAAGAGGTGCAGAGTAGTGAAAATACATTACTCAAAGGGCAAAATCTGATGGAAAGACTAACCAGCATGCACAACAGCAGCACAGAACTAAAACTACAACCAGGACTATGCATGAAATGGCTGCAACTGCTCCTGAAACGTAATGAAAGAAGATAGTAATGTGGAAGTGGTACATCTCTGTGAGTGCACTGACCATAGAAAATTAGTGTGTATGACATTGATTGCGATATTACTGCAAGACTTGTCATCCTATCAGTTTCAGATGTACTCATCCCTGACTTATTTCCATGATTCAACACAGTCACGGACACTGAATAATCGGCCAATGGACTCAATTCTGTTATTGATACAAAGGCTGCATCATATACAATTATTTGTTCAGCTTGTCTTATACGAACTGCATCATTGGAAGTGTATGATACAGCATAGAATGGAAACCCTCTGGCCTTCATGAGTGTTACTGGACTCCATCTGACTGTCATGCTGAGTCCATCTGAAGATCGGGTTACTACTACTCCCTGAGGTGCTTCAGTAGGTGCTGAGAACACATGTGCATAAAAAGGCTGGCTTCAGTGAAGATTTGATAGTACTCACGCAATGTATCTGTGAAGAACACATTGCACCATTCAGGTCCACTGCCTGCACTGTTGTGTGCACTTATGCAAAGTTCGTAAGGGATACCAGCAGCTATAAGGAAATAAATGTTTTGAGTATTCTTGAATTTCCACTTTATCCTTACCCAAACTCGTGATATTCATTGAAGTAGTTATTAAATTGCTGTCATATTTCACATACCAGGGTTTATTGTAGTCTTCTAGCACAGTACAAGTCACCCTGTAGCCTCGAAGGATTCCATTTGTTTTCCACGGACTGCTCCACAGTGCAAATACATTAGTGTCTGAGACAATGTCTATTTTAGCACCCCTGACAGAATCGGGAGCTACAGTACAGCTTACTCCAATTATGAAACAGAAACAATTCTGATAACTTACCAATCAAGCATATTTCAGAAATAGCTGAACTACTAATGTAGTTATCCTTGTACGGTAAGGATATATTGGCCACACAGATGTACTGTGCAGAATCATCTTTGCTCAAGTAAGGGAAGGTGTAAATACTGTAATTTGCTGTTATTGAATAAATTGTTGAGTTCAATCCATTGACCTTGATCCATGTGAGACTGATTAGCACAAGATAATTATTCACATTCACTCGGCAGATAAGGGACCGATTTATGCTATTCATTTGAAGATGTGTATCGGATGTAATAGTAACATTTAGAGTTTGTGTACCTGAAATAAAATTACCATATATTCTTAGAAATCAATAGGAACAACAGCTGAATAGTGCATACAAATGTGATTACTTGAAGTGTGGCAATTACATCATAAAGAGGGTAAATCACACATAATAGCACATACATGTAACATTAAACTCACTTAGTACTGACACATCAGAATTGGTGATGCTCAAAGATAGCTGTGGTATAGAGATAGTGGCAACACAAGTGTACTGTCCTCCATGAGATGTGAGCAGAGGATTGAAGGTGAGATTTAGAGTACTGTTTCCACCTGACATAGTCCTTGTCAGTGTGGTATTGGTCCCATTCACAAGAACTCCTCCATCCTTCATCCACACCACATCAGGGACAACTACCAGTCCATCTACCACCTTCACCATACACTGCAGTGAGTACACTAATCCAGCTATTGTGCTGCCATATGATGATGTGGTGACCACAGGAGGAGGAAGAGCTGGAGATGAGAGGGAATGATTCACATACTGGAATTGTATTTCCTATTCTCACCTTGTACCGTGAGTGATGTATTTGCTGAAGCATTGCTGGAGGTAACAATATAGCTGCTGTTTGAAGATATGTTCCCCACACACCAATATATGCCTGTGTCACTTGCATTTGAAGGATTTATTTGCAGTGTTGCATTATACACCATCATTGACTGTGTAATGGTTGCCATTGTCCTATTTCCATTATATATTGGACCCTGTGGTCCAATCCACAATGTGTTTAACATTACAGGAGAGTCCACAACAGATGGGACTGTAAAAGCACAAGACATGCTTATGGAAGTACCGGTGTACACTGAGCTACCGAGTGGTACAGGTGAAAGAGTTACACGTGGCACTGGAACTGTGAAGATATTGCATTCATGATTGCACTTAAAAGTTACATGATTAAACTCACTCTGTACTGATACAGTAACTGCTGATGAATTGGTGACGCTCAGAGATAACTGGGGTACAGAGATAGTAGCAACACAAGTGTACTGTCCTCCTTGAGATGTGAGCAGGGGACTGAAGGTGAGATTTAGAGTACTGTTTCCACCTGACACAGTCCTTGTCAGTGTGGTATTGGTCCCATTCACAAGAGCTCCTCCATCCTTCATCCACACCACATCAGGGTTAACTACCAGTCCATCTACCACCTTCACCATACACACCAGTGAGTACACAGATCCAACTATTGTGCTGCCATATGATGATGTGGTGACCAAAGGAGGAGGGAGAGCTGGAGATGAGAGGGAAGGGTTAACATCAGTGGTCTGGTCTCATAAGTATTCTCACCTTGTACAGACAATGAAATATTTGCTGAAGCATTGCTGGAACCCACAACATAACTGCTATTTGAAGAGATACTTCCTACGCACTGATACATGCCAGTGTCACTGATATTTACAGGGGTGATTTGAAGTGTTGTGTTGTAGGCCACCATTGACTGGGAAGTACTAATTTTGATTCTGTCGCCATTATTTAATGTCTGATTTAGTCTAATCCAAAAGGTCTTCACCATTACAGAAGTGTCCACCACTGATGGAATTGAGAAGGTACAAAATATGCCTATTGGAATTCCAGAGACCACTAAGCTACCAGGCGACACAAATACAATTGTTGCACTTGGCAGTGGAACTGTGGAAACAAAGGGTTAATAGTAACTCATGGAACTCTTATCAAACTCACTCTGTACTGATACAGGAGCTGCTGATGAATTGGTGACATTCAGAGATAGCTGTGGTACAGAGATAGTAGCAACACAAGTGTACTGTCCTCCATGAGATGTGAGCAGAGGATTGAAGGTGAGATTTAGATTACTGTTTCCACCTAACACAGTCCTTGTCAGTGTGGTATTGGTCCCATTCACAAGAACTCCTCCATCCTTCATCCACACCACATCAGGGACAACTACCAGTCCATCTACCACCTTCACCATACACACCAGTGAGTACACAGATCCGGCTATTGTGCTGCCATATGATGATGTGGTGACCACAGGAGGAGGAAGAGCTGGAGATGAGAGGGAATGATTTACATGAGTAGAATTGTATTTCCTATTCTCACCTTGTACCGTGAGTGATGCATTTGCTGAAGCATTGCTGGAGGTAACAATATAGCTGCTGTTTGAAGAGATGTTCCCCACACACCAATATATGCCTGTGTCACTTGTATTTGAAGGATTTATTTGCAGTGTAGCAATATACACCATCATTGACTGTGTAATGGTTGCCATTGTCCTATTTCCAATATATATTGGCCCCTGTGGTCCTATCCACAATGTGTTTAACATTACAGGGAAGTCCACAACAGATGGGACTGTAAAAGCACAAGACATGCTTATGGAAGTACCGGTGTACACTGAGCTACCGAGTGGTACAGGTGAAAGAGTTACATTTGGCACTGGAACTGTGAAGATATTGCATTCATGATAGCACTTAAAAGTTACATTATTAAACTCACTCTGTACTGATACAGTAACTGTTGATGAATTGGTGACGCTCAGAGATAGCTGTGGTACAGAGATAGCAGCAACACAAATGTACTGTCCTCCATGAGATGTGAGTAGAGGATTGAAGGTGAGATTTAGAGTACTGTTTCCACCTGACACAGTCCTTGTCAGTGTGGTATTGGTCCCATTCACAATAACTCTCCCATCCTTCATCCACATCACATCAGGGACAACTACCAGTCCATCTATCACCTTCACAGTACACACCAGTGAGTACACAGATCCAGCTATTGTGCTGCCATATGATGATGTGGTGACCAAAGGAGGAGGGAGAGCTGGAGATGAGAGGGAAGGGTTAACATCAGTGGTCTGGTCTCATAAGTATTCTCACCTTGTACAGACAATGAAATATTTGCTGAAGCATTGCTGGAACCCACAACATAACTGCTATTTGAAGAGATACTTCCTACGCACTGATACATGCCAGTGTCACTGATATTTACAGGGGTGATTTGAAGTGTTGTGTTGTAGGCCACCATTGACTGGGAAGTACTAATTTTGATTCTGTCGCCATTATTTAATGTCTGATTTAGTCTAATCCAAAAGGTCTTCACCATTATAGAAGTGTCCACCACTGATGGAATTGAGAAGGTACAAAATATGCCTATTGGAATTCCAGAGACCACTAAGCTACCAGGCGACACAAATACAATTGTTGCACTTGGCAGTGGAACTGTGGAAACAAAGGGTTAATAGTAACTCATGGAACTCTTATCAAACTCACTCTGTACTGATACAGGAGCTGCTGATGAATTGGTGACATTCAGAGATAGCTGTGGTACAGACATAGTAGCAACACAAGTGTACTGTCCTCCATGAGATGTGAGCAGAGGATTGAAGGTGAGATTTAGATTACTGTTTCCACCTAACACAGTCCTTGTCAGTGTGGTATTGGTCCCATTCACAAGAACCCCTCCATCCTTCATCCACACCACATCAGGGACAACTACCAGTCCATCTACCACCTTCACCATACACACCAGTGAGTACACAGAACCAGCTATTGAGTTGCCATATGATGATGTGGTGACCACAGGAGGAGGAAGAGCTGGAGATGAGAGGGAATGATTTACATGAGTAGAATTGTATTTCCTATTCTCACCTTGTACCGTGAGTGATGCATTTGCTGAAGCATTGCTGGAGGTAACAATATAGCTGCTGTTTGAAGAGATGTTCCCCACACACCAATATATGCCTGTGTCACTTGTATTTGAAGGATTTATTTGCAGTGTAGCAGTATACACCATCATTGACTGTGTAATGGTTGCCATTGTCCTATTTCCAATATATATTGGCCCCTGTGGTCCTATCCACAATGTGTTTAACATTACAGGAGAGTCCACAACAGATGGGACTGTAAAAGCACAAGACATGCTTATGGAAGTACCGGTGTACACTGAGCTACCGAGTGGTACAGGTGAAAGAGTTACACTTGGCACTGGAACTGTGAAGATATTGCATTCATGATAGCACTTAAAAGTTACATTATTAAACTCACTCTGTACTGATACAGTAACTGTTGATGAATTGGTGACGCTCAGAGATAGCTGTGGTACAGAGATAGCAGCAACACAAATGTACTGTCCTCCATGAGATGTGAGTAGAGGATTGAAGGTGAGATTTATAGTACTGTTTCCACCTGACACAGTCCTTGTCAGTGTGGTATTGGTCCCATTCACAATAACTCTCCCATCCTTCATCCACATCACATCAGGGACAACTACCAGTCCATCTATCACCTTCACAGTACACACCAGTGAGTACACAGATCCAGCTATTGTGCTGCCATATGATGATGTGGTGACCAAAGGAGGAGGGAGAGCTGGAGATGAGAGGGAAGGGTTAACATCAGTGGTCTGGTCTCATAAGTATTCTCACCTTGTACAGACAATGAAATATTTGCTGAAGCATTGCTGGAACCCACAACATAACTGCTATTTGAAGAGATACTTCCTACGCACTGATACATGCCAGTGTCACTGATATTTACAGGGGTGATTTGAAGTGTTGTGTTGTAGGCCACCATTGACTGGGAAGTACTAATTTTGATTCTGTCGCCATTATTTAATGTCTGATTTAGTCTAATCCAAAAGGTCTTCACCATTATAGAAGTGTCCACCACTGATGGAATTGAGAAGGTACAAAATATGCCTATTGGAATTCCAGAGACCACTAAGCTACCAGGCGACACAAATACAATTGTTGCACTTGGCAGTGGAACTGTGGAAACAAAGGGTTAATAGTAACTCATGGAACTCTTATCAAACTCACTCTGTACTGATACAGGAGCTGCTGATGAATTGGTGACATTCAGAGATAGCTGTGGTACAAACATAGTACCAACACAAGTGTACTGTCCTCCATGAGATGTGAGCAGAGGATTGAAGGTGAGATTTAGATTACTGTTTCCACCTAACACAGTCCTTGTCAGTGTGGTATTGGTCCCATTCACAAGAACCCCTCCATCCTTCATCCACACCACATCAGGGACAACTACCAGTCCATCTACCACCTTCACCATACACACCAGTGAGTACACAGAACCAGCTATTGAGTTGCCATATGATGATGTGGTGACCACAGGAGGAGGAAGAGCTGGAGATGAGAGAGAATAATTTGCATGAGTGGAATTGTACTTCCTATTCTCACCTTGTACCGTGAGTGATGTATTTGCTGAAGCATTGCTGGAGGTAACAATATAGCTGCTGTTTGAAGATATGTTCCCTACACACCAATATATGCCTGTGTCACTTGTATTTGAAGGATTTATTTGCAGTGTTGCATTATACACCATCATTGACTGTGTAATGGTTGTCATTGTCCTTTTTCCATTATATATTGGCCCCTGTGGTCCAGTCCACAATGTGTTTAACATTACAGGAGAGTCCACAACAGATGGGACTGTAAAAGCGCAAGACATGCTTATGGAAGTACCGGTGTACACTGAGCTACCGAGTGGTACAGGTGAAAGAGTTACACTTGGCACTGGAACTGTGAAGATATTGCATTCATGATTGCACTTAAAAGTTACATTATTAAACTCACTCTGTACTGATACAGTAGCTGCTGATAAATGTGTGATGTTCAGAGATAGCTGTGGTACAGAGATAGTAGCAACACAAATGTACTGTCCTCCATGAGATGTGAGCAGAGAATTGAAGGTGAGATTTAGAGTACTGTTTCCACCTGACACAGTCCTTGTCAGTGTGGTATTGGTCCCATTCACAAGAGCTCCTCCATCCTTCATCCACACCACATCAGGGACAACTACCAGTCCATCTACCACCTTCACCATACACACCAGTGAGTACACAGATCCAGCTATTGTGCTGCCATATGATGATGTGGTGACCACAGGAGGAGGGAGAGCTGGAGATGAGAGGGAAGGGTTAACATCAGTGGTCTGGTCTCATAAGTATTCTCACCTTGTACAGACAATGAAATATTTGCTGAAGCATTGCTGGAACCCACAACATAACTGCTATTTGAAGAGATACTTCCTACGCACTGATACATGCCAGTGTCACTGATATTTACAGGGGTGATTTGAAGTGTTGTGTTGTAGGCCACCATTGACTGGGAAGTACTAATTTTGATTCTGTCACCATTATTTAATGTCTGATTTAGTCTAATCCAAAAGGTCTTCACCATTACAGAAGTCTCCACCACTGATGGAATTGAGAAGGCACAAAATATGCTTATTGGAATTCCAGAGACCACTAAGCTACCAGGTGACACAGATACAATTGTTGCACTTGGCAGTGGAACTGTGGAAACAAAGGGTTAATAGTAACTCATGGAACTCTTATCAAACTCACTCTGTACTGATACAGTAGCTGCTGATGAATTGGTGACATTCAGAGATAGCTGTGGTACAGAGATAGTAGCAACACAAGTGTACTGTCCTCCATGAGATGTGAGCAGACGATTGAAGGTGAGATTTAGAGTACTGTTTCCACCTAACACAGTCCTTGTCAGTGTGGTATTGGTCCCATTCACAAGAACCCCTCCATCCTTCATCCACACCACATCAGGGACAACTACCAGTCCATCTACCACCTTCACCATACACACCAGTGAGTACACAGATCCAGCTATTGTGCTGCCATATGATGATGTGGTGACCACAGGAGGAGGAAGAGCTGGAGATGAGAGGGAATAATTTGCATGAGTGGAATTGTACTTCCTATTCTCACCTTGTACCGTGAGTGATGTATTTGCTGAAGCATTGCTGGAGGTAACAATATAGCTGCTGTTTGAAGATATGTTCCCTACACACCAATATATGCCTGTGTCACTTGCATTTGAAGGATTTATTTGCAGTGTTGCATTATACACCATCATTGACTGTGTAATGGTTGTCATTGTCCTTTTTCCATTATATATTGGCCCCTGTGGTCCAGTCCACAATGTGTTTAACATTACAGGAGAGTCCACAACAGATGGGACTGTAAAAGCGCAAGACATGCTTATGGAAGTACCGGTGTACACTGAGCTACCGAGTGGTACAGGTGAAAGAGTTACACTTGGCACTGGAACTGTGAAGATATTGCATTCATGATTGCACTTAAAAGTTACATGATTAAACTCACTCTGTACTGATACAGTAACTGCTGATGAATTGGTGACGCTCAGAGATAGCTGTGGTACAGAGATAGTAGCAACACAAATGTACTGTCCTCCATGAGATGTGAGCAGAGGATTGAAGATGAGATTTAGATTACTGTTTCCACCTAACACAGTCCTTGTCAGTGTGGTATTGGTCCCATTCACAAGAACCCCTCCATCCTTCATCCACACCACATCAGGGTTAACTACCAGTCCATCTACCACCTTCACCATACACACCAGTGAGTACACAGAACCAGCTATTGTGCTGCCGTACGATGATGTGGTGACCACAGGAGGAGGAAGAGCTGGAGATGAGAGGGAATGATTTGCATGAGTGGAATTGTATTTCCTATTCCTACCTTGTACCGTGAGTGATGTATTTGCTGAAGCATTGCTGGAGGTAACAATATAGCTGCTGTTTGAAGAGATGTTCCCTACACACCAATATATGCCTGTGTCACTTGTATTTGAAGGATTTATTTGCAGTGTTGCATTATACACCATCATTGACTGTGTAATGATTGTCATTGTCCTATATATTGGCCCCTGTGGTCCTATCCAAAATGTGTTTAACATTACAGGAGAGTCCACAACAGATGGGACTGTAAAAGCACAAGACATGCTTATGGAAGTACCGGTGTACATTGAGCTACCGAGTGGTACAGGTGAAAGAGTTACATTTGGCACTGGAACTGTGAAGATATTGCATTCATGATAGCACTTAAAAGTTACATGATTAAACTCACTCTGTACTGATACAGTAACTGCTGATGAATTGGTGATGTTCAGAGATAGCTGTGGTACAGAGATAGTTGCAACACAAGTGTACTGTCCTCCATGAGATGTGAGCAGAGGATTGAAGGTGAGATTTAGAGTACTGTTTCCACCTGACACAGTCCTTGTCAGTATGATGTTGGTCCCATTCACAAGAACTCCTCCATCCTTCATCCACACCACATCAGGGACAACTACCAGTCCATCTACCACCTTCACCATACACACCAGTGTGTACACAGATCCAGCTATTGAGTTGCCATATGATGATGTGGTGACCACAGGAACTAATGAAGGAACCATTGTAGTGTTGTTCGCATCTTTAAAATAATGTACAGTGAGTATAATTTTGTTATAATAATTGAATGGTGTACCTGTTACATTGCAGATGAGTAGCAGTGATAGACAAAATGATGTAACAGATCTCCAGATCATTGTTACACCTAGGTTAGTGATAACTGTATTAGGTATAGGATTAATATGTTCTGAATACACACTTGATGTCACACAGAATCTTTGAGTGAATTTAGCTGAGCTAGAAATAAATACTGCCAAGTGCTTGCTTAATAATGCTAATGATCACAAAGGAAAACTGAATACTCAGTTGCCTTTTCTTGTTTTACGTCATTTTATCATGCACCTTTTGAGACGAGACCTGCAAAGCATTGACATACTATACATTACAGATTGTTTAGCAAATGCAACTCCTCCTGCATGTAAACATATTCTGACGGGTTAAATAAAAATCACACTTTAATGGTCAATTTTGGTATGTTAGTTTTGTTGTTTATGATTTCTAGTATGTGCTATTTAAAGTCAGGAATGTTTGTAATGAAGAAAATGCACTTCTGTCACACAAATGTATAGCAAACTACCCAATTGTTCAAGCCTAGTGAAAATGATTCTGTGTAACAATGGCTTTAGAACATTATTATGTTTACACTAGATGATTAAATTGCTATTTTAAAAAGAAGCATTCGCAGTCCACATAATTATGAGAATCAATTGATGAAATACAAGCACAAGTAATACTTAATAGTTGACCAAGTAATGCAACTAATAATTACAGATATATTTCAGCCTGACAGAAAAACTGAAACTTAGGCTTACACTGTGTGACGAATGCAAAGGATTTACAATGAGGGTGGATCCAAGGGTCTTTATCAGCACATAACAGTGAGGGAAATGCTAGCCAATTAAGCTAGTGCAAAGGGTTTTGACTATTTATTGACCTCTAATAGTAGCTATCTTTTTTAACTGTAACAATCTTACCACCACTGCCGAAAGATTCAATTGCCAATTTCAAGTTGCAATGCTTGGACTATAAACAGGTTTATATACTGATGTACAATAAACTGGATTGTTTATTCAGAAAATGTGTGTGTTTTTTTTTCTTAATAGCTAACAGCATGCACTCTAAACAGTTAGTGCTAGCTGGTGTTGTGTCTTTAAGCACGATAAGTAATCATTTACAATAATACTCGTATTGTAGCACTTTGCATCTTTACTCAAACAAATTGTTAAACTATTAGGTTGTATCTTATATTGCATCACTCATCAGTGATCTACTGAACTGTTATATATTTGCAGAAACGTCATGCAGAATGTGCCTTATTGTTAGGGATTTCGAGCTCCAGTCCCATAATCAACCAGATGCGGAATCCACCATTTTATTTCTCCCATGTGTTTGTTTAGATAGAGGGGGGGAGGGGGGGAAGTGGGGAGCCAGAGGGGCAGTAGGCGTAGAATTCATGTTTCATCATTAAGGACTGGGGACATGATATATGGAAGAACCACAATCGTCCAGAGCCAGTTGTCCCAGCCCACCCAAAGAAGGGCAACTGTATGTATAAATTGAGTTATTTGTGCAGGCCAGTTCATGCTACATGTACATTACATGTATAGATTTTGTTTTAACAGAAATGTTCTGAGACCCAGCTGGTTTTCTTAATTGGATTCTCACACGCATGAACTGAGCACCTACGCCTAGTGCAGTGCAGACACATAGCCTTCACTTTCTGTGTATTTGCTTTGAGGTTTTAGCAATACTAGCATAATCATGCTGGAACAGTTGTTTTCAAGCCAGCTGAACTTCTTTTTTAACACAAGAAGAAAATAACACTATCAGAAACCCTTGGAATGACTTGGAAGGCTCTAGAGGGCTTCAAACACCCATGTCAGATCAAAGAGAGAAAAGATGCTTGCAACACTTCCGATATATTTGAAGAACAGTTCCCATTTTGTTTGAATCTTTAGTCAGTCTCAGAAGGTGTCTCACTATGGCCAAAACATTAAGCCATATGGTCAGGTGAATGGATTCAAGAAGGAATGCATCAAAGAACCCTCTGACATCACTGATGAAACACCTGGATTAAATAGCTTTCAGTAAATTAAAGTGTCACCAAGTTACTGCAGTGACTAAATGTGTTTAGTGATTTGCGCAAATCTTACATATACCATAAACGTACTATTCAGCAAGTGAAGATAATGACATCAGTAATGGCTTGTCATCAGCCTTCGATGCATTAATTACCCCACCAGACAACGGATAGTATTATTGTGTAACCATTTCTTAGACAATGACAAGCTTCTGGCACATCAGGAAGATCTCTGCCCCAGCCACCAATGTGAAGTAGTGGATCAACACCAACACAGTGACACATCCATCATAGTTTGCAGTCTTATCAATTTTGATCACTAACACCAGTAGCATTCCAATCAGACCATCGCACAACTAAAGATGAAACTGTGGTGCATCTTTGCTACTAAATATGGGAATATTTTAATAACATTGTCACATCCCTATCTGAACATACTTGAGACAGGAAAGAGAAATTACTGTAGCACAAGCCCAGCAAGAGTCACAGCCAATCACTGTCTACATTACCCCTGTTTTTCTGACTACATCATTGGCTACTAGCTACAGTGTTGAGCCATCGCTATGTTACACCTGCATGCAATATGCTCAGCTCAGGAGGCTGGGTTGAACTTGTGTTTCGACCTAACTGGTGACATCAAACACCTTCCGTATAAGGATAACCACTTCCCTCTTAATTTCTTAAGTATGATCATGGGTCCATTATGTAATCAACATACATACAGCTGTATTTGGTACTGTGCATGCCATTTGAAGGTTGCCTCAAGAGAACAGTTGTTTTGAGTACACTGCACGAGTGTGTACATATAAATCAGCTAGGGATTTATATTTTCTCTAACCTCATTTGAGGCTCACATCTTATTTTTGTTTTGCACTGGTGCTCTGGCATGACACAGTATGTTGTACGTTAAATGATAGCAAATATGAATAAGACAATCTTAACTCTTTCGCAAGCAAAGCCAATTATTACTGTACACATGTTGTGCAAAAGAAAGTATTGCGTGTTGCAGGAAAATGTAGTTAGCAAATAACTTACACTATACAACCAGGAAGCAACTGATCAATATTTGTTGACTGCAAAGTGCGATAAACAGAGTGGCCTTAGTATAGCACCTGCGGCGCAGTATTGTTCAGTTGCCCGTGAAGAGTTAAACCTATACAACACAAACGGGCTATGTGTATTTAATGAGGCACAGGTGAGCTTTAGTTAAAGGTCACATCACTGTTCACTGTTCAACCACTTCATAGCAGACATGTCCATGTGCTCTTATTTCACCATATGCATCACATGACTTCAATGTGATCACATCACTGAGAATAACATGTGGAGTGAATCAGACATAGATGGTGAGGCTATATGCTACAGATTGTCTGAAGAAATTTCTTTGGTTCTAATAGTGAAGACATCACTGTAATTGGAAAATATCAAAGTATTTGAGCATAAACATCATAACAGTTTGACCAAACCTTTTTTCCCCCGTATGTAGAGTTATAAGAAATGAGACAATGATCACCATAGCAACAATAAGAACCACAACACAGCTCTGGCAAGCACTCCTTCCCAGGATGAGGTGTATGCGAAGCTTGAGGAAACTACAAGGTCCATGTCATTGGCTTGTAATAATGTCACGAGAGGGACCTTACCTGCATGGAGTGATGGTGGGTGTGTTGACCAGTGATGTGTCCATCTGACCATTGTACAACTGTCCCGTGATGGTCACCTGTGCAAGCACACTGAACTCATCATTAGGATTTAGGTTATTGATGTCTCCCCATGTGGTGCTAGGAGGTAAGGTGTGATACACCCGACTGCCTCTTTGAAGTGTTGGGAAGAGAAAAATAGTACACTGTGTAATGCCGTCTGGAGGGAGCTGGGCACCCAGCCAGGACACTCAGACCAGGGGCGGCGGAGCGCGGGTGCTGGGGGGGGGGGGGCAATTGCCCCCCAAATATTGAAGGGGGGGGGGGGGGCTTACCCCCCCCCCCCCCCCTTGCGCTACATCAGATTATGAGTAAATTTAACCTGCTATAGTTCTAGTTCGGCGTAGCCCTTTGGCGGAGGGATAGCATATGTGGGCTATATGTGATAATAGACCTTCCGCCAAAACGCGAAGGTCGGGATACGCCCAACTACACGTTTGTTTGAGATTCTTTGCTGTGAGTGACTTGTTTGGGTGCGCGTACACGGATGAAAAGGAGGCAAGTTCTATTGCATGAATCGTGGTCCGTTCCGAAGAAAGATAAGAGCTCTGTTGTAGTTCTAATGGGTGATTCAGGTACCGCCGGAGCTGTGGGGCAATTAAACGTCACAATGTGCGGTTTCGAATTGTGCATGGAACGAATTCGAAGAGAGTAGTTCTGTAAGTTGTCATGGCAGTACCCTTGAAAATAACAAGAGAGAGTTGACATCAACGTCAAATGAATCTGTAATCGTTGCAAACACGGCTTGTTATTCGGACAAAGATGGTACGTGAAAACAGCCATGCAAGTAGACATAATGCCAGTTGACTGTACTGTAACAGACGACTGTACTTGCATTTGCTGTAGCAATGAAATGGAGGCCTATCAACCGAAACAGAGGGATATTTAGAAAAGTTTTCTAGCAAAGGTAGGCATTTTGTGCTCTCCTGGTATGAAAAACACGTTTGGATAACATTGTGTGTATCAAAATTGCTTATACTGCCGATACGCGCTGAAACATAATACAATAATTATGGACAGTTTCCGCGAAAATTGCCCCACGGTTAAAATGTTATAAAAATGCATCGCGTTTGAATCGCTATAACTTCCCAACGGATAACGCTATCGACTTCCTATTTTCAACACTTCATATTGAAATGGTGTAGTATGAGGTGCTGAAAATAGGAAGTCGATAGCGTTATCCGTTGGGAAGTTATAGCGATTCAAACGCGATGCATTTTTATAAATTTTAACCGTGGGGCGGAAACTGTCCCATATATTTTTAGTTATCTCAATATTATTATTTCATACAAAATTACACCAAGAATAATAGTTACGATGACTGGATCCTACTTAATATGGCCGTAGCAACACAACGAACAAGACATGTGTTTAAGCGACCATATAGTTCATAAAGAATGACTGATTTGGGCTTTTGAAGCCTGACGGAGCCTCGAAGCCAGCTGGGAGAAACAGGCCTTGGCCTCAGGTCCCCATGCTCCATATGTTTCAGTCACCAGGGGGACACAAAACCAACCCAGATCTCCACATTTGTCATCATTAGCTGAGTGCTTCCTGACCTCTCCAGCCTGGGCTGCGGCACCTGCACAACCCCCCGCTTCTGACAAAGTAATTGTACAAGTAAATAAAAACATTCTCTAACGAGAAAGTTGTTGGTATATAGGATTGACCAATGGTGGTGTATAAAGCATGGAAACAAGAGTGACAGAAGTTTGACTGGAAAATTGAAATAGGCCTATATTTAGCCCATCACTCAGGCATGCACTGTTATAACGTTAGTGTGCTAAATATAGGCCTATTTTCCAGTCAAATTTCTGTCACTCTTGTTTCCATGCTTTTTACACCACCATTGGTCAATCCTATATACCAACAACTTTCTCGTTAGAGAATGTTTTTATTTACTTGTTTCATTAGTTTTTTCCTCTGGCGTCTTTATAAGTGGTCACAAATTGATTTTAATTTTCGAAGGGAGGGAGGTTTAAAATTTTAATAATAGAAATTATATGTATAGGAGTTCTTACTGTTCGGCCTTGTCCTCTATGTCTCCCCCAGCCTCTTCTATGGCCGCGGCGGCCTGGTTCTGGCCATGGAAGCCATGTGGGTGGTGGTGGCAGCGGCCAGGGGAGCAGCAGGCGAAGTGGTGGTGGGGGCACTGGTGTCAATACTGCTGGTGCCGGTGGTGGGGCTGGTGGTGGTAGTGGCGGTGCTCCTGCTTCTGCTGGTGGCGGCGGGGGCAGCTCTGCTACTGCTTCTGCTGGTGGCGGCGGGGGCAGTGCTGCTGCTGCTGCTGGTGGCGGTGGGGGCAGTGCTGCTGCTGCTGCTGGTGGCGGTGGGGGCAGCTTTGCTGCTGCTTCTGCTGGTGGCGGCGGGGGCAGCGCTGCTGCTACTGCTGATTGTAGTCAAAAGTTTGTCATTGTGTCAAAAGTACATCAGATAAGGAAGCCTTTTTGTGCATCAGATTAAGGATGACACCCCAATATTCAATAGACAGGTCACAAAGGAACAGTTGGGTTACCATGCATGATTTACATGTGAAGTGAATGGCAGATCCCTTACATGCGTGCTGTACACATGTTGCATGCACATCTTCCTATAGCTTTTTAATGCTAGTGCAATACAACATGCCATCACATACCTTTGGGTGGTAGTGGTAGTTCGGTGACCCCTGCGATACCGCTTCCTCTCGGCAGCACGTTTAGCCAATCGAACAGCGGGGTCATTCCAATACCGATTCCTTTCAGATGTCTTAATGGCAACTGACTTGTCCTCGTATTTCTGCCTTTTAGCAGCGCGGTTCTCCTCGACGTCCTCTTGATATCGCTGCCTTTTAGCAGCACGGTTCTCCTCGACGTCCTCTTGATATCGCTGCCTTTTAGCAGCACGGTTCTCCTCGACGTCCTCTTGATATCGCAGCCTTTTAGCAGCACGGTTCTCCTCGAGGTCCTCTTGATATCGCTGCCTTTTAGCAGATTGCTTAGATTCAATATCTGCGTTGTTGCTGTCGCGTACAGAGGCCTTCTTCTTTTCGGGATCGGCCTTGTAGCTGTCGCGTACAGAGGCCTTCTTCTTTTCGGGATCGACCTTGTAGCTGTCGCGTACAGAGGCCTTCTTCTTTTCGGGATCGGCCTTGTAGCTGTCGCGTACAGAGGCCTTCTTCTTTTCGCGATCGGACTTGTGGCGCGCTCGGGCTTTAGGCTTAGCCTTGTTTTCTTGTGATAAAATATCGTCTTGCTTTTGAAGGTATTCCGCTCGTTGCTTAGATCTCTTCTTTTGATTACGCGAAGGCATTTAACTTCACTAGCCAAAGTATCGATTAAACTGCGATAATAGGAACACCAAATAAATTTAGAGTATTTGGGACAGTTTCCGCGAAAATTGCCCCACGGTTAAAATGTTATAAAAATGCATCGCGTTTGAATCGCTATAACATCCCAACGGATAAGGCTATCGACTTCCTATTTTCAACACTTCATACTACACCATTTCACTATGCAGTGTTGAAAATAGGAAGTCGATAGCGTTATCCGTTGGGAAGCTATAGCGATTCAAACGTGATGCATTTTTATAACATTTTAACCGTGGGGCAATTTTCGCGGAAACTGTCCCATTTATACAGTACTGCAAGCTGTACAAATAACTTCATTGAACAATAATAAACTAATAACTTCATACCAATTCCTATATAGAACTTGCTACCGCATGAGATACTTCTCTTTCTAGGTGTCTATATGACCTTAAAGGATAATGTGCAGGTGAATTCCGAAGATATTGGTGCTATTGCCGTCATTCAAAACCGTTCGTAGCTCGAGTTATACCTTCCTAAGGAGGAGGAGGAGGAAGAAGAAGAAGAAGAAGTGGTGACAGTGACAGTCCATTAAGGCATAGATACTTCTCTAAAGTATCTATGATTAAGGCATATGGGCCGACTTGCCAACTTTATGGTACGGTTATACTGCCCCCATGTGTGTGTGAGTGTGTGTGTGTGTGTGTGTGTGTGTGTACACGCACACACCAACACACACATAGAGATGCTCCTTTACTTGCAAAAAGTATGTTACGCATAGAGGGATGGGAAGCCAACTACTGCAGTGTACAGTGTTCCTCAATGAAGATAGATATGAACGTTATATTATATATTCTACTAGTTATGTTACACCGCCCTGATTGGCAGCTATGAAGCCAGTCTATGGTGAATCTTAAAAAGAATAATGCACATTAAAACAGACTTAAAATAGCCCTATGGTGTCATTTTTAATTACTTGTTTTCACACAAACACGATACACAACATCATAGCACAACTGAATTTTATAACCGTCAGTGCAGCACCATCAAGCATTACCGTGATGCTACTGACACCAAGAGGAGATTCAAATACAACCACTGAACCACCTATGATAGCTGAAGTACAAAGTCTACATTAGATAGCCTCACCTACGTATACATGCTCAATCTCTCATGCGTGGGCAGGCTTCCCCCATTAGTGTACTATTATTTCTAGCCATGTGAACAACCTTGCAGACCTCAAGGTTTAGTGGCAATGTATGGTATTTCACTCATTGAAAGCATTATTTTTTAAATCTTCTCCAACTATCATGTCTGTGCTTTGATTTTTATCTGTGGCATGCATTCATACTGTATTTTTTCATTTATATTTGCAATCAATAACAAGCACAGATAAATGTGGCGTAACAGTTTAAGTGGCTCACACTTCACATAATGTCATTAAGAGACAGGTGGAACATACCACCAATGTTATTGTTCTATTGCATTGCTGCTATATTGACATTCCATCAACACAACTGGCTGTATTGGCATATATCAACGTTTCATCAACACAGCTGGCTAGGACATCGTGGCAAAAAGCATACTGACCCTACAAAGTGGCATAAATAATTAATCATTTCAAACGTTCAACTCATACTGATCATACCACATCTTGGACCATGCCGGGACGATAAGACCGCATTGCCTTCACGGATTGAAAGATGTTCACAACTCCCTCAGCCTTAAGACATTCTAGCTCTGAGTGAATACAGATGAAGGATCCAGTGCGACCACACCCATCCCTGTTACTGTTATTATATAGTGTACATGTATGTTGATGTGATTGTAGTGCACTAGAACCTACTTGCAGACAACAGTAATTACATTCCTCTGATGCTTTATTAAGTGCGTCCACAAGTGTTAACATATTAGGTAAACTGGCTGGCTTGCCATGCTGTGGCCACTCAGAGTAGCAATACTGGGCCACGAGAAGTTCGTTCTGCATGGGAATGAATTTATGTTTTTGAAGCAGCAACTGCAGATATATATATATAAAGGCTTACTGAGAGCTTGAAATTTCGAAATGTTGTGCCATTGCTGATGACAGTTGATAATAGATGCATGCTTATCATTTCAAAATTCACAGGCCCCTCTGCAGTGGGTCAATGGCAGGCACAAGAATTCCCCCCTTCCTCCATTAGCTCACACAACACGACAATAGTATTGCATTGTTGCTCCATTATCATCTTCCAAAAATCATTTAACAGTGTTACCTAAAGGTCCTTGAGTAGCTATGTACATGCAGGATAACTTGTAGCCCTTGATGAAAAGGTAAAGAACTCAAATGAGTTAATTTCAATTCCCATAGAACATACTTGAATTCTGCTAGCATTGATACAGTTGGAGTTTGTGGCATCTTGTGCTAATCTAATTTGTGTGTGATTGTCTGGGGACAGAATTAACACCTCTTATTAAACATTTGTTATGCCTCTCATAGTGGATGTTATATACAGTGTGGCTTGTTCTTGTACCGGTTTTTCACCTCATTACAACTTTCCAATGAAACTGAACAATCTTCTTTGAGTGGTTAGATATCATTAAAGAGCACATTGTTAATGCAGAAGCATCATTTTGTGACTCTTTGAACAACACTGAAGTTTGAGCACAGTTAGAAAAATTGAGACAACATGCAGTCATGTCACGAGTTGGAGTATTACAACCAACTCATTTCACCTGGTCCCCTCACCTAATCCTCCATCCATTGTATGTACCTATCACTGCTCCCACATATTCCCCATACCTTTCATTTGCTTCTTTTTGGCTCTTGTAGGCTACTTTTAGAATTTGTGTGATGGGGAAGTGCTTAGCAAGATCTGAAAATTGTCTGATTAATTCAACTCCAGTACAGCAATATTTACCTTGCCACACATTAATTATCAAGATCTTGATTTCGCGAGGTATAGCTACGCTATGAATATTTCAGTAAGCTTTGCTAAGCTCTATCTTACTCATGTGATGGGAAATCATCTTGGTACCAAAAGATTTACTGTTTGAAGCTCTATGTCTTCGTCACACCGTTTGCGGCTGGAAGTGTTTGAAGCAGTTCACTAATACGAATATTGCACCACATTTTGTGGCGGTATTGCAATTTTTGATAAGACCATAATCATTGCAAGCAGCTAGTGTTCCAAACAATAGCGACACCGGATTGTTAAGGTGTAGCGAAAAAAGAAAAGAATAAACACCCGCCTGAGACCCGCCCTCGTTTAAAGTATTGTGTACAGGTCTGCTTACGCCTCGTCTGAAAGCAGGAAAATGCTTGATCGAGATGTTGAAAACACACTGATATATTATTTGGACCGATGGGCTTGGTCGTTCAACTGAGTTTTGCACCTAAATAATTATTCCTGGTTAGGTAGCAATGCAGTGGTCTAAAAAATATAGACAATAAAATTATTAGAAATTCATTACTGCATGTATCATTATTATTATTGAAATATACAAACACAGAAATACATATACAGCGATATTAATAACACATACAGCAATAATACTAGACATAGATTGTACACAGCACCACAGCAGGTAATGCACGCTACTACTACTATGTAAATGAGCACACACAAAATACACAACGACTATGACTGGACAGCTGATTGCCAACCTATAGTTAAGCTGGGATGTCAGATCCGACGCCATATGCTCGGGATAGCAGCGCCCTTGCATTTGCTCTGACTAGAACCAAGTTGAGCCTACCATACAGTGTTGAGGTGGCATGCAATTTGGAGCAATTTAGTCTAGCAGCCAGGCGAGAGGCAAGGCGTTAAAGATGTTAGCGTGCTTCAGCTAAGGGTTCAAAACGGCCACATCTTCAGGTAGGAGTGTTCAAATCTGTTCAAAATAGGTACCTATGTAGTAGGGTCCTACTGCTATTGATGTGTTCTGTTCGTTAATTTTTGCTTTATCCGTTATGGAGACACAAGTGTGCAAAGAAATTGCATATTTCCCGGGCGTTACGCGCCATTCACGTATTACGAGGACGTCCTCGAAGCCAGTCGTAATACGTAAATGGCGCGTAACGCCCGGGAAATATGCAATTTTTCACTTGTATCTCCATAACGGATAGCAGTACAAATTAACGAACAGAACAAATCAATAGCAGTAGGACCCTTCTACATAGGCACCTATTTTGAACCGATTTGGACACTCCTACCTGAAGACAGAGATAATATATAATATCTCTGCTGAAGATGTGGTCGTTTTGAACCCTACGGGGTATCGGACCTTGAAACGTCGGTACCCCGCATGTGTAAGACACCAAAATGGATTTTCACATATAGTAATGGTGTGGTATGTTGTGTTAAAAATAGGAACCCGATAGCGTTAATATTTCGGAAGATATATGGGACAGTTCACGAGAAAATTGCACCACTCATATATTATAAAAATGTTATAAAAATGCATCACGTTTGCATCGCTATAACTTCCCAACGATTAACGCTATCGACATCCTATTTTCATCACTTCATACTACACCATTTCTCTACAGTAAAATGCATTTTGGAGTCTTGGACTATATCCGTGCCGACGTTCCTACGTGCGATACCCCCTGGGGTTCAAAACTACCATATCTTCGTGTAGGAGTAATCAAATCGCTTCAAATTCGGTTTGTAGGTGGAGAGGTCCTATATCTATCTATTTGTTCTGTTCGTTAATTTTTATGCAATCCGTTACGGAGATACAGTTGAACAAACTACGTGCACATTTTCGCGCTCGTTTCGCGCCAATGATTTGGGCAAATTGCGCTCCGCTCAATGTATGGGGAGGCGGGGATTATTACATTGGCGCGAATCAAGCGGGAAAACGTGCACGTAGTTTATTCAACTGTATCTCCGTAACAGATGGCATAAAAATTAACGAACAGAACAAATCGATAGATATAGGACCTCTCTACCTACATACCGAATTTGAAGCGATTGACCGCTCCTACACGAAGATATGGTAGTTTTGAACCCCAGGGGGTATCGCACGTAGGAACGTCGGCACGGATATAGTCCAAGACTCCAAAATGCATTTTACTGTAGAGAAATGGTGTAGTATGAAGTGGTGAAAATAGGATGTCGATAGCGTTAATCGTTGGGAAGTTATAGCGATGCAAACGTGATGCATTTTTATAACATTTTTATAATATATGAGTGGTGCAATTTTCTCGTGAACTGTCCCATATATCGATTTAAATTTTATGTTATAAAATAAAATCCACAAGACCCATTATCGTATAGAACGTTCCATTTTCGATTATATTATTCTACTAGTTATGTTACAGTTCCCTGATTGGCAGCTACGAAGCCATTTAGTCTATGGTGAATCTTAAAAAGAATAATGCACATAAAAACACACTTAAATTAGCTCTATGGTGTCATTTTTTTGACACATTTTGGCAATTCAGATTGCTAGAATTGAGCAAGAATAGCTTGTTGTATTGTTTTGGTTGATGCGTATAATTCACTTACGTCAGGTAAAGATTCAATATTTAGGTCTGGGGTCGAGACTATTTTTACAGAGCTCTAGAAGTTGAACGCAGCTGGTTCCAATGCTTCTGTACAAGCACAACTTCTAAAATTGTAGAAATGCAACATCTGTTGTTGAGGTAAGAACTTTTGGACAGATATTTGTCTTCAGAAAGGCCCAGAAAAAAAGTGTACCTTTTTTCGGTACGGGTCGAACCGTTTCACTTCTAACGAGTACTGCAAACGAGCGGAACAATGTACGAAGCTTAGAATGGCGCTAAACATCGTGTAAAAGGTTGGGTTGTTATGTTCGCACAAATGTGTGACAGTTTACCCTCGTCCGACTATTTTTACAGAATGTGAGTTCGACAAAAAGGGCTAAAAAAAACATTCTTTTTACATGGAACCGTGTTAATTACTTTATATTTTTCATATACATCTGCATGAAGCACAAACACGATACAGAACATCATAGCACAACTGAATTTTATAACCGTCAGAGCAGCACCATCAAGTATTACCATGATGATACTGACAACAAGAGGAAATTCAAATACAACCACTTAACCACCTTTGATGGCTGAAGTACAAAAGTCTATATTAGATAGCCTCAACTAAATGATCAATCTCTCATGTGTGGTAGGCTCCCCTTTTAATGCACTATTATTTCGAGCCATGTGATCAACCTTGCCGACCTCAATGTTCAGCCGCAATGTATGGTATTTCACTCATTGAAAGCATCGTTTTTTTAAATCTTCTCCAACTATCATGTCTATGATTTGATTTTTGTCAGTGGCATGTATTCATAGTGTTTTGCAATCAATAACAAGCACAGATAAATGCTGCGTAACAGTTTAAGTGGCTCACGCTTCACACAATGTCATTAAGAGACAGGAGGAACATACCACCAATGTTATTGTTCTATTACAATTTGCGCTGTATTGGCATATATCGACATTCCATCAACAGCTGGCTGTATTGGCATAATCGACATTCCATCAACACAGCTGGCTGCATTGGCATACGTCGACATTCCATCAACACAGCTGGCTGCATTGGCATACGTAGACATTCCATCAACACAGCTGGCTAGGACATCGTGGCAAAAAGCATACTGACCCTACAAAGTGGCATAAATAATTAATCATTTTGAACATTCAACTCAGACTGATCATACCACATCTTGGACCATGCCGGGACGATAAGACCGCATTGCCTTCACGGATTGAAAGATGTTCACAACTCCCTCAGCCTTAAGACGTTCTAGCTCTGAGTGAATACAGATGAAGGATCCAGTGCGACCACACCCATCACTGTTAGAAAATTCTGTTATTATATAGTGTACATGTATGTTGATGTGATCGTAGTGCACTAGAACCTACTTGCAGACAACAGTAATTACATTCTTCTCTGATGCACTCAGGGCTTTATTAAGTGTGTCCAAAAGTGTTAACATGTTAGGTAAACTGGCTGGCTTGCCATGCTGTGGCCACTCAGAGTAGCAATACTGGGCCACGAGAAGTTCATTCTACATAGAAACGAATTTATGATTTTGAAGCAGCAACTGCAGATATAATTATATATATGGGACAGTTTCAGCGAAAATTGCCCCACGGTTAAAATGTTATAAAAATGCATCGCGTATGAATCGCTATAACTTCCCAACGGATAACGCTATCGACTTCCTATTTTCAACACTTCATACTACACCATTTCACTATGAAGTGTTGTAAATAGAAAGTCGATAGCGTTATCCGCTGGGAAGTTATAGCGATTCAAACCCGATGCATTTTTATAACATTTTAACCGTGGGGCAATTTTCGCGGAAACTGTCCATATAATTATAATTATGGAACGTTCTATACGAAAATGGATTTTATTTTATAACATAACATTTAAATCGTTATATCTTCCGTAATATTAACGCTATCGGGTTCCTATTTTTAAGACCATTACTATATGTAAAAATCCATTTTGGTGTCTTACACATGCTGGGTACCGACGTTTCAAGGTCCGATACCCCGTAGGGTTCAAAATGGCCACATCTTCAGGTAGGAGTGTCCAAATCGGTTCATAATAGGTAATTATGTAGAAAGGTCCTACCGCTATTAATTTGTTCTGTTCGTTAATTTTTGCTTGATCCGTTATGGAGATACAAGTGTGCAAAGAAATTGCATATTTCCCGGGCGTTACGCGCCATTAACGTATTACGACTGACTTCGAGGACGTCCTCGTAATACGTGAATGGCGCGTAACGCCCGGAAAATATGCAATTTCTTTGCACACTGTATCTCCATAACGGATAAAGAAAAGATTAACGAACAAATCAATAACGGTAGGACCCTTCTACATAGGTACCTATTTTGAACCGATTTGGACACTCCTACCTGAAGATGTGGCCGTTTTGAACCCTACGGGGTATCGGACCTTGAAACGTCGGTACCCCGCATGTGTAAGACACCAAAATGGATTTCCACATATAGTAATGGTGTGGTATGTTGTGTTAACAATAGAACCCGATAGCGTTAATATTTCGGAAGATATATCGATTTAAATTTTATGTTATAAAATAAAATCCACATGACCCATTTTCGTATAGAACGTTCCATATATATATAAAGGCTTACAGAGTTTTCTGTGAGCTTGAAATTTCGAAATATCATGCCATTGCTGATGACAGCTGACAATAGATGTACGCTTATCGTTCCAAAATTCACAGGCCCCTCTGCTGTGGGCCAATAGCAGGCACAAGACTCCTCTCCTTCCTCCATTAGCTCACACAACATGACAATAGTCTTGCATTCTTGCTCCATTATCATCTTCCAAAAATCATTAACAGTGTTACTTAAAGGTCCTTGAGTAGCTGTGTAGATGCAGGATAACTTGTAGCCCTTCATGAAAAGGTAAAGAACTCAATAGAGTTAATTTCAATTCCCATAGAACATACTTGAATTCTGCTAGCATTGATGTAGGTGGAGTTTGTGGAATCTTGTGCTAATCTAATTTGTGTGTGATTGTCTGGGGACAGAATTAACACCTCTTATTAAACATTTGTTATGCATCTCATAGTGGATGTTAGCATACAGTGTGGCTTGTTCTTGTACCGGTTTTTCACTTCATTACAGCTTTCCAATGAAACTGAACAATCTTCTTTGGGTGGTTTTTTGCAGACGTCATTAAGGAGCTACAAATTGTACATTGTTATTGTGGAAATATGGTTTTGTGACTCTATGATCAACAGCTAGGATATATGTATTTAACATCATACAACAGCCTGGGGAGTCTATGACAAATACATGGTGATGTTAGTGTAGTACTTCATACAATGTGTACCTGGAATTGCTGCACGAATCCATTTGTTCCATTTCCTGCAGCAACCTTATACATATTATTAACCTTCACGCG
This sequence comes from Ephydatia muelleri, assembly GCA_013339895.1. Classification (NCBI taxonomy): domain Eukaryota; kingdom Metazoa; phylum Porifera; class Demospongiae; order Spongillida; family Spongillidae; genus Ephydatia; species Ephydatia muelleri. The sequence continues at coordinate 6,278,306 of JABACO010000011.1, read as the reverse complement.
AAAATTTCCAGCATCTATTTCTGTATCTCCGCACATGATTTGTTCCAAAATGGCATCATGAATGTATACATATTGATCCTGATTTTGGATGGAGACCAAGTCAAAGCTCAAAATATATGATTCTTACCTCTTTCCACTTACAAGTGACTGAACCATAAATGGACGCCTCTTTCGCATTTGGTTTACACATTCAAACACATTGATTGAATCCTCAGTTTTGATCCTCTCCAGTAAAATATGCAGGGCAATGAATGTTCCTGAGCGGCCAACACCGGCACTACAGTGGACCAACAGGGGGCTCTCCTCTGTAAATTTACGATTCTTCTGAACATATTTGATGAAAGACACAAGTGAAGAAGGAGTATCAGGTACTCCATGGTCAGGCCAAGATGTAAAATGAAAATGCTTGACATGCAGAGGTTCATCTTCAGATTTTTCCTTCTATAGATCAAAGCAAAATAGATATCTTCAAGTACAATCAAGACTATTTAAACTCACATCAGAAACTACTAATGAAGTAATAGTGTAGTCAGCAAATTGAGTTGCAGATATAGTTGCAACTTTAAACTGAGCTGTTTCATGGTTTCCATTTGTGCTTGCCCAGTATTGTGCACATTTTTCCTGACAATCATGAAATTATGTGGTAGTGCAGTATTGTTGCCATCTTACTCACCCTGCCATTTTCAATGCATCTTGTGAGCATCACAATTGTACCCAGTCGCTTTTCCCATACCATTCTCCAAAAATCATTGACTGTTTCGTCAGTAGGTCCTAAAATCAAACAATATGAAAAGGTAATTATTGATTGATATACCTACTTACCCTGAGTGGAAATATATATATTCTGACAATTGTATCCCTAAATGTAAATTCCAGGATAAGATAATTTTTAGTCTGATAAAGTACATTAACCCTCACATCAATGTAACTAGCATTAATGTAGTCTGAGCCAGGAATGCCATTGAGCTCTTTCAATTTCACCCTTGAAGCGTCATCTGTAAGATCAACTATGTTGATGGGTTAAAAATCTAAACACTCTATACCCACATGGAAGAATGTTACAAAATCTGTTTTTCACTTGGTTGCATGGCAACTGGCTGCTGTCGATATGATCAGATTTGTCTGGCTCTGACTTCAAACACTGCATGATTGGTGTCGGCCATTACGCACAGTGAGATATCAAATGAATGTACCTTAAATTCCAGCTGAAATCCATTATTCTCATCGCCATGCATCTTCTCCACGTGCTCCCGAAAGCAAGAGAGACTTATTGACACTCGTCTATCAGGGTCTACTGTTGGTTGTTTACTGGACAGTCTGATCTATTAATAGTATTACTCACCATTGCCTCCTATCTGTTGTATACTATCCAGCTCTGCCATATCTGTAGAACTCATATTCGCTTTCAACCTACTCACGCATCTGTCAGGCTGATTCAATTCATAAATCTCGTAACGTTTGGGTTTTAATTTGCAGCAGCAGTAGCAGCTTTGAGTAAGAGGTGCAGCATAGTGAAAATGCATTACTCAAAGGCAAGATCTGAGGGAAAAACTAACCAGCATGCACAACAGCAGCACAGAACTAAAACTTCAACCAGGACTACAGATAAAATAGCTGCTAGTACTCCTGAAATGTAATGAAAGAAGATATTAATGTGGAAGTGGTACATCTCTGTGATGCACTGACCATAGAAAATTTGTGTGTATGACATTGATTGCGATAATACTGCAAGACTTGTCATCCTATCAGTTTCACATGTACTCATCCCTGACTTATTTCCATGATTCAACACAGTCACGGACACTGAATAATCTGCCAATGGACTCAATTCTGTTATTGATACAAAGGCTGCATCATATACAATTATTTGTTCAGCTTGTCTTATACGAACTGCATCATTGGAAGTGTATGATACAGCATAGAATGGAAACCCTCTGGCCTTCATGAGTGTTACTGGCCTCCAATTGACTGTCATGCTGAGTCCATCTGAAGATCGGGTTACTACTACTCCCTGAGGTGCTTCAGTGGGTGCTGAGAACACATGTGCATAAAAAGGCTGGCTTCAGTGAAGATTTTCGGTACTCACGCAGTGTATCTGTGAAGAACACATTGCACCATTCAGGTCCGCTGCCTGCACTGTTGTGTGCACTTATGCAAAGTTCGTAAGGGATACCAGCAGCTATAAGGAAATAAATGTTTTGAGTATTCTTGAATTTCCACTTTATCCTTACCCAAACTCGTGATATTCATTGAAGTAGTTGTTAAATTGCTGTCATATTTCACATACTGGGGTTTATTGTAGTCTTCTAGCACAGTACAAGTCACTCTGTAACCTCGAAGGATTCCATTTGTTTTCCATGGACTGCTCCACAGTGCAAATACATTAGTGTCTGAGACAATGTCTATTTTAGCACCCCTGACAGAATCGGGAGCTACAGTACAGCTTACTCCATTTATGAAATAGAAACAATTCTGATAACTTACCAATCAAGCATAATTCAGAAATAGCTGAACTACTAATGTAGTTATCCTTGTACGGTAAGGATATATTGGCCACACAGATGTACTGTGCAGAATCATCTTTGCTCAAGTAAGGGAAGGTGTAAATACTGTAATTTGCTGTTTTTGTTGAATAAATTGTTGAGTTCAATCCATTGACCTTGATCCATGTGAGACTGATTAGCACAAGATAATTATTCACATTCACTCGGCAGATAAGGGACCGATTTATGCTATTCATTTGAAGTTGTGTATCGGATGTAATAGTAACATTTAAAGTTTGTGTACCTGAAATAAAATTACCATATATTTTTTAGAAATCAATAGGAACAACAGCTGAATAGTGCATACAAATGTGATTACTTGAAGTGTGGCAATTACATCATAAAGAGGGTAAATCACACATAATAGCACATACATGTAACATTAAACTCACTCAGTACTGACACATCAGAATTGGTGATGCTCAAAGATAGCTGTGGTATAGAGATAGTGGCAACACAAGTGTACTGTCCTCCATGAGATGTGAGCAGAGGATTGAAGGTGAGATTTAGAGTACTGTTTCCACCTGACACAGTCCTTGTCAGTGTGGCATTGGTCCCATTCAAAAGTATTCCTCCATCCTTCATCCACACCACATCAGGGACAACTACCAGTCCATCTACCACCTTCACCATACACAGCAGTGAGTACACAGATCCAGCTATTGTGCTGCCGTATGATGATGATGTGACCACAGGAGGAGGGAGAGCTGGAGATGAGAGGGAATGATTCACATAATGGAATTGTATTTCCTATTCTCACCTTGTACCGTGAGTGATGTATTTGCTGAAGCATTGCTGGAGGTAACAATATAGCTGCTGTTTGTAACGATGTTCCCCACACACCAATATATGCCTGTGTCACTTGCATTTGAAGGATTTATTTGCAGTGTAGCAATATACACCATCATTGACTGTGTAATGGTTGCCATTGTCCTATTTCCATTATATATTGGCCCCTGTGGTCCTATCCACAATGTGTTTAACATTACAGGAGAGTCTACAACAGATGGGACTGTAAAAGCACAAGACATGCTTATGGAAGTACCGGTGTACACTGAGCTACCGAATGGTACAGGTGAAAGAGTTACATTTGGCACTGGAACTGTGAAGATATTGAATTCATGATAGAACTTAAAAGTTACATTATTAAACTTACTCTGTACTGATACAGAAACTGCTGATGAATTGGTGATGTTCAGAGATAGCTGTGGTACAGAGATAGTAGCAACACAAATGTACTGTCCTCCATGAGATGTGAGCAGAGAATTGAAGGTGAGATTTAGAGTATTGTTTCCACCTGACACAGTCCTTGTCAGTGTGGCATTGGTCCCATTCAAAAGTATTCCTCCATCCTTCATCCACACCACATCAGAGACAACTACCAGTCCATCTACCACATTCACCATACACACCAGTGAGTACACAGATCCAGCTATTGAGCTGCCATATGAAGATGTGGTGACCACCGGAGGAGGAAGACCTGGAGATGAGAGTGAAGGGGTTAACATCAGTGTTCTGGTCTTATAAGTAATCTCACCTTGTACAGACAATGACACATTTGCTGAAGCATTGCTGGAACCCACAACATAACTGCTATTTGAAGAGATACTTCCTACACACTGATACATGCCAGTGTCATTGACATTTACAGGGGCGATTTGAAGAGTTGTGCTGTAGGCCACCATTGACTGGGAAGTACTAATATTGATTCTGTCACCATTATTTAATGTCTGATTTAGTCTAATCCAAAACGTTATCACCATGACAGAATTGTCCACTCCTGATGGAATTGAGAAGGTGCAAAACATGCTTATTGGAATTCCAGATACCACTAAGCTACCAGGTGACACAGATACAATTGTTGCATTTGGCAGTGGAACTGTGGAAACAAAGGGTTAATAGTAACTCATGGAACTCTTATCAAACTCACTCTGTACTGATACAGTAACTGCTGATGAATTGTTGATGTTCAGAGATAGCTGCGGTACAGAGATAGTAGCAACACATGTGTATGGTCCTCCATGAGATGTGAGCAGAGGAGTGAAGGTGAGATTTAGAATACTGTTTCCACCTGACACAGTCCTTGTCAGTGTGGTATTGGTCCCATTCACAAGAACTCTTCCATCCTTCATCCACACCACATCAGGGACAACTACCAGTCCATCTACCACCTTCACCATACACACCAGTGAGTACACAGATCCAGCTATTGTGCTGCCGTATGTTGATGTGGTGACCACAGGAGGAGGAAGAGCTGGAGATGAGAGGGAATGATTTACATGAGTGGAATTATAAATTTCCTATTCTCACCTTTTACCACGAGAGATGTATTTGCTGAAGCATTGCTGGAGGTAACAATATAGCTGCTGTTTGAAGAGATGTTCCCTACACACCAATATATGCCTGTGTCACTTGTATTTGAAGGATTTATTTGCAGTGTTGCATTATACACCATCATTGACTGTGTAATGATTGTCATTGTCCTATTTCCATTATATATTGGCCCCTGTGGTCCAATCCACAATGTCTTTAACATTACAGGAGAGTCCACAACAGATGGGACTGTAAAGGCACAAGACATGCTTATGGAAATACCGGTGTACCACGAGCTACCAAATGGTACAGGTGAAAGAGTTACACTTGGCACTGGAACTGTGAAGATATAGAATTCATGATAGCACCTAAAAGTTACATTATTAAACTCACTCTGTACTGATACAGTAGCTGCTGACACTCAGAGATAGCTGTGGTACAGAGATAGCAGCAACACAAATGTACTGTCCTCCATGAGATGTGAGCAGAGGATTGAAGGTGAGATTTAGAGTACTGTTTCTACCTGACACAGTCTTTGTCAGTGTGGTATTGGTCCCATTCACAAGAACCCCTCCATCCTTCATCCACACCACATCAGGGACAACTACCAGTCCATCTACCACCTTCACCATACACACCAGTGAGTACACAGAACCAGCTATTGTGCTGCCGTACGATGATGTGGTGACCACAGGAGGAGGAAGAGCTGGAGATGAGAGAGAATGATTTATATGAGTGGAATTATATATTTCCTATTCTCACCTTGTACCACGAGAGATGTATTTGCTGAAGCATTGCTGGAGGTAACAATATAGCTGCTGTTTGAAGAGATGTTCCCCACACACCAATATATGCCTGTGTCACTTGTATTTGAAGGATTTATTTGCAGTGTTGCATTATACACCATCGTTGGCTGTGTAATGATTGTCATTGTCCTATTTCCATTATATATTGGCCCCTGTGGTCCAATCCACAATGCCTTTAACATTACAGGAGAGTCCACAACAGATGGGACTGTAAAGGCACAAGACATGCTTATGAAAATACCGGTGTACACTGAGCTACCAAATGGTACAGGTGAAAGAGTTACACTTGGCACTGGAACTGTGAAGATATTGAATTCATGATAGCACCTAAAAATTACATGATTAAACTCACTCTGTGCTGATACAGTAGCTGCTGATGAATTGGTGACACTCAGAGATAGCTGTGGTACAGAGATAGCAGCAACACAAATGTACTGTCCTCCATGAGATGTGAGCAGAGGATTGAAGGTGAGATTTAGAGTACTGTTTCCACCTAACACAGTCTTTGTCAGTGTGGTATTGGTCCCATTCACAAGAACCCCTCCATCCTTCATCCACACCACATCAGGGACAACTACCAGTCCATCTACCACCTTCACCATACACACCAGTGAGTACACAGAACCAGCTATTGTGCTGCCGTACGATGATGTGGTGACCACAGGAGGAGGAAGAGCTGGAGATGAGAGGCAATGATTTACATGAGTGGAATTGTATTTCCTATTCTCACCTTGTACCGTGAGTGATGTATTTGCTGAAGCATTGCTGGAGGTAACAATATAGCTGCTGTTTGAAGAGATGTTCCCCACACACCAATATATGCCTGTGTCACTTGTATTTGAAGGATTTATTTGCAGTGTTGCATTATACACCATCATTGACTGTGTAATGATTGTCATTGTCCTATTTCCAATATATATTGGCCCCTGTGGTCCTATCCAAAATGTGTTTAACATTACAGGAGAGTCCACAACAGATGGGACTGTAAAAGCACAAGACATGCTTATGGAAGTACTGGTGTACACTGAGCTACCGAGTGGTACCGGTGAAAGAGTTACACTTGGACCTGGAACTGTGAAGATATTGCATTCATGATAGCACTTAAAAGTTACATTATTAAACTCACTCTGTACTGATACAGTAACTGCTGATGAATTGGTGATGTTCAGAGAGAGCTGTGGTACAGAGATAGTAGCAACACAAGTGTACTGTCCTCCTTGAGATGTGAGCAGGGGACTGAAGGTGAGATTTAGAGTACTGTTTCCACCTGACACAGTCCTTGTCAGTGTGGTATTGGTCCCATTCACAAGAGCTCCTCCATCCTTCATCCACGCCACATCAGGGTTAACTACCAGTCCATCTACCACCTTCACCATACACACCAGTGAGTACACAGATCCAGCTATTGAGCTGCCATATGATGATGCAGTAATCACAGGAGGAGGGAGAGCTGCAGATGAGAGGGAATGATTTACATGAATGAAATTGTATTTCTTATTCTCACCTTGTACCGTGAGTGATGCATTTGCTGTAGCATTGCTGGAGGTAACAATATAGCTGCTGTTTGTAACGATGTTCCCCACACACCAATATATGCCTGTGTCACTTGTATTTGAAGGATTTATTTGCAGTGTAGCAATATACACCATCAATGACTGTGTAATGGTTGCCATTGTTCTATTTCCATTATTAATTGGCCCCTGTGGTCCAATCCACAATGTCTTTAACATTACAGGAGAGTCCACAACAGATGGGACTGTAAAAGCACAAGACATGCTTATGGAAGTACCGGTGTACACTGAGCTACCGAGTGGTACAGGTGAAAGAGTTACACTTGGCACTGGAACTGTGAAGATATTTAATTCATGATAGCACTTAAACGTTACATTGTTAAACTCACTCTGTGCTGATACAGTAACTGTTGATAAATTTGTGATGTTCAGAGATAGCTGTGGTACAGACATAGTAGCAACACAAATGTACTGTCCTCCATGAGATGTGAGCAGAGGATTGAAGGTGAGATTTAGAGTACTGTTTCCACCTGACACAGTCCTTGTCAGTGTGGTATTGGTCCCATTCACAAGAGCTCCTCCATCCTTCATCCACACCACATCAGGGTTAACTACCAGTCCATCTACCACCTTCACCATACACACCAGTGAGTACACAGAACCAGCTATTGTGCTGCCATATGATGATGTGGTGACCACAGAAGGAGGAAGAGCTGGAGATGAGAGGGAATGATTTACATGAGTAGAATTGTATTTCCTATTCTCACCTTGTACCGTGAGTGATGTATTTGCTGAAGCATTGCTGGTGGTAACAATATAGCTGCTGTTTGAAGAGATGTTCCCCACACACCAATATATGCCTGTGTCACTTGTATTTGAAGGATTTATTTGCAGTGTTGCATTATACACCATCATTGACTGTGTAATGGTTGCCATTGTCCTATTTCCATTATATATTGGCCCCTGTGGTCCAGTCCACAATGTGTTTAACATTACAGGAGAGTCCACAACAGATGGGACTGTAAAAGCACAAGACATGCTTATGGAAGTACCGGTGTACACTGAGCTACCGAGTGGTACAGGTGAAAGAGTTACATTTGGCACTGGAACTGTGAAGATATTGCATTCATGATAACACTTAAAAGTTACATGATTAAACTCACTCTGTACTGATACAGTAACTGTTGATGAATTGGTGACGCTCAGAGATAGCTGTGGTACAGAGATAGCAGCAACACAAGTGTACTGTCCTCCATGAGATGTGAGTAGAGGATTGAAGGTGAGATTTAGATTACTGTTTCCACCTAACACAGTCCTTGTCAGTGTGGTATTGGTCCCATTCACAAGAACCCCTCCATCCTTCATCCACATCACATCAGGGACAACTACCAGTCCATCTACCACCTTCACCATACACACCAGTGAGTACACAGAACCAGCTATTGTGCTGCCATATGATGATGTGGTGACCACAGGAGGAGGAAGAGCTGGAGATGAGAGGGAATGATTTACATGAGTAGAATTGTATTTCCTATTCTCACCTTGTACCGTGAGTGATGTATTTGCTGAAGCATTGCTGGAGGTAACAATATAGCTGCTGTTTGAAGAGATGTTCCCCACACACCAATATATGCCTGTGTCACTTGTATTTGAAGGATTTGTTTGCAGTGTTGCATTATACACCATCATTGACTGTGTAATGATTGTCATTGTCCTATTTCCATTATATATTGGCCCCTGTGGTCCAATCCACAATGTGTTTAACATTACAGGAGAGTCCACAACAAATGGGACTGTAAAAGCACAAGACATGCTTATGGAAGTACCGGTGTACACTGAGCTACCGAGTGGTACAGGTGAAAGAGTTACATTTGGCACTGGAACTGTGAAGATATTGCATTCATGATAACACTTAAAAGTTACATTATTAAACTCACTCTGTACTGATACAGTAACTGTTGATGAATTGGTGACGCTCAGAGATAGCTGTGGTACAGAGATAGCAGCAACACAAATGTACTGTCCTCCATGAGATGTGAGTAGAGGATTGAAGGTGAGATATAGAGTACTGTTTCCACCTGACACAGTCCTTGTCAGTGTGGTATTGGTCCCATTCACAATAACTCTCCCATCCTTCATCCACATCACATCAGGGACAACTACCAGTCCATCTATCACCTTCACAGTACACACCAGTGAGTACACAGAACCAGCTATTGTGCTGCCATATGATGATGCGGTGACCACAGGAGGAGGGAGAGCTGGAGATGAGAGGGAAGGAGGTAGTATCAGTGGACTGGTCTTATGCTTATCCTCACCTTGTACATTCAGCGAAATATTTGCTAAAGCATTGCTAGCACCAAACACATAACTGCTATTTGAAGAGATACTTCCTACGCATTGATACATGCCAGTGTCACTGATATTTAAAGGGGTGATTTGAATTGTTGTGTTGTAGGCCGTCATTGACTGCGAAGTACTAATTTTGATTCTGTCGCCATTATTTAATGTCTGATTTAGTCTAATCCAAAAGGTCTTCACCATTACAGAAGTGTCCACTCCTGATGGAATTGAGAAGGTACAAAATATGCTGATTGGAATTCCAGAGAACACTAAGCTACCAGGCGACACAGATACAATTGTTGCACTTGGCAGTGGAACTGTGGAAACAAAGGGTTAATAATAACTCATGGAACTCTTATCAAACTCACTCTGTACTGATACAGTAACTGCTGATGAATTTGTGATGTTCAGAGATAGCTGTGGTACAGAGATAGTAGCAACACAAGTGTACTGTCCTCCATGAGATGTGAGCAGAGGATTGAAGGTGAGATTTAGAGTACTGTTTCCACCTGACACAGTCCTTGTCAGTGTGGTATTGGTCCCATTCACAAGAACTCCTCCATCCTTCATCCACCCCACATCAGGGACAACTACCAGTCCATCTACCACCTTCACCATACACACCAGTGAGTACACAGATCCAGCTATTGTGCTGCCATATAATGATGTGGTGACCACAGGAGGAGGGAGAGCTGGAGATGAGAGGGAAGGGGTTAACATCAGTCGCCTGGTCTGTAACAATGACATGTAACACTGTACTTTATATTAAACACACTTTGTACTGATACATCAACTGCCAATGAATTTGTGACATTCTGATCAGATATATTAGCAGCACAGATGTATTGTCCTCCATGTGATGTGAGAAGAGGATTGAAGGTGAGGTGTAGAGTACTGTTTCCACCTGACACAGTCCTTGTCAGTATGATGTTAGTCCCATTCACAATAACTCCTCCATCCTTCATCCACACCACTGACACCAAGAGGAGATTCAAATACAACCACTGAACCACCTATGATAGCTGAAGTACAATAGTCTACATTAGATAGCCTCACCTACATGCTCAATCTCTCATGCGTGGGCAGGCTTCCCCCATTAGTGTACTATTATTTCTAGCCATGTGAACAACCTTGCAGACCTCAAGGTTTAGTGGCAATGTATGGTATTTCACTCATTGAAAGCATTATTTTTTAAATCTTCTCCAACTATCATGTCTGTGCTTTGATTTTTATCTGTGGCATGCATTCATACTGTATTTTTTCATTTATATTTGCAATCAATAACAAGCACAGATAAATGTGGCGTAACAGTTTAAGTGGCTCACACTTCACACAATGTCATTAAGAGACAGGTGGAACATACCACCAATGTTATTGTTCTATTGCATTGCTGCTATATTGACATTCCATCAACACAACTGGCTGTATTGACATAATTGACATTCCATCAACACAGCTGGCTGTATTGGCATACGTCGACATTCCATCAACACAGCTGGCTAGGACATCGTGGCAAAAAGCATACTGACCCTACAAAGTGGCATAAATAATTAAACATTCAACTCAGACTGATCATACCACATCTTGGACCATGCCGGGACGATAAGACTGCATTGCCTTCACGGATTGAAAGATGTTCACAACTCCCTCAGCCTTAAGACGTTCTAGCTCTGAGTGAATACAGATGAAGGATCCAGTGCGACCACACCCATCCCTGTTACTGTTATTATATAGTGTACATGTATGTTGATGTGATCGTAGTGCACTAGAACCTACTTGCAGACAACAGTAATTACATTCCTCTGATGCTTTATTAAGTGCGTCCACAAGTGTTAACATATTAAGTAAACTGGCTGGCTTGCCATGCTGTGGCCACTCAGAGTAGCAATACTGGGCCACGAGAAGTTCATTCTGCATGGGAATGAATTTATGTTTTTGAAGCAGCAACTGCAGATATATATATATAAAAGCTTACTGAGAGCTTGAAATTTCGAAATGTTGTGCCATTGCTGATGACAGTTGATAATAAATGCACGCTTATCATTTCAAAATTCACAGGCCCCTCTGCAGTGGGTCAATAGCAGGCACAAGAATTCCCCCCTTCCTCCATTAGCTCACACAACACGACAATAGTATTGCATTGTTGCTCCATTATCATCTATTTAACAGTGTTACCTAAAGGTCCTTGAGTAGCTATGTACATGCAGGATAACTTGTAGCCCTTGATGAAAAGGTAAAGAACTCAAATGAGTTAATTTCAATTCCCATAGAACATACTTGAATTCTGCTAGCATTGATACAGTTGGAGTTTGTGGCATCTTGTGCTAATCTAATTTGTGTGTGATTGTCTGGGGACAGAATTAACACCTCTTATTAAACATTTGTTATGCCTCTCATAGTGGATGTTATATACAGTGTGGCTTGTTCTTGTACCGGTTTTTCACCTCATTACAACTTTCCAATGAAACTGAACAATCTTCTTTGAGTGGTTAGATATCATTAAAGAGCACATTGTTAATGCAGAAGCATCATTTTGTGACTCTTTGAACAACACTGAAGTTTGAGCACAGTTAGAAAAATTGAGACAACATGCAGTCATGTCACGAGTTGGAGTATTACAACCAACTCATTTCACCTGGTCCCCTCACCTAATCCTCCATCCATTGTATGTACCTATCACTGCTCCCACATATTCCCCATACCTTTCATTTGCTTCTTTTTGGCTCTTGTAGGCTACTTTTAGAATTTGTGTGATGGGGAAGAGCTTAGCAAGATCTGAAAATTGTCTGATTAATTCAACTCCAGTACAGCAATATTTACCTTGCCACACATTAATTATCAAGATCTTGATTTCGCGAGGTATAGCTACGCTATGAATATATTTCAGTAAGCTTTGCTAAGCTCTATCTTACTCATGTGATGGGAAATCATCTTGGTACCAAAAGATTTACTGTTTGAAGCTCTATGTCTTCGTCACACCGTTTGCGGCTGGAAGTGTTTGAAGCAGTTCACTAATACGAATATTGCACCACATTTTGTGGCGGTATTGCAATTTTTGATAAAACCATAATCATTGCAAGCAGCTAGTGTTCCAAACAATAGCGACACCGGATTGTTAAGGTGTAGCGAAAAAAGAAAAGAATAAACACCCGCCTGAGACCCGCCCTCGTTTAAAGTATTGTGTACAGGTCTGCTTACGCCTCGTCTGAAAGCAGGAAAATGCTTGATCGAGATGTTGAAAACACACTGATATATTATTTGGACCGATGGGCTTGGTCGTTCAACTGAGTTTTGCACCTAAATAATTATTCCTGGTTAGGTAGCAATGCAGTGGTCTAAAAAATATAGACAATAAAATTATTAGAAATTTATTACTGCATGTATCATTATTATTATTGAAATATACAAACACAGAAATACATATACAGCAATAATACTAGACATAGATTGTACACAGCACCACAGCAGGTAATGCACGCTACTACTACTATGTAAATGAGCACACACAAAATACACAACGACTATGACTGGACAGCTGATTGCCAACCTATAGTTAAGCTGGGATGTCAGATCCGACGCCATATGCTCGGGATAGCAGTGCTCTTGCATTTGCTCTGACTAGAACCAAGTTGAGCCTACCATACAGTGTTGAGGTGGCATGCAATTTGGAGCAATTTAGTCTAGCAGCCAGGCGAGAGGCAAGGCGTTAAAGATGTTAGCGTGCTTCAGCTAAGGGTTCAAAACGGCCACATCTTCAGGTAGGAGTGTTCAAATCTGTTCAAAATAGGTACCTATGTAGAAGGGTCCTACTGCTATTGATGTGTTCTGTTCGTTAATTTTTGCTTTATCCGTTATGGAGACACAAGTGTGCAAAGAAATTGCATATTTCCCGGGCGTTACGCGCCATTCACGTATTACGAGGACGTCCTCGAAGCCAGTCGTAATACGTAAATGGCGCGTAACGCCCGGGAAATATGCAATTTTTCACTTGTATCTCCATAACGGATAGAGTACAAATTAACGAACAGAACAAATCAATAGCAGTAGGACCCTTCTACATAGGCACCTATTTTGAACCGATTTGGACACTCCTACCTGAAGACAGAGATAGTATATAATATCTCTGCTGAAGATGTGGCCGTTTTGAACCCTACGGGGTATCGGACCTTGAAACGTCGGTACCCCGCATGTGTAAGACACCAAAATGGATTTTCACATATAGTAATGGTGTGGTATGTTGTGTTAAAAATAGGAACCCGATAGCGTTAATATTTCGGAAGATATATATCGATTTAAATTTTATGTTATAAAATAAAATCCACAAGACCCATTATCGTATAGAACGTTCCATTTTCGATTATATTATTATACTAGTTATGTTACAGTTCCCTGATTGGCAGCTACGAAGCCATTTAGTCTATGGTGAATCTTAAAAAGAATAATGCACATAAAAACACACTTAAATTAGCTCTATGGTGTAATTTTTTTGACACATTTTGGCAATTCAGATTGCTAGAATTGAGCAAGAATAGCTTGTTGTATTGAGTGGCACTTTGGTTGATGCGTACTTACGTCAGGTAAAGATTCAATATTTAGGTCTGGGGTCGAGACTATTTTTACAGAGCTCTAGAAGTTGAACGCAGCTGGTTCCAATGCTTCTGTACAAGCACAACTTCTAAAATTGTAGAAATGCAACATCTGTTGTTGAGGTAAGAACTTTTGGACAGATATTTGTCTTCAGAAAGGCCCAGAAAAAAAGTGTACCTTTTTTCGGTACGGGTCGACCGTTTCACTTCTAACGAGTACTGCAAACGAGCGGAACAATGTACGAAGCTTAGAATGGCGCTAAACATCGTGTAAAAGGTTGGGTTGTTATGTTCGCACAAATGTGTGACAGTTTACCCTCGTCCGACTATTTTTACAGAATGTGAGTTCGACAAAAAGGGCTAAAAAAAAACATTCTTTTTACATGGAACCGGTGTTAATTACTTTTTATTTTTCATATACATCTGCATGAAGCACAAATACAGAACATCATAGCACAACTGAATTTTATAACCGTCAGAGCAGCACCATCAAGTATTACCATGATGATACTGACAACAAGAGGAAATTCAAATACAACCACTTAACCACCTTTGATGGCTGAAGTACAAAAGTCTATATTAGATAGCCTCAACTACATGATCAATCTCTCATGTGTGGTAGGCTCCCCTTTTAATGCACTATTATTTCGAGCCATGTGATCAACCTTGCCGACCTCAATGTTCAGCCGCAATGTATGGTATTTCACTCATTGAAAGCATCGTTTTTTTAAATCTTCTCCAACTATCATGTCTATGATTTGATTTTTGTCAGTGGCATGTATTCATAGTGTTTTGCAATCAATAACAAGCACAGATAAATGCTGCGTAACAGTTTAAGTGGCTCACGCTTCACACAATGTCATTAAGAGACAGGAGGAACATACCACCAATGTTATTGTTCTATTACAATTTGCGCTGTATTGGCATATATCGACATTCCATCAACAGCTGGCTGTATTGGCATAATCGACATTCCATCAACACAGCTGGCTGCATTGGCATACGTCGACATTCCATCAACACAGCTGGCTGCATTGGCATACGTCGACATTCCATCAACACAGCTGGCTAGGACATCGTGGCAAAAAGCATACTGACCCTACAAAGTGGCATAAATAATTAATCATTTTGAACATTCAACTCAGACTGATCATACCACATCTTGGACCATGCCGGGACGATAAGACCGCATTGCCTTCACGGATTGAAAGATGTTCACAACTCCCTCAGCCTTAAGACGTTCTAGCTCTGAGTGAATACAGATGAAGGATCCAGTGCGACCACACCCATCACTGTTAGAAAATTCTGTTATTATATAGTGTACATGTATGTTGATGTGATCGTAGTGCACTAGAACCTACTTGCAGACAACAGTAATTACATTCTTCTCTGATGCACTCAGGGCTTTATTAAGTGTGTCCAAAAGTGTTAACATGTTAGGTAAACTGGCTGGCTTGCCATGCTGTGGCCACTCAGAGTAGCAATACTGGGCCACGAGAAGTTCATTCTACATAGAAACGAATTTATGATTTTGAAGCAGCAACTGCAGATATATGGGACAGTTTCAACGAAAATTGCCCCACGGTTAAAATGTTATACAAATGCATCGCGTATGAATCACTATAACTTCCCAACGGATAACGCTATCGACTTCCTATTTTCAACACTTCATACTACACCATTTCACTATGAAGTGTTGTAAATAGGAAGTCGATAGCGTTATCCGCTGGGAAGTTATAGCGATTCAAACGCGATGCATTTTTATAACATTTTAACCGTGGGGCAATTTTCGCGGAAACTGTCCATATAATTATAATTATGGAACGTTCTATACGAAAATGGATTTTATTTTATAACATAACATTTAAATCGTTATATCTTCCGTAATATTAACGCTATCGGGTTCCTATTTTTAACACCATTACTATATGTAAAAATCCATTTTGGTGTCTTACACATGCTGGGTACCGACGTTTCAAGGTCCGATACCCCGTAGGGTTCAAAACGGCCACATCTTCAGGTAGGAGTGTCCAAATCGGTTCAAAATAGGTAATTATGTAGAAAGGTCCTACTGCTATTAATTTGTTCTGTTCGTTAATTTTTGCTTTATCCGTTATGGAGATACAAGTGTGCAAAGAAAGTGCATATTTCCCGGGCGTTACGCGCCATTAACGTATTACGACTGACTTCGAGGACGTCCTCGTAATACGTGAATGGCGCGTAACGCCCGGAAAATATGCAATTTCTTTGCACACTTGTATCTCCATAACGGATAAAGAAAAGATTAACGAACAAATCAATAGCGGTAGGACCCTTCTACATAGGTACCTATTTTGAACCGATTTGGACACTCCTACCTGAAGATGTGGCCGTTTTGAACCCTACGGGGTATCGGACCTTGAAACGTCGGTACCCCGCATGTGTAAGACACCAAAATGGATTTCCACATATAGTAATGGTGTGGTATGTTGTGTTAACAATAGAACCCGATAGCGTTAATATTTCGGAAGATATATCGATTTAAATTTTATGTTATAAAATAAAATCCACATGACCCATTTTCGTATAGAACGTTCCATATATATATAAAGGCTTACAGAGTTTTCTGTGAGCTTGAAATTTCGAAATATCATGCCATTGCTGATGACAGCTGACAATAGATGTACGCTTATCGTTCCAAAATTCACAGGCCCCTCTGCTGTGGGCCAATAGCAGGCACAAGACTCCTCTCCTTCCTCCATTAGCTCACACAACATGACAATAGTCTTGCATTCTTGCTCCATTATCATCTTCCAAAAATCATTAACAGTGTTACTTAAAGGTCCTTGAGTAGCTATGTAGATGCAGGATAACTTGTAGCCCTTCATGAAAAGGTAAAGAACTCAATAGAGTTAATTTCAATTCCCATAGAACATACTTGAATTCTGCTAGCATTGATGTAGGTGGAGTTTGTGGAATCTTGTGCTAATCTAATTTGTGTGTGATTGTCTGGGGACAGAATTAACACCTCTTATTAAACATTTGTTATGCCTCTCATAGTGGATGTTAGCATACAGTGTGGCTTGTTCTTGTACCGGTTTTTCACTTCATTACAGCTTTCCAATGAAACTGAACAATCTTCTTTGGGTGGTTTTTTGCAGACGTCATTAAGGAGCTACAAATTGTACATTGTTATTGTGGAAATATGGTTTTGTGACTCTATGATCAACAGCTAGGATATATGTATTTAACATCATACAACAGCCTGGGGAGTCTATGACAAATACATGGTGATGTTAGTGTAGTACTTCGTACAATGTGTACCTGGAATTGCTGCACGAATCCATTTGTTCCATTTCCTGCAGCAACCTTATACATACTATTAACCTTCACGCGAAAATTTCCAGCATCTATTTCTGTATCTCCGCACATGATTTGTTCCAAAATGGCATCATGAATGTATACATACTGATCCTGATTTTGGATGGAGACCAAGTCAAAGCTCAAAATATAAGATTCTTACCTCTTTCCACTTACAAGTGACTGAACCATAAATGGACGCCTCTTTCGCATTTGGTTTACACATTCAAACACATTGATTGAATCCTCAGTTTTGATCCTCTCCAGTAAAATATGCAGGGCAATGAATGTTCCTGAGCGGCCAACACCGGCACTACAGTGGACCAACAGGGGGCTCTCCTCTGTAAATTTACGATTCTTCTGAACATATTTGATGAAAGACACAAGTGAAGAAGGAGTATCAGGTACTCCATGGTCAGGCCAAGATGTAAAATGAAAATGCTTGACATGCAGAGGTTCATCTTCAGATTTTTCCTTCTATAGATCAAAGCAAAATAGATATCTTCAAGTACAATCAAGACTATTTAAACTCACATCAGAAACTACTAATGAAGTAATAGTGTAGTCAGCAAATTGAGTTGCAGATATAGTTGCAACTTTAAACTGAGCTGTTTCATGGTTTCCATTTGTGCTTGCCCAGTATTGTGCACATTTTTCCTGACAATCATGAAATTATGTGGTAGTGCAGTATTGTTGCCATCTTACTCACCCTGCCATTTTCAATGCATCTTGTGAGCATCACAATTGTACCCAGTCGCTTTTCCCATACCATTCTCCAAAAATCATTGACTGTTTCGTCAGTAGGTCCTAAAATCAAACAATATGAAAAGGTAATTATTGATTGATATCCCTACTTACCCTGAGTGGAAATATATATATTCTGACAATTGTATCCCTAAATGTAAATTCCAGGATAAGATAATTTTTAGTCTGATAAAGTACATTAACCCTCACATCAATGTAACTAGCATTAATGTAGTCTGAGCCAGGAATGCCATTGAGCTCTTTCAATTTCACCCTTGAAGCGTCATCTGTAAGATCAACTATGTTGATGGGTTAAAAATCTAAACACTCTATACCCACATGGAAGAATGTTACAAAATCTGTTTTTCACTTGGTTGCATGGCAACTGGCTGTTGTCGATATGATCAGATTTGTCTGGCTCTGACTTCAAACACTGCATGATTGGTGTCAGCCATTACGCACAGTGAGATATCAAATGAATGTACCTTAAATTCCAGCTGAAATCCATTATTCTCATCGCCATGCATCTTCTCCACATGGTCCCGAAAGCAAGAGAGACTTATTGACACTCGTCTATCAGGGTCTACTGTTGGTTGTTTAGAGGACAGTCTGATCTATTAATAGTATTACTCACCATTACCTCCTATCTGTTGTATACTATCCAGCTCTGCCATATCTGTAGAACGCATATTCGCTTTCAACCTACTCACGCATCTGTCAGGCTGATTCAATTCATAAATCTCGTAACGTTTGGGTTTTAATTTGCAGCAGCAGTAGCAGCTTTGAGTAAGAGGTGCAGCATAGTGAAAATGCATTACTCAAAGGGCAAGATCTGAGGGAAAAACTAACCAGCATGCACAACAGCAGCACAGAACTAAAACTTCAACCAGGACTACAGATAAAATAGCTGCTAGTACTCCTGAAACGTAATGAAGGAAGATATTAATGTGGAAGTGGTACATCTCTGTGATGCACTGACCATAGAAAATTTGTGTGTATGACATTGATTGCGATAATACTGCAAGACTTGTCATCCTATCAGTTTCACATGTACTCATCCCTGACTTATTGCCATGATTCAACACAGTCACGGACACTGAATAATCTGCCAATGGACTCAATTCTGTTATTGATACAAAGGCTGCATCATATACAATTATTTGTTCAGCTTGTCTTATACGAACTGCATCATTGGAAGTGTATGATACAGCATAGAATGGAAACCCTCTGGCCTTCATGAGTGTTACTGGCCTCCAATTGACTGTCATGCTGAGTCCATCTGAAGATCGGGTTACTACTACTCCCTGAGGTGCTTCAGTGGGTGCTGAGAACACATATGCATAAAAAGGCTGGTTTCAGTGAAGATTTTCGGTACTCACGCAGTGTATCTGTGAAGAACACATTGCACCATTCAGGTCCTCTGCCTGCACTGTTGTGTGCACTTATGCAAAGTTCGTAAGGGATACCAGCAGCTATAAGGAAATAAATGTTTTGAGTATTCTTGAATTTCCACTTTATCCTTACCCAATCTCGTGATATTCATTGAAGTAGTTGTTAAATTGCTGTCATATTTCACATACTGGGGTTTATTGTAGTCTTCTAGCACAGTACAGGTCACCCTGTAGCCTCGAAGGATTCCATTTGTTTTCCATGGACTGCTCCACAGTGCAAATACATTAGTGTCTGAGACAATGTCTATTTTAGCACCCCTTACAGAATCGGGAGCTACAGTACAGCTTACTCCAATTATGAAACAGAAACAATTCTGATAACTTACCAATCAAGCATATTTCAGAAATAGCTGAACTACTAATGTAGTTATCCTTGTACGGTAAGGATATATTGGCCACACAGATGTACTGTGCAGAATCATCTTTGCTCAAGTAAGGGAAGGTGTAAATACTGTAATTTGCTGTTTTTGTTGAATAAATTGTTGAGTTCAATCCATTGACCTTGATCCATGTGAGACTGATTAGCACAAGATAATTATTCACATTCACTCGGCAGATAAGGGACCGATTTATGCTATTCATTTGAAGTTGTGTATCGGATGTAATAGTAACATTTAGAGTCTGTGTACCTGAAATAAAATTACCATATATTTTTAGAAATCAATAGGAACAACAGCTGAATAGTGCATACAAATGTGATTACTTGAAGTGTGGCAATTACATCATAAAGAGGGTAAATCACACATAATAGCACATACATGTAACATTAAACTCACTCAGTACTGACACATCAGAATTGGTGATGCTCAAAGATAGCTGTGGTATAGAGATAGTGGCAACACAAGTGTACTGTCCTCCATGAGATGTGAGCAGAGGATTGAAGGTGAGATTAAGAGTACTGTTTCCACCTGACACAGTCCTTGTCAGTGTGGTATTGGTCCCATTCACAAGAACTCCTCCATCCTTCATCCACACCACATCAGGGACAACTTCAAGTCCATCTACCACCTTCACCATACACACCAGTGAGTACACTAATCCAGCTATTGTGCTGCCATATGATGATGTGGTGACCAAAGGAGGAGGGAGAGCTGGAGATGAGAGGGAATGATTCACATAATGGAATGGTCTCGTAAGTATTCTCACCTTGTACAGACAATGAAATATTTGCTGAAGCATTGCTGGAACCCACAACATAACTGCTATTTGAAGAGATAATTCCTTCGCACTGATACATGCCAGTGTCACTGATATTTACGGGGGTGATTTGAAGTGTTGTGTTGTAGGCCGCCATTGACTGGGAAGTACTAATTTTGATTCTGTCGCCATTATTTAATGTCTGATTTAGTATAATCCAAAAGGTCTTCACCATTACAGAAGTGTCCACCACTGATGGAATTGAGAAGGTACAAAATATGCTTATTAGAATTCCAGAGACCACTAAGCTACCAGGTGACACAGATACAATTGTTGCACTTGGCAGTGGAACTGTGGAAACAAAGGGATAATAGTAACTCATGGAACTCTTATCAAACTCACTCTGTACTGATACAGTAACTGCTGATGAATTGGTGACATTCAGAGATAGCTGTGGTACAGAGATGGTAGCAACACAAGTGTACTGTCCTCCATGAGATGTGAGCAGAGGATTGAAGGTGAGATTTAGATTACTGTTTCCACCTAACACAGTCCTTGTCAGTGTGGTATTGGACCCATTCACAAGAACTCTTCCATCCTTCATCCACACCACATCAGGGACAACTACCAGTCCATCTACCACCTTCACCATACACACCAGTGAGTACACAGAACCAGCTATTGTGCTGCCATATGATGATGTGGTGACCACAGGAGGAGGAAGAGCTGGAGATGAGAGGGAATAATTTGCATGAGTGGAATTGGATTTCCTATTCTCACCTTGTACCGTCAGTGATGTATTTGCTGAAGCATTGCTGGAGGTAACAATAAAGCTGCTGTTTGAAGAGATGTTCCCCACACACCAATATATGCCTGTGTCACTTGTATTTGAAGGATTTATTTGCAGTGTTGCAATATACACCATCATTGACTGTGTAATGATTGTCATTGTCCTATTTCCATTATACATTGGCCCCTGTGGTCCAGTCCACAATGTGTTTAACATTACAGGATAGTCCACAACAGATAGGACTGTAAAAGCGCAAGACATGCTTATGAAAGTACCGGTGTACACTGAGCTACCGAGTGGTACAGGTGAAAGAGTTACACTTGGCACTGGAACTGTGAAGATATTGCATTCATGATTGCACTTAAAAGTTACATGATTAAACTCACTCTGTACTGATACAGTAACTGCTGATGAATTGGTGACGCTCAGAGATAGCTGTGGTACAGAGATAGTGGCAACACAAGTGTACTGTCCTCCATGAGATGTGAGCAGAGGATTTAAGGTGAGATTTAGAGTACTGTTTCCACCTGACACAGTCCTTGTAAGTGTGATATTAGTCCCATTCACAAGAACCCCTTCATCCTTCATCCACACCACATCGAGGACAACTACCAGTCCATCTACCACCTTCACCATACACACCAGTGAGTACACAGATCCAGCTATTGTGCTGCCGTACGATGATGTGGTGACCACAGGAGGAGGGAGAGCTGGAGATGAGAGGGAATGATTTACATGAGTAGAATTGTATTTCCTATTCTCACCTTGTACCGTGAGTGATGCATTTGCTGTAGCATTGCTGGAGGTAACAATATAGCTGCTGTTTGAAGAGATGTTCCCCACACACCAATATATGCCTATGTCACTTGTATTTGAAGGATTTATTTGCAGTGTTGCATTATACAACATCATTGACTGTGTAATGATTGTCATTGTCCTATTTCCATTATATATTGGCCCCTGTGGTCCTATCCACAATGTGTTTAATATTACAGGAGAGTCCACAACAGATGGGACTGTAAAAGCACAAGACATGCTTATGGAAGTACCGGTGTACACTGAGCTACCGAGTGGAACAGGTGAAAGAGTTACACTTGGCACTGGAACTGTGAAGATATTGCATTCATGATTGCACTTAAAAGTTACATTATTAAACTCACTCTGTACTGATACAGTAACTGCTGATGAATTTGTGGTATTCAGAGATAGCTGTGGTACAGAGATAGTAGCAACACAAGTGCACTGTCCTCCATGAGATGTGAGCAGAGGATTGAAGGTGAGATTTAGAGTACTGTTTCCACCTAACACAGTCCTTGTCAGTGTGGTATTGGTCCCATTCACAAGAACTCTTCCATCCTTCATCCACACCACATCAGGGACAACTACCAGTCCATCTACCACCTTCACCATACACACCAGTGAGTACACAGATCCAGCTATTGTGCTGCCATATGATGATGTGGTGACCACAGGAGGAGGGAGAGCTGGAGATGAGAGGGAAGGGTTAACATCAGTGGTCTGGTCTCATAAGTATTCTCACCTTGTACAGACAATGAAATATTTGCTGAAGCATTGCTGGAACCCACAACATAACTGCTATTTGAAGAGATACTTCCTACGCACTGATACATGCCAGTGTCACTGATATTTACGGGGGTGATTTGAAGTGTTGTGTTGTAGGCCGCCATTGACTGGGAAGTACTAATTTTGATTCTGTCGCCATTATTTAATGTCTGATTTAGTCTAATCCAAAAGGTATTCACCATTACAGAACTGTCCACTCCTGATGGAATTGAGAAGGCACAAAATATGCTTATTGGAATTCCAGAGACCACTAAGCTACCAGGTGACACAAATACAATTGTTGCACTTGGCAGTGGAACTGTGGATACAAAAGGTTAATAGTAACTCATGGAACTTTTATCAAACTCACTCTGTACTGATACAGTAACTGCTGATGAATTTGTGATGTTCAGAGATAGCTGTGGTACAGAGATAGTAGCAACACAAGTGCACTGTCCTCCATGAGATGTGAGCAGAGGATTGAAGGTGAGATTTAGATTACTGTTTCCACCTAACACAGTCCTTGTCAGTGTGGTATTGGTCCCATTCACAAGAACCCCTCCATCCTTCATCCACACCACATCAGGGACAACTACCAGTCCATCTACCACCTTCACCATACACACCAGTGAGTACACAGATCCAGCTATTGTGCTGCCATATGATGATGTGGTGACCACAGGAGGAGGAAGAGCTGGAGATGAGAGGGAATGATTTACATGAGTAGAATTGTATTTCCTATTCTCACCTTGTACCGTGAGTGATGCATTTGCTGAAGCATTGCTGGAGGTAACAATATAGCTGCTGTTTGAAGAGATGTTCCCCACACACCAATGTATGCCTGTGTCACTTGTATTTGAAGGATTTATTTGCAGTGTTGCATTATACACCATCATTGACTGTGTAATGATTGTCATTGTCCTATTTCCAATATATATTGGCCCCTGTGGTCCTATCCACAATGTGTTTAACATTACAGGAGAGTCCACAACAGATGGGACTGTAAAAGCACAAGACATGCTTATGGAAGTACCGGTGTACACTGAGCTACCGAGTGGTACAGGTGAAAGAGTTACATTTGGCACTGGAACTGTGAAGATATTGCATTCATGATAGCACTTAAAAGTTACATGATTAAACTCACTCTGTACTGATACAGTAACTGTTGATGAATTGGTGACGCTCAGAGATAGCTGTGGTACAGAGATAGCAGCAACACAAATGTACTGTCCTCCATGAGATGTGAGTAGAGGATTGAAGGTGAGATTTAGAGTACTGTTTCCACCTGACACAGTCCTTGTCAGTGTGGTATTGGTCCCATTCACAATAACTCTCCCAGCCTTCATCCACATCACATCAGGGACAACTACCAGTCCATCTATCACCTTCACAGTACACACCAGTGAGTTCACAGAACCAGCTATTGTGCTGCCATATGATGATGTGGTGACCAAAGGAGGAGGGAGAGCTGGAGATGAGAGGGAAGGGTTAACATCAGTGGTCTGGTCTCATAAGTATTCTCACCTTGTACAGACAATGAAATATTTGCTGAAGCATTGCTGGAACCCACAACATAACTGCTATTTGAAGAGATACTTCCTACGCACTGATACATGCCAGTGTCACTGATATTTACAGGGGTGATTTGAAGAGTTGTGTTGTAGGCCACCATTGACTGGGAAGTACTAATTTTGATTCTGTCGCCATTATTTAATGTCTGATTTAGTCTAATCCAAAAGGTCTTCACCATTACAGAAGTGTCCACCACTGATGGAATTGAGAAGGTACAAAATATGTCTATTGGAATTCCAGAGACCACTAAGCTACCAGGCGACACAAATACAATTGTTGCACTTGGCAGTGGAACTGTGGAAACAAAGGGTTAATCGTAACTCATGGAACTCTTATCAAACTCACTCTGTACTGATACAGGAGCTGCTGATGAATTGGTGACATTCAGAGATAGCTGTGGTACAGAGATAGTAGCAACACAAGTGTACTGTCCTCCATGAGATGTGAGCAGAGGATTGAAGGTGAGATTTAGATTACTGTTTCCACCTAACACAGTCCTTGTCAGTGTGGTATTGGTCCCATTCACAAGAACCCCTCCATCCTTCATCCACACCACATCAGGGACAACTACCAGTCCATCTACCACCTTCACCATACACACCAGTGAGTACACAGATCCAGCTATTGTGCTGCCATATGATGATGTGGTGACCACAGGAGGAGGAAGAGCTGGAGATGAGAGGGAATAATTTGCATGAGTGGAATTGGATTTCCTATTCTCACCTTGTACCGTCAGTGATGTATTTGCTGAAGCATTGCTGGAGGTAACAATAAAGCTGCTGTTTGAAGAGATGTTCCCCACACACCAATATATGCCTGTGTCACTTGTATTTGAAGGATTTATTTGCAGTGTTGCAATATACACCATCATTGACTGTGTAATGATTGTCATTGTCCTATTTCCATTATACATTGGCCCCTGTGGTCCAGTCCACAATGTGTTTAACATTACAGGATAGTCCACAACAGATAGGACTGTAAAAGCGCAAGACATGCTTATGAAAGTACCGGTGTACACTGAGCTACCGAGTGGTACAGGTGAAAGAGTTACACTTGGCACTGGAACTGTGAAGATATTGCATTCATGATTGCACTTAAAAGTTACATGATTAAACTCACTCTGTACTGATACAGTAACTGCTGATGAATTGGTGACGCTCAGAGATAGCTGTGGTACAGAGATAGTGGCAACACAAGTGTACTGTCCTCCATGAGATGTGAGCAGAGGATTTAAGGTGAGATTTAGAGTACTGTTTCCACCTGACACAGTCCTTGTAAGTGTGATATTAGTCCCATTCACAAGAACCCCTTCATCCTTCATCCACACCACATCGAGGACAACTACCAGTCCATCTACCACCTTCACCATACACACCAGTGAGTACACAGATCCAGCTATTGTGCTGCCGTACGATGATGTGGTGACCACAGGAGGAGGGAGAGCTGGAGATGAGAGGGAATGATTTACATGAGTAGAATTGTATTTCCTATTCTCACCTTGTACCGTGAGTGATGCATTTGCTGTAGCATTGCTGGAGGTAACAATATAGCTGCTGTTTGAAGAGATGTTCCCCACACACCAATATATGCCTATGTCACTTGTATTTGAAGGATTTATTTGCAGTGTTGCATTATACAACATCATTGACTGTGTAATGATTGTCATTGTCCTATTTCCATTATATATTGGCCCCTGTGGTCCTATCCACAATGTGTTTAATATTACAGGAGAGTCCACAACAGATGGGACTGTAAAAGCACAAGACATGCTTATGGAAGTACCGGTGTACACTGAGCTACCGAGTGGAACAGGTGAAAGAGTTACACTTGGCACTGGAACTGTGAAGATATTGCATTCATGATTGCACTTAAAAGTTACATTATTAAACTCACTCTGTACTGATACAGTAACTGCTGATGAATTTGTGATATTCAGAGATAGCTGTGGTACAGAGATAGTAGCAACACAAGTGCACTGTCCTCCATGAGATGTGAGCAGAGGATTGAAGGTGAGATTTAGAGTACTGTTTCCACCTAACACAGTCCTTGTCAGTGTGGTATTGGTCCCATTCACAAGAACTCTTCCATCCTTCATCCACACCACATCAGGGACAACTACCAGTCCATCTACCACCTTCACCATACACACCAGTGAGTACACAGATCCAGCTATTGTGCTGCCATATGATGATGTGGTGACCACAGGAGGAGGGAGAGCTGGAGATGAGAGGGAAGGGTTAACATCAGTGGTCTGGTCTCATAAGTATTCTCACCTTGTACAGACAATGAAATATTTGCTGAAGCATTGCTGGAACCCACAACATAACTGCTATTTGAAGAGATACTTCCTACGCACTGATACATGCCAGTGTCACTGATATTTACGGGGGTGATTTGAAGTGTTGTGTTGTAGGCCGCCATTGACTGGGAAGTACTAATTTTGATTCTGTCGCCATTATTTAATGTCTGATTTAGTCTAATCCAAAAGGTATTCACCATTACAGAACTGTCCACTCCTGATGGAATTGAGAAGGCACAAAATATGCTTATTGGAATTCCAGAGACCACTAAGCTACCAGGTGACACAAATACAATTGTTGCACTTGGCAGTGGAACTGTGGATACAAAGGGTTAATAGTAACTCATGGAACTTTTATCAAACTCACTCTGTACTGATACAGTAACTGCTGATGAATTTGTGATGTTCAGAGATAGCTGTGGTACAGAGATAGTAGCAACACAAGTGCACTGTCCTCCATGAGATGTGAGCAGAGGATTGAAGGTGAGATTTAGATTACTGTTTCCACCTAACACAGTCCTTGTCAGTGTGGTATTGGTCCCATTCACAAGAACCCCTCCATCCTTCATCCACACCACATCAGGGACAACTACCAGTCCATCTACCACCTTCACCATACACACCAGTGAGTACACAGATCCAGCTATTGTGCTGCCATATGATGATGTGGTGACCACAGGAGGAGGAAGAGCTGGAGATGAGAGGGAATGATTTACATGAGTAGAATTGTATTTCCTATTCTCACCTTGTACCGTGAGTGATGCATTTGCTGAAGCATTGCTGGAGGTAACAATATAGCTGCTGTTTGAAGAGATGTTCCCCACACACCAATGTATGCCTGTGTCACTTGTATTTGAAGGATTTATTTGCAGTGTTGCATTATACACCATCATTGACTGTGTAATGATTGTCATTGTCCTATTTCCAATATATATTGGCCCCTGTGGTCCTATCCACAATGTGTTTAACATTACAGGAGAGTCCACAACAGATGGGACTGTAAAAGCACAAGACATGCTTATGGAAGTACCGGTGTACACTGAGCTACCGAGTGGTACAGGTGAAAGAGTTACATTTGGCACTGGAACTGTGAAGATATTGCATTCATGATAGCACTTAAAAGTTACATGATTAAACTCACTCTGTACTGATACAGTAACTGTTGATGAATTGGTGACGCTCAGAGATAGCTGTGGTACAGAGATAGCAGCAACACAAATGTACTGTCCTCCATGAGATGTGAGTAGAGGATTGAAGGTGAGATTTAGAGTACTGTTTCCACCTGACACAGTCCTTGTCAGTGTGGTATTGGTCCCATTCACAATAACTCTCCCACCCTTCATCCACATCACATCAGGGACAACTACCAGTCCATCTATCACCTTCACAGTACACACCAGTGAGTTCACAGAACCAGCTATTGTGCTGCCATATGATGATGTGGTGACCAAAGGAGGAGGGAGAGCTGGAGATGAGAGGGAAGGGTTAACATCAGTGGTCTGGTCTCATAAGTATTCTCACCTTGTACAGACAATGAAATATTTGCTGAAGCATTGCTGGAACCCACAACATAACTGCTATTTGAAGAGATACTTCCTACGCACTGATACATGCCAGTGTCACTGATATTTACAGGGGTGATTTGAAGAGTTGTGTTGTAGGCCACCATAGACTGGGAAGTACTAATTTTGATTCTGTCGCCATTATTTAATGTCTGATTTAGTCTAATCCAAAAGGTCTTCACCATTACAGAAGTGTCCACCACTGATGGAATTGAGAAGGTACAAAATATGTCTATTGGAATTCCAGAGACCACTAAGCTACCAGGCGACACAAATACAATTGTTGCACTTGGCAGTGGAACTGTGGAAACAAAGGGTTAATAGTAACTCATGGAACTCTTATCAAACTCACTCTGTACTGATACAGGAGCTGCTGATGAATTGGTGACATTCAGAGATAGCTGTGGTACAGAGATAGTAGCAACACAAGTGTACTGTCCTCCATGAGATGTGAGCAGAGGATTGAAGGTGAGATTTAGATTACTGTTTCCACCTAACACAGTCCTTGTCAGTGTGGTATTGGTCCCATTCACAAGAACCCCTCCATCCTTCATCCACACCACATCAGGGACAACTACCAGTCCATCTACCACCTTCACCATACACACCAGTGAGTACACAGATCCAGCTATTGTGCTGCCATATGATGATGTGGTGACCACAGGAGGAGGGAGAGCTGGAGATGAGAGGGAATAATTTGCATGAGTGGAATTGTACTTCCTATTCTCACCTTGTATCGTGAGTGATGTATTTGCTGAAGCATTGCTGGAGGTAACAATATTGCTGCTGTTTGAAGATATGTTCCCTACACACCAATATATGCCTGTGTCACTTGCATTTGAAGGATTTATTTGCAGTGTTGCATTATACACCATCATTGACTGTGTAATGGTTGTCATTGTCCTATTTCCATTATATATTGGCCCCTGTGGTCCTATCCACAATGTGTTTAACATTACAGGAGAGTCCACAACAGATGGGACTGTAAAGGCGCAAGACATGCTTATGGAAGTACCGGTGTACACTGAGCTACCGAGTGGTACAGGTGAAAGAGTTACACTTGGCACTGGAACTGTGAAGATATTGCATTCATGATTGCACTTAAAAATTACATGATTAAACTCACTCTGTACTGATACAGTAACTGCTGATGAATTGGTGACGCTCAGAGATAGCTGTGGTACAGAGATAGTAGCAACACAAGTGTACTGTCCTCCATGAGATGTGAGCAGAGGATTGAAGGTGAGATTTAGATTACTGTTTCCACCTAACACAGTCCTTGTCAGTGTGGTATTGGTCCCATTCACAATAACTCTCCCATCCTTCATCCACATCACATCAGGGACAACTACCAGTCCATCTATCACCTTCACAGTACACACCAGTGAGTACACAGAACCAGCTATTGTGCTGCCATATGATGATGTGGTGATCACAGGAGGAGGGAGAGCTGGAGATGAGAGGGAAGGAGGTAGTATCAGTGGACTGGTCTCGTGCTTATCCTCACCTTGTACATTCAGCGAAATATTTGCTAAAGCATTGCTAGCACCAAACACATAACTGCTATTTGAAGAGATACTTCCTACGCACTGATACATGCCAGTGTCACTGATATTTAAAGGGGTGATTTGAATTGTTGTGTTGTAGGCCGCCATTGACTGCGAAGTACTAATTTTGATTCTGTCGCCATTATTTAATGTCTGATTTAGTCTATTCCAAAAGGTCTTCACCATTACAGAAGTGTCCACCACTGATGGAATTGAGAAGGTACAAAATATGCTGATTGGAATTCCAGAGACCACTAAGCTACCAGGTGATACAGATACAATTGTTGCGCTTGGCAGTGGAACTGTGGAAACAAGGGGTTAATAGTAACTCGTGGAACTCTTATCAAACTAACTCTGTACTGATACAGTGACTGCTGATGAATTGGTGATGTTCAGAGATAGCTGTTGTACAGAGATATTAGCAACACAAGTGTACTCTCCTCCTTGAGATGTGAGCAGGGGATTGAAGGTGAGATTTAGAGTACTGTTTCCACCTGACACAGTCCTTGTCAGTGTGGTATTGGTCCCATTCACAAGAACTCCTCTATCCTTCAACCACACCACATCAGGGACAACTACCAGTCCATCTACCACCTTCACCATACACACCAGTGAGTACACAGATCCAGCTATTGTGCTGCCATATGATGATGTGGTGACCACAGGAGGAGGGAGAGCTGGAGATGAGAGGGGAGAAGGTAGTATCAGTGGACTGGTCTCGTGCTTATCCTCACCTTGTACATTCAGCGAAATATTTGCTAAAGCATTGCTAGCACCAAACACATAACTTCTATTTGAAGTGATACTTCCTACGCACTGATACAGGCCAGTGTCACTGATATTTAAAGGGGTGATTTGAAGTGTTGTGTTGTAGGCCGCCATTGACTGGGAAGTACTAATTTTGATTCTGTCGCCATTATTTAATGTCTGATTTAGTCTAATCCAAAAGGTCTTCACCATTATAGAAGTGTCCACCACTGATGGAATTGAGAAGGCACAAAATATGCTTATTGGAATACCAGAGACCACTAAGCTACCAGGCGACACAGATACAATTGTTGCACTTGGCAGTGGAACTGTGGAAACAAAGGGTTAATAATAACTCATGGAACTCTTATCAAACTCACTCTGTACTGATACAGTAACTGCTGATGAATTTGTGATGTTCAGAGATAGCTGTGGTACAGAGATAGTAGCAACACAAGTGTACTGTCCTCCATGAGATGTGAGCAGAGGATTGAAGGTGAGATTTAGAGTACTGTTTCCACCTGACACAGTCCTTGTCAGTGTGGTATTGGTCCCATTCACAAGAACTCCTCCATCCTTCATCAACACCACATCAGGGACAACTACCAGTCCATCTACCACCTTCACCATACACACCAGTGAGTACACAGATCCAGCTATTGTGCTGCCATATGATGATGTGGTGACCACAGGAGGAGGGAGAGCTGGAGATGAGAGGGAAGGGGTTAACATCAGTCACCTGGTCTGTAACAATGACATGTAACACTGTACTTTATATTAAACACACTTTGTACTGATACATTAACTGCCAATGAATTTGTGACATTCTGATCAGATGTATTAGCAGCACAGATGTATTGTCCTCCATGTGATGTGAGAAGAGGATTGAAGGTGAGGTTTAGAGTACTGTTTCCACCTGACACAGTCCTTGTCAGTATGATGTTAGTCCCATTCACAATAACTCCTCCATCCTTCATCCACACCACATCATGGACAACTACCAGTCCATCTACCACCTTCACCATACACACCAGTGTGGACACAGATCCAGCTATTGAGTTGCCATATGATGATGTGGTGACCATTGTAGTGTTGCTCGCATCTTTAAAATAATGTACAGTGAGTATTAATGTTCTTTATAATTGTATGGTGTACCTGTTACATTGCAGATGAGTAGCAGTGATAGACATAATGATGTAACAGATCTCCAGATCATTGTTACACCTAGGAGAGTGATAACTGTATTAGGTATAGGATTAATATTTTCTGAATACACACTTGATGTCACACAGAATCTTTGAGTGAATTTAGCTGAGCTAGAAACAAATACTGCCAAGTGCTTGCTTAATAATGCTAATGATCACAAAGGAAAACTGAATACTCAGTTGCCTTTTCTTGTTTTACGTCATTTTATCATGCACCTTTTGAGATGAGATCGTAGTGTAACCTGCAAAGCATTGACATACTATACGTTACAGATTGTTTAGCAAATGCAACTCCTCCTGCATGTAAACATAATCAAACGGGTTAATTAAAAACCACACTTTAATGGTCAATTTTGGTATGTTAGTTTTGTTGTTTATGATTTCTAGTATGTGCTATTTAAAGTCAGGAATGTTTGTAATGAAGAAAATGCACTTCTGTCACACAAATGTATAGCAAACTACCCAATTGTTCAAGCCTAGTGAAAATGATTCTGTGTAACAATGGCTTTAGAACATTATTATGTTTACACTAGATGATTAAATTGCTATTTTAATAGAAGCATTCGCAGTCCACATAATTATGAGAATCAATTGATGAATTACAAGCACAAGTAATACTTAATAGTTGACCAAGTAATGCAATTAATAATTACAGATATATTTCAGCCTGACAGAAAAACTGAAACTTAGGCTTACACTGTGTGACGAATGCAAAGGATTTACAATGAGGGTGGATCCAAGGGTCTTTATCAGCACATAACAGTGAGGGAAATGCTAGACAATTAAGCTAGTGCAAAGGGTTTTGACTATTTATTGACCTCTAATAGTAGCTATCTTTTTTAACTGTAACAATCTTACCACCACTGCCGAAAGATTCAATTGCCAATTTCAAGTTGCAATGCTTGGACTATAAACAGGTTTATATACTGATGTACAATAAACTGGATTGTTTATTCAGAAAATGTGTGTGTTTTTTTTTTCTCAATAGCTAACAGCATGCACTCTAAACAGTTAGTGCTAGCTGGTGTTGTGTCTTTAAGCACGATAAGTAATCATTTACAATAATACTCGTATTGTAGCACTTTGCATCTTTACTCAAACAAATTGTTAAACTATTAGGTTGTATCTTATATTGCATCACTCATCAGTGATCTACTGAACTGTTATATATTTGCAGAAACGTCATGCAGAATGTGCCTTATTGTTAGGGATTTCGAGCTCCAGTCCCATAATCAACCAGATGCGGAATCCACCATTTTATTTCTCCCATGTGTTTGTTTAGATAGAGGGGGGGAGGGGGGGAAGTGGGGAGCTAGAGGGGCAGTAGGCGTAGAATTCATGTTTCATCATTAAGGACTGGGGACATGATATATGGAAGAACCACAATCGTCCAGAGCCAGTTGTCCCAGCCCACCCAAAGAAGGGCAACTGTATGTATAAATTGAGTTATTTGTGCAGGCCAGTTCATGCTACATGTACATTAGATGTATAGATTTTGTTTTAACAGAAATGTTCTGAGACCCAGCTGGTTTTCTTAATTGGATTCTCACACGCATGAACTGAGCACCTACACCTAGTGCAGTGCAGACACATAGCCTTCAATTTCTGTGTATTTGCTTTGAGGTCTTTGCAATACTAGCATAATCATGCTGGAACAGTTGTTTTCAAGCCAGCTGAACTTCTTTTTTAACACAAGAAGAAAATAACACTATCAGAAACCCTTGGAATGACTTGGAAGGCTCTAGAGGGCTTCAAACACCCATGTCAGATCAAAGAGAGAAAAGATGCTTGCAACACTTCCGATATATTTGAAGAACAGTTCCCATTTTGTTTGAATCTTTAGTCAGTCTCAGAAGGTGTCTCACTATGGCCAAAACATTAAGCCATATGGTCAGGTGAATGGATTCAAGAAGGAATGCATCAAAGAACCCTCTGACATCACTGATGAAACACCTGGATTAAATAGCTTTCAGTAAATTAAAGTGTCACCAAGTTACTGCAGTGACTAAATGTGTTTAGTGATTTGCACAAATCTTACATATACCATAAACGTACTATTCAGCAAGTGAAGATAATGACATCAGTAATGGCTTGTCATCAGCCCTCGATGCATTAATTACCCCACCAGACACTGGATAGTATTATTGTGTAACCATTTCTTAGACAATGACAAGCTTCTGGCACATCAGGAAGATCTCTGCCCCAGCCACCAATGTGAAGTAGTGGATCAACACCAACACAGTGACACATCCATCATAGTTTGCAGTCTTATCAATTTTGATCACTAACACCAGTAGCATTCCAATCAGACCATCGCACAACTAAAGATGAAACTGTGGTGCATCTTTGCTACTAAATATGGGAATATTTTAATAACATTGTCACATCCCTATCTGAACATACTTGAGACAGGAAAGAGAAATTACTGTAGCACAAGCCCAGCAAGAGTCACAGCCAATCACTGTCTACATTACCCCTGTTTTTCTGACTACATCATTGGCTACTAGCTACAGTGTTGAGCCATCGCTATGTTACACCTGCATGCAATATGCTCAGCTCAAAAGGCTAGGTTGAACTTGTGTTTCGACCTAACTGGTGACATCAAACACCTTCCGTATAAGGATAACCACTTCCCTCTTAATTTCTTAAGTATGATCATGGGTCCATTATGTAATCAACATACATACAGCTGTATTTGGTACTGTGCATGCCATTTTAAGGTTGCCTCAAGAGAACAGTTGTTTTGAGTACACTGCACGAGTGTGTACATATAAATCAGCTAGGGATTTATATTTTCTCTAACCTCATTTGAGGCTCACATCCATTTTTGTTTTGCACTGGTGCTCTGGCAT
The DNA here is from genome assembly GCA_013339895.1 of Ephydatia muelleri. Lineage (NCBI taxonomy): Eukaryota > Metazoa > Porifera > Demospongiae > Spongillida > Spongillidae > Ephydatia > Ephydatia muelleri. The sequence continues at coordinate 6,243,396 of JABACO010000011.1, read as the reverse complement.
GACACAGTATGTTGTACGTTAAATGATAGCAAATATGAATAAGACAATCTTAACTCTTTCGCAAGCAAAGCCAATTATTACTGTACACATGTTGTGCAAAAGAAAGTATTGCGTGTTGCAGGAAAATGTAGTTAGCAAATAACTTACACTATACAACCAGGAAGCAACTGATCAATATTTGTTGACTGCAAAGTGCGATAAACAGAGTGGCCTTAGTATAGCACCTGCGGCGCAGTATTGTTCAGTTGCCCGTGAAAGAGTTAAACCTATACAACACAAACGGGCTATGTGTATTTAATGAGGCACAGGTGAGCTTTAGTTAAAGGTCACATCACTGTTCACTGTTCAACCACTTCATAGCAGACATGTCCATGTGCTCTTATTTCACCATATGCATCACATGACTTCAATGTGATCACATCACTGAGAATAACATGTGGAGTGAATCAGACATAGATGGTGAGGCTATATGCTACAGATTGTCTGAAGAAATTTCTTTGGTTCTAATAGTGAAGACATCACTGTAATTGGAAAATGTCAAAGTATTTGAGCATAAACATCATAACAGTTTGACCAAACCTTTTTTCCCCCGTATGTAGAGTTATAAGAAATGAGACAATGATCACCATAGCAACAATAAGAACCACAACACAGCTCTGGCAAGCACTCCTTCCCAGGATGAGGTGTATGCGAAGCTTGAGGAAACTACAAGGTCCATGTCATTGGCTTGTAATAATGTCACGAGAGGGACCTTACCTGCATGGAGTGATGGTGGGTGTGTTGACCAGTGATGTGTCCATCTGACCATTGTACAACTGTCCCGTGATGGTCACCTGTGCAAGCACACTGAACTCATCATTAGGATTTAGGTTATTGATGTCTCCCCATGTGGTGCTAGGAGGTAAGGTGTGATACACCCGACTGCCTCTTTGAAGTGTTGGGAAGAGAAAAATAGTACACTGTGTAATGCCGTCTGGAGGGAGCTGGGCACCCAGCCAGGACACTCAGACCAGGGGCGGCGGAGCGCGGGTGCTGGGGGGGGGGGGGGGGGGGGGGGCAATTGCCCCCCAAATATTGAAGGGGGGGGGGGGGGGCTTACCCCCCCCCCTTGCGCTACATCAGATTATGAGTAAATTTAACCTGCTATAGTTCTAGTTCGGCGTAGCCCTTTGGCGGAGGGATAGCATATGTGGGCTATATGTGATAATAGACCTTCCGCCAAAACGCGAAGGTCGGGATACGCCCAACTACACGTTTGTTTGAGATTCTTTGCTGTGAGTGACTTGTTTGGGTGCGCGTACACGGATGAAAAGGAGGCAAGTTCTATTGCATGAATCGTGGTCCGTTCCGAAGAAAGATAAGAGCTCTGTTGTAGTTCTAATGGGTGATTCAGGTACCGCCGGAGCTGTGGGGCAATTAAACGTCACAATGTGCGGTTTCGAATTGTGCATGGAACGAATTCGTAGTTCTGTAAGTTGTCATGGCAGTACCCTTGAAAATAACAAGAGAGAGTTGACATCAACGTCAAATGAATCTGTAATCGTTGCAAACACGGCTTGTTATTCGGACAAAGATGGTACGTGAAAACAGCCATGCAAGTAGACATAATGCCAGTTGACTGTACTGTAACAGACGACTGTACTTGCATTTGCTGTAGCAATGAAATGGAGGCCTATCAACCGAAACAGAGGGATATTTAGAAAAGTTTTCTAGCAAAGGTAGGCATTTTGTGCTCTCCTGGTATGAATAACACGTTTGGATAACATTGTGTGTATCAAAATTGCTTATACTGCCGATACGCGCTGAAACATAATACAATAATTATGGACAGTTCCGCGAAAATTGCCCCACGGTTAAAATGTTATAAAAATGCATCGCGTTTGAATCGCTATAACTTCCCAACGGATAACGCTATCGGCTTCCTATTTTCAACACTTCATATTGAAATGGTGTAGTATGAGGTGCTGAAAATAGGAAGTCGATAGCGTTATCCGTTGGGAAGTTATAGCGATTCAAACGCGATGCATTTTTATAAATTTTAACCGTGGGGCGGAAACTGTCCCATATATTTTTAGTTATCTCAATATTATTATTTCATACAAAATTACACCAAGAATAATAGTTACGATGACTGGATCCTACTTAATATGGCCGTAGCAACACAACGAACAAGACATGTGTTTAAGCGACCATATAGTTCATAAAGAATGACTGATTTGGGCTTTTGAAGCCTGACGGAGCCTCGAAGCCAGCTGGGAGAAACAGGCCTTGGCCTCAGGTCCCCATGCTCCATATGTTTCAGTCACCAGGGGGACACAAAACCAACCCAGATCTCCACATTTGTCATCATTAGCTGAGTGCTTCCTGACCTCTCCAGCCTGGGCTGCGGCACCTGCACAACCCCCCCCCCCCCCCCCCCCCCCCCCCCCCCCCCCCCCCCCCCGCTTCTGACAAAGTAATTGTACAAGTAAATAAAAACATTCTCTAACGAGAAAGTTGTTGGTATATAGGATTGACCAATGGTGGTGTATAAAGCATGGAAACAAGAGTGACAGAAGTTTGACTGGAAAATTGAAATAGGCCTATATTTAGCCCATCATTCAGGCATGCACTGTTATAACGTTAGTGTGCTAAATATAGGCCTATTTTCCAGTCAAATTTCTGTCACTCTTGTTTCCATGCTTTTTACACCACCATTGGTCAATCCTATATACCAACAACTTTCTCGTTAGAGAATGTTTTTATTTACTTGTTTCATTAGTTTTTTCCTCTGGCGTCTTTATAAGTGGTCACAAATTGATTTTAATTTTCGAAGGGAGGGAGGTTTAAAATTTTAATAATAGAAATTATATGTATAGGAGTTCTTACTGTTCGGCCTTGTCCTCTATGTCTCCCCCAGCCTCTTCTATGGCCGCGGCGGCCTGGTTCTGGCCATGGAAGCCATGTGGGTGGTGGTGGCAGCGGCCAGGGGAGCAGCAGGCGAAGTGGTGGTGGGGGCACTGGTGTCAATACTGCTGGTGCCGGTGGTGGGGCTGGTGGTGGTAGTGGCGGTGCTCCTGCTACTGCTGGTGGCGGCGGGGGCAGCTCTGCTACTGCTTCTGCTGGTGGCGGCGGGGGCAGTGCTGCTGCTGCTGCTGCTGCTGCTGCTGGTGGCGGCGGGGGCAGCTCTGCTGCTGCTGCTGGTGGCGGTGGGGGCAGTGCTGCTGCTGCTGCTGGTGGCGGTGGGGGCAGCTTTGCTGCTGCTTCTGCTGGTGGCGGCGGGGGCAGCGCTGCTGCTACTGCTGATTGTAGTCAAAAGTTTGTCATTGTGTCAAAAGTACATCAGATAAGGAAGCCTTTTTGTGCATCAGATTAAGGATGACACCCCAATATTCAATAGACAGGTCACAAAGGAACAGTTGGGTTACCATGCATGCTTTACATGTGAAGTGAATGGCAGATCCCTTACATGCGTGCTGTACACATGTTGCATGCACATCTTCCTATAGCTTTTTAATGCTAGTGCAATACAACATGCCATCACATACCTTTGGGTGGTAGTGGTAGTTCGGTGACCCCTGCGATACCGCTTCCTCTCGGCAGCACGTTTAGCCAATCGAACAGCGGGGTCATTCCAATACCGATTCCTTTCAGATGTCTTAATGGCAACTGACTTGTCCTCGTATTTCTGCCTTTTAGCAGCACGGTTCTCCTCGACGTCCTCTTGATATCGCTGCCTTTTAGCAGCACGGTTCTCCTCGACGTCCTCTTGATATCGCAGCCTTTTAGCAGCACGGTTCTCCTCGACGTCCTCTTGATATCGCAGCCTTTTAGCAGCACGGTTCTCCTCGAGGTCCTCTTGATATCGCGCTGCCTTTTAGCAGATTGCTTAGATTCAATATCTGCGTTGTTGCTGTCGCGTACAGAGGCCTTCTTCTTTTCGGGATCGGCCTTGTAGCTGTCGCGTACAGAGGCCTTCTTCTTTTCGGGATCGACCTTGTAGCTGTCGCGTACAGAGGCCTTCTTCTTTTCGGGATCGGCCTTGTAGCTGTCGCGTACAGAGGCCTTCTTCTTTTCGCGATCGGACTTGTGGCGCGCTCGGGCTTTAGGCTTAGCCTTGTTTTCTTGTGATAAAATATCGTCTTGCTTTTGAAGGTATTCCGCTCGTTGCTTAGATCTCTTCTTTTGATTACGCGAAGGCATTTAACTTCACTAGCCAAAGTATCGATTAAACTGCGATAATAGGAACACCAAATAAATTTAGAGTATTTGGGACAGTTTCCGCGAAAATTGCCCCACGGTTAAAATGTTATAAAAATGCATCGCGTTTGAATCGCTATAACATCCCAACGGATAAGGCTATCGACTTCCTATTTTCAACACTTCATACTACACCATTTCACTATGCAGTGTTGAAAATAGGAAGTCGATAGCGTTATCCGTTGGGAAGCTATAGCGATTCAAACGTGATGCATTTTTATAACATTTTAACCGTGGGGCAATTTTCGCGGAAACTGTCCCATTTATACAGTACTGCAAGCTGTACAAATAACTTCATTGAACAATAATAAACTAATAACTTCATACCAATTCCTATATAGAACTTGCTACCGCATGAGATACTTCTCTTTCTAGGTGTCTATATGACCTTAAAGGATAATGTGCAGGTGAATTCCGAAGATATTGGTGCTATTGCCGTCATTCAAAACCGTTCGTAGCTCGAGTTATACCTTCCTAAGGAGGAGGAGGAGGAAGAAGAAGAAGAAGAAGTGGTGACAGTGACAGTCCATTAAGGCATAGATACTTCTCTAAAGTATCTATGATTAAGGCATATGGGCCGACTTGCCAACTTTATGGTACGGTTATACTGCCCCCATGTGTGTGTGAGTGTGTGTGTGTGTGTGTGTGTGTGTGTGTGTGTACACGCACACACCAACACACACATAGAGATGCTCCTTTACTTGCAAAAAGTATGTTACGCATAGAGGGATGGGAAGCCAACTACTGCAGTGTACAGTGTTCCTCAATGAAGATAGATATGAACGTTATATTATATATTCTACTAGTTATGTTACACCGCCCTGATTGGCAGCTATGAAGCCAGTCTATGGTGAATCTTAAAAAGAATAATGCACATTAAAACAGACTTAAAATAGCCCTATGGTGTCATTTTTAATTACTTGTTTTCACACAAACACGATACACAACATCATAGCACAACTGAATTTTATAACCGTCAGTGCAGCACCATCAAGCATTACCGTGATGCTACTGACACCAAGAGGAGATTCAAATACAACCACTGAACCACCTATGATAGCTGAAGTACAATAGTCTACATTAGATAGCCTCACCTACGTATACATGCTCAATCTCTCATGCGTGGGCAGGCTTCCCCCATTAGTGTACTATTATTTCTAGCCATGTGAACAACCTTGCAGACCTCAAGGTTTAGTGGCAATGTATGGTATTTCACTCATTGAAAGCATTATTTTTTAAATCTTCTCCAACTATCATGTCTGTGCTTTGATTTTTATCTGTGGCATGCATTCATACTGTATTTTTTCATTTATATTTGCAATCAATAACAAGCACAGATAAATGTGGCGTAACAGTTTAAGTGGCTCACACTTCACATAATGTCATTAAGAGACAGGTGGAACATACCACCAATGTTATTGTTCTATTGCATTGCTGCTATATTGACATTCCATCAACACAACTGGCTGTATTGGCATATATCAACGTTTCATCAACAGCTGGCTGTATTGACATAATTGACATTCCATCAACACAGCTGGCTGTATTGGCATACGTCGACATTCCATCAACACAGCTGGCTAGGACATCGTGGCAAAAAGCATACTGACCCTACAAAGTGGCATAAATAATTAATCATTTCAAACGTTCAACTCATACTGATCATACCACATCTTGGACCATGCCGGGACGATAAGACCGCATTGCCTTCACGGATTGAAAGATGTTCACAACTCCCTCAGCCTTAAGACATTCTAGCTCTGAGTGAATACAGATGAAGGATCCAGTGCGACCACACCCATCCCTGTTACTGTTATTATATAGTGTACATGTATGTTGATGTGATCGTAGTGCACTAGAACCTACTTGCAGACAACAGTAATTACATTCCTCTGATGCTTTATTAAGTGCGTCCACAAGTGTTAACATATTAGGTAAACTGGCTGGCTTGCCATGCTGTGGCCACTCAGAGTAGCAATACTGGGCCACGAGAAGTTCGTTCTGCATGGGAATGAATTTATGTTTTTGAAGCAGCAACTGCAGATATATATATATAAAGGCTTACTGAGAGCTTGAAATTTCGAAATGTTGTGCCATTGCTGATGACAGTTGATAATAGATGCATGCTTATCATTTCAAAATTCACAGGCCCCTCTGCAGTGGGTCAATAGCAGGCACAAGAATTCCCCCCTTCCTCCATTAGCTCACACAACACGACAATAGTATTGCATTGTTGCTCCATTATCATCTTCCAAAAATCATTTAACAGTGTTACCTAAAGGTCCTTGAGTAGCTATGTACATGCAGGATAACTTGTAGCCCTTGATGAAAAGGTAAAGAACTCAAATGAGTTAATTTCAATTCCCATAGAACATACTTGAATTCTGCTAGCATTGATACAGTTGGAGTTTGTGGCATCTTGTGCTAATCTAATTTGTGTGTGATTGTCTGGGGACAGAATTAACACCTCTTATTAAACATTTGTTATGCCTCTCATAGTGGATGTTATATACAGTGTGGCTTGTTCTTGTACCGGTTTTTCACCTCATTACAACTTTCCAATGAAACTGAACAATCTTCTTTGAGTGGTTAGATATCATTAAAGAGCACATTGTTAATGCAGAAGCATCATTTTGTGACTCTTTGAACAACACTGAAGTTTGAGCACAGTTAGAAAAATTGAGACAACAGTGCAGTCATGTCACGAGTTGGAGTATTACAACCAACTCATTTCACCTGGTCCCCTCACCTAATCCTCCATCCATTGTATGTACCTATCACTGCTCCCACATATTCCCCATACCTTTCATTTGCTTCTTTTTGGCTCTTGTAGGCTACTTTTAGAATTTGTGTGATGGGGAAGAGCTTAGCAAGATCTGAAAATTGTCTGATTAATTCAACTCCAGTACAGCAATATTTACCTTGCCACACATTAATTATCAAGATCTTGATTTCGCGAGGTATAGCTACGCTATGAATATTTCAGTAAGCTTTGCTAAGCTCTATCTTACTCATGTGATGGGAAATCATCTTGGTACCAAAAGATTTACTGTTTGAAGCTCTATGTCTTCGTCACACCGTTTGCGGCTGGAAGTGTTTGAAGCAGTTCACTAATACGAATATTGCACCACATTTTGTGGCGGTATTGCAATTTTTGATAAGACCATAATCATTGCAAGCAGCTAGTGTTCCAAACAATAGCGACACCGGATTGTTAAGGTGTAGCGAAAAAAGAAAAGAATAAACACCCGCCTGAGACCCGCCCTCGTTTAAAGTATTGTGTACAGGTCTGCTTACGCCTCGTCTGAAAGCAGGAAAATGCTTGATCGAGATGTTGAAAACACACTGATATATTATTTGGACCGATGGGCTTGGTCGTTCAACTGAGTTTTGCACCTAAATAATTATTCCTGGTTAGGTAGCAATGCAGTGGTCTAAAAAATATAGACAATAAAATTATTAGAAATTTATTACTGCATGTATCATTATTATTATTGAAATATACAAACACAGAAATACATATACAGCGATATTAATAACACATACAGCAATAATACTAGACATAGATTGTACACAGCACCACAGCAGGTAATGCACGCTACTACTACTATGTAAATGAGCACACACAAAATACACAACGACTATGACTGGACAGCTGATTGCCAACCTATAGTTAAGCTGGGATGTCAGATCCGACGCCATATGCTCGGGATAGCAGTGCTCTTGCATTTGCTCTGACTAGAACCAAGTTGAGCCTACCATACAGTGTTGAGGTGGCATGCAATTTGGAGCAATTTAGTCTAGCAGCCAGGCGAGAGGCAAGGCGTTAAAGATGTTAGCGTGCTTCAGCTAAGGGTTCAAAACGGCCACATCTTCAGGTAGGAGTGTTCAAATCTGTTCAAAATAGGTACCTATGTAGAAGGGTCCTACTGCTATTGATGTGTTCTGTTCGTTAATTTTTGCTTTATCCGTTATGGAGACACAAGTGTGCAAAGAAATTGCATATTTCCCGGGCGTTACGCGCCATTCACGTATTACGAGGACGTCCTCGAAGCCAGTCGTAATACGTAAATGGCGCGTAACGCCCGGGAAATATGCAATTTTTCACTTGTATCTCCATAACGGATAGAGTACAAATTAACGAACAGAACAAATCAATAGCAGTAGGACCCTTCTACATAGGCACCTATTTTGAACCGATTTGGACACTCCTACCTGAAGACAGAGATAGTATATAATATCTCTGCTGAAGATGTGGCCGTTTTGAACCCTACGGGGTATCGGACCTTGAAACGTCGGTACCCCGCATGTGTAAGACACCAAAATGGATTTTCACATATAGTAATGGTGTGGTATGTTGTGTTAAAAATAGGAACCCGATAGCGTTAATATTTCGGAAGATATATATCGATTTAAATTTTATGTTATAAAATAAAATCCACAAGACCCATTATCGTATAGAACGTTCCATTTTCGATTATATTATTCTACTAGTTATGTTACAGTTCCCTGATTGGCAGCCACGAAGCCATTTAGTCTATGGTGAATCTTAAAAAGAATAATGCACATAAAAACACACTTAAATTAGCTCTATGGTGTAATTTTTTTGACACATTTTGGCAATTCAGATTGCTAGAATTGAGCAAGAATAGCTTGTTGTATTGAGTGGCACTTTGGTTGATGCGTACTTACGTCAGGTAAAGATTCAATATTTAGGTCTGGGGTCGAGACTATTTTTACAGAGCTCTAGAAGTTGAACGCAGCTGGTTCCAATGCTTCTGTACAAGCACAACTTCTAAAAGTGTAGAAATGCAACATCTGTTGTTGAGGTAAGAACTTTTGGACAGATATTTGTCTTCAGAAAGGCCCAGAAAAAAAGTGTACCTTTTTTCGGTACGGGTCGACCGTTTCACTTCTAACGAGTACTGCAAACGAGCGGAACAATGTACGAAGCTTAGAATGGCGCTAAACATCGTGTAAAAGGTTGGGTTGTTATGTTCGCACAAATGTGTGACAGTTTACCCTCGTCCGACTATTTTTACAGAATGTGAGTTCGACAAAAAGGGCTAAAAAAAACATTCTTTTTACATGGAACCGGTGTTAATTACTTTTTATTTTTCATATACATCTGCATGAAGCACAAATACAGAACATCATAGCACAACTGAATTTTATAATCGTCAGAGCAGCACCATCAAGTATTACCATGATGATACTGACAACAAGAGGAAATTCAAATACAACCACTTAACCACCTTTGATGGCTGAAGTACAAAAGTCTATATTAGATAGCCTCAACTACATGATCAATCTCTCATGTGTGGTAGGCTCCCCTTTTAATGTACTATTATTTCGAGCCATGTGATCAACCTTGCCGACCTCAATGTTCAGCCGCAATGTATGGTATTTCACTCATTGAAAGCATCGTTTTTTTAAATCTTCTCCAACTATCATGTCTATGATTTGATTTTTGTCAGTGGCATGTATTCATAGTGTTTTGCAATCAATAACAAGCACAGATAAATGCTGCGTAACAGTTTAAGTGGCTCACGCTTCACACAATGTCATTAAGAGACAGGAGGAACATACCACCAATGTTATTGTTCTATTACAATTTGCGCTGTATTGGCATATATCGACATTCCATCAACAGCTGGCTGTATTGGCATAATCGACATTCCATCAACACAGCTGGCTGCATTGGCATACGTCGACATTCCATCAACACAGCTGGCTGCATTGGCATATGTCGACATTCCATCAACACAGCTGGCTAGGACATCATGGCAAAAAGCATACTGACCCTACAAAGTGGCATAAATAATTAATCATTTCAAACGTTCAACTCATACTGATCATACCACATCTTGGACCATGCCGGGACGATAAGACCGCATTGCCTTCACGGATTGAAAGATGTTCACAATTCCCTCAGCCTTAAGACGTTCTAGCTCTGAGTGAATACAGATGAAGGATCCAGTGCGACCACACCCATCACTGTTAGAAAATTCTGTTATTATATAGTGTACATGTATGTTGATGTGATCGTAGTGCACTAGAACCTACTTGCAGACAACAGTAATTACATTCTTCTCTGATGCACTCAGGGCTTTATTAAGTGTGTCCAAAAGTGTTAACATGTTAGGTAAACTGGCTGGCTTGCCATGCTGTGGCCACTCAGAGTAGCAATACTGGGCCACGAGAAGTTCATTCTACATAGAAACGAATTTATGATTTTGAAGCAGCAACTGCAGATATATGGGACAGTTTCAGCGAAAATTGCCCCACGGTTAAAATGTTATAAAAATGCATCGCATATGAATCACTATAACTTCCCAACGGATAACGCTATCGACTTCCTATTTTCAACACTTCATACTACACCATTTCACTATGAAGTGTTGTAAATAGGAAGTCGATAGCGTTATCCGCTGGGAAGTTATAGCGATTCAAACGCGATGCATTTTTATAACATTTTAACCGTGGGGCAATTTTCGCGGAAACTGTCCATATAATTATAATTATGGAACGTTCTATACGAAAATGGATTTTATTTTATAACATAACATTTAAATCGTTATATCTTCCGTAATATTAACGCTATCGGGTTCCTATTTTTAACACCATTACTATATGTAAAAATCCATTTTGGTGTCTTACACATGCTGGGTACCGACGTTTCAAGGTCCGATACCCCGTAGGGTTCAAAACGGCCACATCTTCAGGTAGGAGTGTCCAAATCGGTTCAAAATAGGTAATTATGTAGAAAGGTCCTACTGCTATTAATTTGTTCTGTTCGTTAATTTTTGCTTTATCCGTTATGGAGATACAAGTGTGCAAAGAAAGTGCATATTTCCCGGGCGTTACGCGCCATTAACGTATTACGACTGACTTCGAGGACGTCCTCGTAATACGTGAATGGCGCGTAACGCCCGGAAAATATGCAATTTCTTTGCACACTTGTATCTCCATAACGGATAAAGAAAAGATTAACGAACAAATCAATAGCGAGGACCCTTCTACATAGGTACCTATTTTGAACCGATTTGGACACTCCTACCTGAAGATGTGGCCGTTTTGAACCCTACGGGGTATCGGACCTTGAAACGTCGGTACCCCGCATGTGTAAGACACCAAAATGGATTTCCACATATAGTAATGGTGTGGTATGTTGTGTTAACAATAGAACCCGATAGCGTTAATATTTCGGAAGATATATCGATTTAAATTTTATGTTATAAAATAAAATCCACATGACCCATTTTCGTATAGAACGTTCCATATATAAAGGCTTACAGAGTTTTCTGTGAGCTTGAAATTTCGAAATATCATGCCATTGCTGATGACAGCTGACAACAGATGTACGCTTATCGTTCCAAAATTCACAGGCCCCTCTGCTGTGGGCCAATAGCAGGCACAAGACTCCTCTCCTTCCTCCATTAGCTCACACAACATGACAATAGTCTTGCATTGTTGCTCCATTATCATCTTCCAAAAATCATTAACAGTGTTACTTAAAGGTCCTTGAGTAGCTATGTAGATGCAGGATAACTTGTAGCCCTTCATGAAAAGGTAAAGAACTCAATAGAGTTAATTTCAATTCCCATAGAACATACTTGAATTCTGCTAGCATTGATGTAGGTGGAGTTTGTGGAATCTTGTGCTAATCTAATTTGTGTGTGATTGTCTGGGGACAGAATTAACACCTCTTATTAAACATTTGTTATGCCTCTCATAGTGGATGTTAGCATACAGTGTGGCTTGTTCTTGTACCGGTTTTTCACTTCATTACAGCTTTCCAATGAAACTGAACAATCTTCTTTGGGTGGTTTTTTGCAGACGTCATTAAGGAGCTACAAATTGTACATTGTTATTGTGGAAATATGGTTTTGTGACTCTATGATCAACAGCTAGGATATATGTATTTAACATCATACAACAGCCTGGGGAGTCTATGACAAATACATGGTGATGTTAGTGTAGTACTTCGTACAATGTGTACCTGGAATTGCTGCACGAATCCATTTGTTCCATTTCCTGCAGCAACCTTATACATACTATTAACCTTCACGCGAAAATTTCCAGCATCTATTTCTGTATCTCCGCACATGATTTGTTCCAAAATGGCATCATGAATGTATACATACTGATCCTGATTTTGGATGGAGACCAAGTCAAAGCTCAAAATATAAGATTCTTACCTCTTTCCACTTACAAGTGACTGAACCATAAATGGACGCCTCTTTCGCATTTGGTTTACACATTCAAACACATTGATTGAATCCTCAGTTTTGATCCTCTCCAGTAAAATATGCAGGGCAATGAATGTTCCTGAGCGGCCAACACCGGCACTACAGTGGACCAACAGGGGGCTCTCCTCTGTAAATTTACGATTCTTCTGAACATATTTGATGAAAGACACAAGTGAAGAAGGAGTATCAGGTACTCCATGGTCAGGCCAAGATGTAAAATGAAAATGCTTGACATGCAGAGGTTCATCTTCAGATTTTTCCTTCTATAGATCAAAGCAAAATAGATATCTTCAAGTACAATCAAGACTATTTAAACTCACATCAGAAACTACTAATGAAGTAATAGTGTAGTCAGCAAATTGAGTTGCAGATATAGTTGCAACTTTAAACTGAGCTGTTTCATGGTTTCCATTTGTGCTTGCCCAGTATTGTGCACATTTTTCCTGACAATCATGAAATTATGTGGTAGTGCAGTATTGTTGCCATCTTACTCACCCTGCCATTTTCAATGCATTTTGTGAGCATCACAATTGTACCCAGTCGCTTTTCCCATACCATTCTCCAAAAATCATTGACTGTTTCGTCAGTAGGTCCTAAAATCAAACAATATGAAAAGGTAATTATTGATTGATATCCCTACTTACCCTGAGTGGAAATATATATATTCTGACAATTGTATCCCTAAATGTAAATTCCAGGATAAGATAATTTTTAGTCTGATAAAGTACATTAACCCTCACATCAATGTAACTAGCATTAATGTAGTCTGAGCCAGGAATGCCATTGAGCTCTTTCAATTTCACCCTTGAAGCGTCATCTGTAAGATCAACTATGTTGATGGGTTAAAAATCTAAACACTCTATACCCACATGGAAGAATGTTACAAAATCTGTTTTTCACTTGGTTGCATGGCAACTGGCTGTTGTCGATATGATCAGATTTGTCTGGCTCTGACTTCAAACACTGCATGATTGGTGTCAGCCATTACGCACAGTGAGATATCAAATGAATGTACCTTAAATTCCAGCTGAAATCCATTATTCTCATCGCCATGCATCTTCTCCACATGGTCCCGAAAGCAAGAGAGACTTATTGACACTCGTCTATCAGGGTCTACTGTTGGTTGTTTAGAGGACAGTCTGATCTATTAATAGTATTACTCACCATTACCTCCTATCTGTTGTATACTATCCAGCTCTGCCATATCTGTAGAACGCATATTCGCTTTCAACCTACTCACGCATCTGTCAGGCTGATTCAATTCATAAATCTCGTAACGTTTGGGTTTTAATTTGCAGCAGCAGTAGCAGCTTTGAGTAAGAGGTGCAGCATAGTGAAAATGCATTACTCAAAGGGCAAGATCTGAGGGAAAAACTAACCAGCATGCACAACAGCAGCACAGAACTAAAACTTCAACCAGGACTACAGATAAAATAGCTGCTAGTACTCCTGAAACGTAATGAAGGAAGATATTAATGTGGAAGTGGTACATCTCTGTGATGCACTGACCATAGAAAATTTGTGTGTATGACATTGATTGCGATAATACTGCAAGACTTGTCATCCTATCAGTTTCACATGTACTCATCCCTGACTTGTTTCCATGATTCAACACAGTCACGGACACTGAATAATCTGCCAATGGACTCAATTCTGTTATTGATACAAAGGCTGCATCATATACAATTATTTGTTCAGCTTGTCTTATACGAACTGCATCATTGGAAGTGTATGATACAGCATAGAATGGAAACCCTCTGGCCTTCATGAGTGTTACTGGCCTCCAATTGACTGTCATGCTGAGTCCATCTGAAGATCGGGTTACTACTACTCCCTGAGGTGCTTCAGTGGGTGCTGAGAACACATATGCATAAAAAGGCTGGTTTCAGTGAAGATTTTCGGTACTCACGCAGTGTATCTGTGAAGAACACATTGCACCATTCAGGTCCGCTGCCTGCACTGTTGTGTGCACTTATGCAAAGTTCGTAAGGGATACCAGCAGCTATAAGGAAATAAATGTTTTGAGTATTCTTGAATTTCCACTTTATCCTTACCCAATCTCGTGATATTCATTGAAGTAGTTGTTAAATTGCTGTCATATTTCACATACTGGGGTTTATTGTAGTCTTCTAGCACAGTACAGGTCACCCTGTAGACTCGAAGGATTCCATTTGTTTTCCATGGACTGCTCCACAGTGCAAATACATTAGTGTCTGAGACAATGTCTATTTTAGCACCCCTTACAGAATCGGGAGCTACAGTACAGCTTACTCCAATTATGAAACAGAAACAATTCTGATAACTTACCAATCAAGCATATTTCAGAAATAGCTGAACTACTAATGTAGTTATCCTTGTACGGTAAGGATATATTGGCCACACAGATGTACTGTGCAGAATCATCTTTGCTCAAGTAAGGGAAGGTGTAAATGCTGTAATTTCCTGCTGTTATTGAATAAATTGTTGAGTTTAATCCATTGACCTTGATCCATGTGAGACTGATTAGCACAAGATAATTATTCACATTCACTCGGCAGATAAGGGACCGATTTATGCTATTCATTTGAAGATGTGTATCGGATGTAATAGTAACATTTAGAGTCTGTGTACCTGAAATAAAATTACCATATATTTTTAGAAATCAATAGGAACAACAGCTGAATAGTGCATACAAATGTGATTACTTGAAGTGTGGCAATTACATAATAAAGAGGGTAAATCACACATAATAGCACATACATGTAACATTAAACTCACTCAGTACTGACACATCAGAATTGGTGATGCTCAAAGAAAGCTGTGGTATAGAGATAGTGGCAACACAAGTGTACTGTCCTCCATGAGATGTGAGCAGAGGATTGAAGGTGAGATTTAGAGTACTGTTTCCACCTGACACAGTCCTTGTCAGTGTGGTATTGGTCCCATTCACAAGAACTCCTCCATCCTTCATCCACACCACATCAGGGACAACTTCAAGTCCATCTACCACCTTCACCATACACACCAGTGAGTACACTAATCCAGCTATTGTGCTGCCATATGATGATGTGGTGACCACAGGAGGAGGGAGAGCTGGAGATGAGAGGGAATGATTCACATAATGGAATGGTCTCGTAAGTATTCTCACCTTGTACAGACAATGAAATATTTGCTGAAGCATTGCTGGAACCCACAACATAACTGCTATTTGAAGAGATAATTCCTTCGCACTGATACATGCCAGTGTCACTGATATTTACGGGGGTGATTTGAAGTGTTGTGTTGTAGGCCGCCATTGACTGGGAAGTACTAATTTTGATTCTGTCGCCATTATTTAATGTCTGATTTAGTCTAATCCAAAAGGTCTTAACCATTACAGAAGTGTCCACCACTGATGGAATTGAGAAGGCACAAAATATGCTTATTGGAATTCCAGAGACCACTAAGCTACCAGGTGACACAGATACAATTGTTGCACTTGGCAGTGGAACTGTGGATACAAAGGGATAATAGTAACTCATGGAACTCTTATCAAACTCACTCTGTACTGATACAGTAACTGCTGATGAATTGGTGACATTCAGTGATAGCTGTGGTACAGAGATGGTAGCAACACAAGTGTACTGTCCTCCATGAGATGTGAGCAGAGGATTGAAGGTGAGATTTAGATTACTGTTTCCACCTAACACAGTCCTTGTCAGTGTGGTATTGGTCCCATTCACAAGAACTCTTCCATCCTTCATCCACACCACATCAGGGACAACTACCAGTCCATCTACCACCTTCACAGTACACACCAGTGAGTACACAGATCCAGCTATTGTGCTGCCATATGATGATGTGGTGACCACAGGAGGAGGAAGAGCTGGAGATGAGAGGGAATAATTTGCATGAGTGGAATTGTATTTCCTATTCTCACCTTGTACCGTCAGTGATGTATTTGCTGAAGCATTGTTGGAGGTAACAATAAAGCTGCTGTTTGAAGAGATGTTCCCCACACACCAATATATGCCTGTGTCACTTGTATTTGAAGGATTTATTTGCAGTGTTGCAATATACACCATCATTGACTGTGTAATGATTGTCATTGTCCTATTTCCATTATATATTGGCCCCTGTGGTCCAGTCCACAATGAGTTTAACATTACAGGATAGTCCACAACAGATAGGACTGTAAAAGCGCAAGACATGCTTATGAAAGTACCGGTGTACACTGAGCTACCGAGTGGTACAGTTACACTTGGCACTGGAACTGTGAAGATATTGCATTCATGATTGCACTTAAAAGTTACATGATTAAACTCACTCTGTACTGATACAGTAACTGCTGATGAATTGGTGACGCTCAGAGATAGCTGTGGTACAGAGATAGTGGCAACACAAGTGTACTGTCCTCCATGAGATGTGAGCAGAGGATTTAAGGTGAGATTTAGAGTACTGTTTCCACCTGACACAGTCCTTGTAAGTGTGATATTAGTCCCATTCACAAGAACCCCTTCATCCTTCATCCACACCACATCGAGGACAACTACCAGTCCATCTACCACCTTCACCATACACACCAGTGAGTACACAGATCCAGCTATTGTGCTGCCGTACGATGATGTGGTGACCACAGGAGGAGGGAGAGCTGGAGATGAGAGGGAATGATTTACATGAGTAGAATTGTATTTCCTATTCTCACCTTGTACCGTGAGTGATGCATTTGCTGTAGCATTGCTGGAGGTAACAATATAGCTGCTGTTTGAAGAGATGTTCCCCACACACCAATATATGCCTATGTCACTTGTATTTGAAGGATTTATTTGCAGTGTTGCATTATACAACATCATTGACTGTGTAATGATTGTCATTGTCTTATTTCCATTATATATTGGCCCCTGTGGTCCTATCCACAATGTGTTTAACATTACAGGAGAGTCCACAACAGATGGGACTGTAAAAGCACAAGACATGCTTATGGAAGTACCGGTGTACACTGAGCTACCGAGTGGAACAGGTGAAAGAGTTACACTTGGCACTGGAACTGTGAAGATATTGCATTCATGATTGCACTTAAAAGTTACATGATTAAACTCACTCTGTACTGATACAGTAACTGCTGATGAATTGGTGATGCTCAGAGATAGCTGTGGTACAGAGATAGTGGCAACACAAGTGTACTGTCCTCCATGAGATGTGAGCAGAGGATTGAAGGTGAGATTTAGAGTACTGTTTCCACCTGACACAGTCCTTGTCAGTGTGGTATTGGTCCCATTCACAAGAACTCTTCCATCCTTCATCCACACCACATCAGGGACAACTACCAGTCCATCTACCACCTTCACTGTACACACGAGTGAGTACACAGATCCAGCTATTGAGCTGACATATGATGATGTGGTGACCACTGGAGGAGGGAGAGCTGGAGATGAGAGGGAAGGGTTAACATCAGTGGTCTGGTCTCATAAGTATTCTCACCTTGTACAGACAATGAAATATTTGCTGAAGCATTGCTGGAACCAACAACATAACTGCTATTTGAAGAGATACTTCCTTCGCACTGATACATGCCAGTGTCACTGATATTTACAGGGTTGATTTGAAGTGTTGTGTTGTAGGCCGCCATTGACTGGGAAGTACTAATTTTGATTCTGTCGCCATTATTTAATGTCTGATTCAGTCTAATCCAAAAGGTCTTCACCATTATAGAACTGTCCACCACTGATGGAATTGAGAAGGCACAAAATATGCTTATTGGAATTCCAGAGACCACTAAGCTACCAGGTGACACAAATACAATTGTTGCACTTGGCAGTGGAACTGTGTATACAAAGGGTTAATAGTAACTCATGGAACTTTTATCAAACTCACTCTGTACTGATACAGTAACTGCTGATGAATTTGTGATATTCAGAGATAGCTGTGGTACAGAGATAGTAGCAACACAAGTGCACTGTCCTCCATGAGATGTGAGCAGAGGATTGAAGGTGAGATTTAGAGTACTGTTTCCACCTGACACAGTCCTTGTCAGTGTGGTATTGGTCCCATTCATAAGAACCCCTCCATCCTTCATCCACACCACATCAGGGACAACTACCAGTCCATCTATCACCTTCACCATACACACCAGTGAGTACACAGAACCAGCTATTGAGCTGCCATATGATGATGTGGTGACCACAGGACGAGGGAGAGCTGGAGATGAGAGGGAAGGGTTAACATCAGTGGTCTGGTCTCATAAGTATTCTCACCTTGTACAGACAATGAAATATTTGCTGAAGCATTGCTGGAACCCACAACATAACTGCTATTTGAAGAGATACTTCCTACGCACTGATACATGCCAGTGTCACTGATATTTACAGGGGTGATTTGAAGTGTTGTGTTGTAGGCCGCCATTGACTGGGAAGTACTAATTTTGATTCTGTCGCCATTATTTAATGTCTGATTTAGTCTAATCCAAAAGGTATTCACCATTACAGAACTGTCCACTCCTGATGGAATTGAGAAGGCACAAAATATGCTTATTGGAATTCCAGAGACCACTAAGCTACCAGGTGACACAAATACAATTGTTGCACTTGGCAGTGGAACTGTGGATACAAAGGGTTAATAGTAACTCATGGAACTTTTATCAAACTCACTCTGTACTGATACAGTAACTGCTGATGAATTTGTGATGTTCAGAGATAGCTGTGGTACAGAGATAGTAGCAACACAAGTGTACTGTCCTCCATGAGATGTGAGCAGAGGATTGAAGGTGAGATTTAGATTACTGTTTCCCCTTAACACAGTCCTTGTCAGTGTGGTATTGGTCCCATTCACAAGAACTCTTCCATCCTTCATCCACACCACATCAGGGACAACTACCAGTCCATCTACCACCTTCACCATACACACCAGTGAGTACACAGAACCAGCTATTGTTCTGCCATATGATGATGTGGTGACCACAGGAGGAGGAAGAGCTGGAGATGAGAGGGAATAATTTGCATGAGTGGAATTGTATTTCCTATTCTCACCTTGTACCGTCAGTGATGTATTTGCTGAAGCATTGCTGGAGGTAACAATAAAGCTGCTGTTTGAAGAGATGTTCCCCACACACCAATATATGCCTGTGTCACTTGTATTTGAAGGATTTATTTGCAGTGTTGCAATATACACCATCATTGACTGTGTAATGATTGTCATTGTCCTATTTCCATTGTATATTGGCCCCTGTGGTCCTATCCACAATGTGTTTAACATTACAGGAGAGTCCACAACAGATGGGACTGTAAAAGCACAAGACATGCTTATGGAAGTACCGGTGTACACTGAGCTACCGAGTGGTACAGGTGAAAGAGTTACACTTGGCACTGGAACTGTGAAGATATTGCATTCATGATTGCACTTAAAAGTTACATGATTAAACTCACTCTGTACTGATACAGTAACTGCTGATGAATTGGTGACGCTCAGAGATAGCTGTGGTACAGAGATAGTGGCAACACAAGTGTACTGTCCTCCATGAGATGTGAGCAGAGGATTGAAGGTGAGATTTAGAGTACTGTTTCCACCTGACACAGTCCTTGTAAGTGTGATATTAGTCCCATTCACAAGAACCCCTTCATCCTTCATCCACACCACATCGAGGACAACTACCAGTCCATCTACCACCTTCACCATACACACCAGTGAGTACACAGATCCAGCTATTGTGCTGCCGTACGATGATGTGGTGACCACAGGAGGAGGGAGAGCTGGAGATGAGAGGGAATGATTTACATGAGTAGAATTGTATTTCCTATTCTCACCTTGTACCGTGAGTGATGCATTTGCTGTAGCATTGCTGGAGGTAACAATATAGCTGCTGTTTGAAGAGATGTTCCCCACACACCAATATATGCCTATGTCACTTGTATTTGAAGGATTTATTTGCAGTGTTGCATTATACAACATCATTGACTGTGTAATGGTTGTCATTGTCCTATTTCCATTATATATTGGCCCCTGTGGTCCAGTCCACAATGTGTTTAACATTACAGGAGAGTCCACAACAGATGGGACTGTAAAAGCGCAAGACATGCTTATGGAAGTACCGGTGTACACTGAGCTACCGAGTGGTACAGGTGAAAGAGTTACACTTGGCACTGGAACTGTGAAGATATTGCATTCATGATTGCACTTAAAAGTTACATGATTAAACTCACTCTGTACTGATACAGTAACTGCTGATGAATTGGTGACGCTCAGAGATAGCTGTGGTACAGAGATAGTAGCAACACAAATGTACTGTCCTCCATGAGATGTGAGCAGAGGATTGAAGATGAGATTTAGATTACTGTTTCCACCTAACACAGTCCTTGTCAGTGTGGTATTGGTCCCATTCACAAGAACCCCTCCATCCTTCATCCACACCACATCAGGGTTAACTACCAGTCCATCTACCACCTTCACCATACACACCAGTGAGTACACAGAACCAGCTATTGTGCTGCCGTACGATGATGTGGTGACCACAGGAGGAGGAAGAGCTGGAGATGAGAGGGAATGATTTGCATGAGTGGAATTGTATTTCCTATTCCTACCTTGTACCGTGAGTGATGTATTTGCTGAAGCATTGCTGGAGGTAACAATATAGCTGCTGTTTGAAGAGATGTTCCCTACACACCAATATATGCCTGTGTCACTTGTATTTGAAGGATTTATTTGCAGTGTTGCATTATACACCATCATTGACTGTGTAATGATTGTCATTGTCCTATATATTGGCCCCTGTGGTCCTATCCAAAATGTGTTTAACATTACAGGAGAGTCCACAACAGATGGGACTGTAAAAGCACAAGACATGCTTATGGAAGTACCGGTGTACATTGAGCTACCGAGTGGTACAGGTGAAAGAGTTACATTTGGCACTGGAACTGTGAAGATATTGCATTCATGATAGCACTTAAAAGTTACATGATTAAACTCACTCTGTACTGATACAGTAACTGCTGATGAATTGGTGATGTTCAGAGATAGCTGTGGTACAGAGATAGTTGCAACACAAGTGTACTGTCCTCCATGAGATGTGAGCAGAGGATTGAAGGTGAGATTTAGAGTACTGTTTCCACCTGACACAGTCCTTGTCAGTATGATGTTGGTCCCATTCACAAGAACTCCTCCATCCTTCATCCACACCACATCAGGGACAACTACCAGTCCATCTACCACCTTCACCATACACACCAGTGTGTACACAGATCCAGCTATTGAGTTGCCATATGATGATGTGGTGACCACAGGAACTAATGAAGGAACCATTGTAGTGTTGTTCGCATCTTTAAAATAATGTACAGTGAGTATAATTTTGTTATAATAATTGAATGGTGTACCTGTTACATTGCAGATGAGTAGCAGTGATAGACAAAATGATGTAACAGATCTCCAGATCATTGTTACACCTAGGTTAGTGATAACTGTATTAGGTATAGGATTAATATGTTCTGAATGCACACTTGATGTCACACAGAATCTTTGAGTGAATTTAGCTGAGCTAGAAACAAATACTGCCAAGTGCTTGCTTAATAATGCTAATGATCACAAAGGAAAACTGAATACTCAGTTGCCTTTTCTTATTTTACGTCATTTTATCATGCACCTTTTGAGATGAGATCGTCTGCAAAGCATTGACATACTATACGTTACAGATTGTTTAGCAAATGCAACTCCTCCTGCATGTAAATATAATCAAACGGGTTAATTACAAACCACACTTTAATGGTCAATTTTGGTATGTTAGTTTTGTTGTTTATGATTTCTAGTATGTGCTACTTAAAGTCAGGAATGTTTGTAATGAAGACAATGCACTTCTGTCACACAAATGTATAGCAAACTACCCAATTGTTCAAGCCTAGTGAAAATGATTCTGTGTAACAATGGCTTTAGAATATTGTTATGTTTACACTAGATGATTAAATAGCTATTTTAATAGAAGCATTCGCAGTCCACATAATTATGACAATCAATTGATGAAATACAAGCACAAGTAATACTTAATAGTTGACCAAGTAATGCAACTAATAATTACAGATATATTTCAGCCTGACAGAAAAACTGAAACTTAGGCTTACACTGTGTGACGAATGCAAAGGATTTACAATGAGGGTGGATCCAAAGGTCTTTATCAGCACATAACAGTGAGGGAAATGCTAGCCAATTAAGCTAGTGCAAAGGGTTTTGACTATTTATTGACCTCTAATAGTAGCTATCTTTTTTAACTGTAACAATCTTACCACCACTGCCGAAAGATTCAATTGCCAATTTCAAGTTGCAATGCTTGGACTATAAGCAGGTTTATATACTGATGTACAATAAACTGGATTGTTTATTCAGAAAATGTGTGTGTTTTTTTTTTCTCAATAGCTAACAGCATGCACTCTAAACAGTTAGTGCTAGCTGGTGTTGTGTCTTTAAGCACGATAAGTAATCATTTACAATAATACTCGTATTGTAGCACTTTGCATCTTTACTCAAACAAATTGTTAAACTATTAGGTTGTATCTTTTATTGCATCACTCATCAGTGATCTACTGAACTGTTATATATTTGCAAAACGTCATGCAGAATGTGCCTTATTGTTAGGGATTTCGAGCTCCAGTCCCATAATCAACCAGATGCGGAATCCACCATTTTATTTCTCCCATGTGTTTGTTTAGATAGAGGGGGGGAGGGGGGGGAAGTGGGGAGCCAGAGGGGCAGTAAACGTAGAATTCATGTTTCATCATTAAGGACTGGGGACATGATATATGGAAGAACCACAATCGTCCAGAGCCAGTTGTCCCAGCCCACCCAAAGAAGGGCAACTGTATGTATAAATTGCATGAGTTATTTGTGCAGGCCAGTTCATGCTACATGTACATTACATGTAAAGATTTTGTTTCAACAGAAATGTTCTGAGACCCAGCTGGTTTTCTTAATTGGATTCTCACACGCATGAACTGAGCACCTACGCCTAGTGCAGTGCAGACACATAGCTTTCACTTTCTGTGTATTTGCTTTGATGTCTTTGCAACACTAGCATAATCATGCTGGAACAGTTGTTTTCAAGCCAGCTGAACTTCTTTTTTAACACACAGAAGAAAATAACAATATCAGAAACCCTTGGAATGACTTGGAAGGCTCTAGAAACAATGAGAACTTCAAAAACCCATGTCAGATCAAAGAGAGAAAAGATGCTTGCAACACTTCCTATATATTTGAAGAACAGTTCCCATTTTGTTTGAATCTTTAGTCAGTCTACGAAGGTGTCTCACTATGACCAAAACATTAAGCCATATCCCTCTTAATTTCTTCATGACCCCATTATGTAATCAATATGCAACATTAAACAGGGGCAGATCCAGGATTTTGGGAATAGGGGGTCTGATAAATATATTCACAACTGGGGGAGGGTACGGAAGGGGGCGTGCTCCTCCCGTGACAGTAAGGGGGGGTTGGGGGGAGCGCTGATAGCTTCCCCAGTGGGGTCTGGCCAGCCGCTTTTTTGCTTTTGCGTTTATTTAGCATGAAATCACAGTGATATCCCATACATATACATCACGCGATATCCGGATTACTAGAGCCTGCATGGATAGCGACGAGAAAACTGTTCATTTTTCACAATGCTATGGTTCCTACTGCTCAGCAATTAAATTCGTGACGCAAAGCTTTTGTGAATTTGTGACCGAAGCGTGCACGTGGCCAAGCACCAGCTACATGTCGGTCTATAAATTACTCATGTATGTTTTACTATGATATTAGTATTGTTAGTTTATTTAGCTCTATAGCTATCTGTTTTCTGAGGAAAAGAATCTGAGATCCATCCCATTCACGTCTTTTGATCGCTTACCTCACTCACACGCACCATTCGATCGATCGCGCGATTAAATATTTCGTTAATACGCATGTAGGAGGATTTGATTAGATCGATATAGACCCCACTTGGCTAGAACGATGTGCAATTGCAAATCAAAGGACGGTAACATGCAGAACGCTGCATAGATTACAGTATGCATTACGTCATTCTTCATATAGGAAAGGGCCCCCCCCCCCCCCCCCCCCCTAAATCCGCCCCTGTTGTAACAACTGTATTTGGTACTGTCCAAGCCATTTTAAGGTTGCCTCAAGAGAACAGTTGTTTTGAGTACACTGCACAAGTGTGTACATATAAATCAGCTAGGGATTTATATTTTCTCTAACCTCATTTGAGGCTCACATCTTATTTTTGTTTTGCACTGGTGCTCTGGCATGACACAGTTGTAAGTTGTAAGTTGTAAGTTTAATGATAGCAAATATGAATAAGACAATTATAACTCTTTCGCAGGCTAAGCCAATGTTGTGCAAAAGAAAGTGTTGCATGTTGCAGGAAAATGTAGTTAGCAAATAACTTACACTATACAACCAGGAAGCAACTGATCAATAGTTTGTTGACTGCAAAGTGTGATAAACAGAGTTTCTTTAGTATAGTACCTGCGGCGCAATATTGTTCTGTTGCCCATGAAAGAGTTAAACGTGTACAACACAAACAGTCTATGTGTATTTAATGAGGCACAGGTGAGCTTTAGTTAAAGGTCACATCACTGTTCACTGTTCAACCACTTCATGGCAGTCATGTTCATGTGCTCTTATTTCACCATATGCATCACATGAAAATTCAATGTGATCACATCACTGAGAATAACATGTGGAGTGAATCAGACATAGATGGTGAGGCTATATGCCACCGATTGTCAGAAGAAAACAAATTTTGTTCTAATAGTGAAGACATCATCAAAGTATTTGAGCATAAACATCATAGCAGTTTGACCAAACCTTTTTTCTGTATATAGAGTTATAAGAAATGAGGCAATGATCACCATAGCAACAATAAGAACCACAACACAGCTCTGGCAAGCACTCCTTCCCAGGATGAGGTGTATATGAAGCTTGAGGAAACTACAAGGTCCATGTCATTGGCTTGTAATATTGTCACGGGAGGTACCTTACCTGGAGGGATGGCGGGTGTGTTGACCAGTGATGTGTCCATCTGACCACTATACAACTGTCCCGTGATGGTCACCTGTGCAAGCACACTGAACTCATCAATAGGATTTAGGTTATTGATGTCTCCCCATGTGGTGCTAGGAGGTAAAATGTGATTGCTGTACACACCCGACTGCATCTTTGAAGTGTTGGAGAAAGATGATACACTGTGTACCCTGTAAGGATGCCATCTGGAGGGAGCTGGACAGCCAGCCAGGACACTCAGACAGATGTTGTGTTCATGGCTAACACCATCACTCCAGTTACATTGGCTGAGGGTAGAGCGCAATGAAGTGAATAATTTTCCATCTACCACTCCCGCATATCTGCAGTACTTGTCTGTACTTGTTGTGTTTTCCTTAGTCCTGTGATGGTGTAAGCAGTGACAGAGAAGGTGTAGGTGGTCCTTGGTACCAGCCCAGTTATTTTAATTGGGTCACTACTCCATTGGTAGAGTAGGTCATATGTGCACTTTCCTGTCTACTTACAAGTGACTGCTAGAGGGAGAGCATAGCTTGTAGCAGCCAGACTGACATTTGCTGCTAGTGTGAGATCACTGTACATTCCAACACAGAGTGTAGTGGTACAACATTAAACACCATGTGGGAAGACAGAAAGTCTTCCACGAAACAGCTCTACTCCTCCTGACACAGTTTGTTGACCCAAACCTCCAGGAGTTGATACAGGGTCAGGTGTTGCTACGGGGAAAAGAGTTCCATTTGTGTGTTACCACTGTTGTACACTCACCGCTCTGGGGTTGAACTGCTGAGAGGGACACCAGGCTGTTGTTCTTGGCCACTTGCCCATTCTAGGTGATGAACTGTCCTGTGTGTGGTTATGCAATATTGTATCATGACACACTCTGACAGGCAGCATGATAGGTGTAGGTGTGCAGTGCACAGGCTGGAGGAGGGATCTGCCCACTCTGAGCCTTCCTTTAGCAAAATCACACACGCACTGCACAGAGAATCACTAATAATACTGTTCTAAATGTTTGTTTATGGGCGAACAGTGTAGTGCAGATCAGTTAAGGATTTCCGTGTTGCAGAAAAATGTTGTTTGTAAACAACTCTAAAAGCGTTAACTGTTTAGATAAACAAAGTGGCTTTTGTATAGCAGCTGCAGCATTGGAATGTTGTGCTGTCACCAGAGAAATAGTTAAGACACTCCCACCCCTCATATGCTCTGTTTTAGACAATATAGTGTGATGTTACATTTTAATGCAAATAGTCAAAACACGACTATGGGCAAGGGGGGGGGGGGGGGGGGGGGGGGGGGGGGGGGGGGAGTAACCCACAGTGTAAAAAAACCATACTTAATTAGTCATATGTATAGAAGATTTTAGGCCAATGTCTGCCTTCAATGCTGTTAGGTAATACATTCATGTGAGTGGCCTGTTTTTACCCACTGAATTTATATTTGTGCGAGTTTGAGTTATTTAATAACACAAGTTTGCAAATATATGCAGCTTGCTCGGCAACAGGTAGCCACTCATACTATCCAGTACCGGCTTTCAATACATATGTCAGGCTCGTTGTTTCAGTGACATTATAAGGTTAAGTCCAATTTAATGTCAAGTCATAGACCTTGGCGTCATTAACCTTAAGGTTATTAATCTGCACGTTTCTGTCTGGCACACTTCAGTAGTAAAAGGAAACATTGCCTGTCTTGGCACAAAATGTTTAATACTTTGGTATTGATGATGCACTTCCTTGACACACACATGTTAACGTCACATATTTAAACCTTTCGTGCTTGCCCTCGCAACTGAGTCCTGTACTGAGCCTTACATGAACTACACTTATTTTAGTTCTGCTGACAATCTCCGCTTAGGTGGTTTTGCAATGCAATGGCCGAAAGATATTAAGTCAAGTTAAATGAATGCCATGCTGAAATACATGCACTGATCTGGTGAATACTTAACTTCCACAGATCTACGCCAGTAGTGGTCATGATGGCCACATTATGATGGCCACGGTGGAGTCGATCAACAGGGACAAAAAGGATTCGTCTACATTATTGCAGAGGCCGGGACAAGGAAGTCATGAGGTCAAAGCACACAAAGCAGCATTGGCAGGTGAGAGGAATGTGAGGGTGGAGGAGTGGTGAGGACTAAAAATAGATGTTCAATGTAACACCACACCAGTTAAGCCATGCTACTGTTTCATTTGACCATATAATTGTAACTTTCATGTAAGATGAGTAGCTGATTTCGAAAAGGTTGTTCAGGAACATAATAACATCACTATGCTTAGCTTAACCTATTTTTTAAAACGCAATACTTTTTAAAAAGAATATTACGTCATGAATTTATGTTCAGGCTTTTGTCAAACCCCTTTCTTAAATCTTGCGTACAGGCCTGGTTTGTGCTCCACCTCACTGTCCATTCCTTCCTCTCCACCTCACTGTCCATTCCTTCCACTTGTGCTCCACCTATGTTTGTGCGTGTGCATGTGTGTTTTAATATTCCTTAGATGGTGATGATGACGATGATGATTATGAGGATGGAAATAGTGAGGATGATGATGGTGATGGTGAGGATAATGATGATCATGGTGGTGATAATGGTGATGGTGACATGGAGTGGGTGTCAAGGTGATAGTAATAAGATAGTGGTGAAATACACATGTAAATGGGGTCATGGGTGGTAGTTTATGAATTTCAAATCAACCACTGAGACACACTGACATGAGAGGAGTGGTTATAACTAGGAACACCCCTTTGGGAGATTTGCTCTGTTACTGCACCCAAAGTGGCAATAATTAGAAGTCCAGGAGTGAGAAGAGAGCAGGGGGTAGAAGGTTTGATGTACATCTAAGATGGGAACGGAAGGACCAATACAGTCTACCTAACCTTAATGTGGTGGTTATCTGGATGTGGTGATCACTTGGGTATGGTGGTCACTTAGGTGGCCACCATACCCAGGTGACCATCACACCCAGGTGAGCACTATACCCAGGTGACCACCATACCCAGGTGACCACCATACCCAGGTGACCACCATACCCAGGTGACCACCATACCCAGGTGACCACCATACCCAGGTGACCACCATACCCAGGTGACCACCACACCCAGGTGACCACCATACCCAAGTGACCACCATACCCAGGTGACCACCATACCTGGATATGATGGTCACTTCTCCATCTTGGTTGCAAATCTAGACAGTCCAAATTGATTCTACTTACACTCTACACCCATTCACACCACCCATTTGTATTGCAACCACTTCTTAAAAAGGGCCAAAACAATTTTGATCCTTACATGTAGGCAGTAGAGACTGTACATGCAGTGCCTTTATGACCAGTGTGCACTTTACATTGGGAAGTGCTCAATTGTGATGGATTCCATGTGCAGGCAGTCTCCAAACTTGGCCTGTACAGCAATGCACACTGCAATGCAGTGTGGAGTGACCTTGATGTGCTGTTGATGATACCAAGGTGTTGTCCCCTCCCACTTACCCTCCCTACCCCCTCCCAATGCTACCCCACGTAGAACAGGGGGCACAGAATGCTTTGGTTCCTGTCCATCATTGTTTGGGACCTCTTTGCTAACATTAAAAAAATACTTTCATCAGTGGGCCAGCCCCAAACAGCATGCAGTCAGCTTGATATGTGTTGCATGTGACAAACACCATCCTATACCATGTGGATCCATCCATGCATGCCATGCTGTGTAGCTATAAGTGTGGAATTCATAAGTGTGGGCATAGCTCATGGCGTATTATCAGTGGTCATGTGCATGGCTCATGGCTTTGTGTAGAGGTACAGAAATGATGGACATCAGATCACTGAAAGGGGAAATCCACTGATAGGGGATTTCATTATCCCTTACTTTTTCATTGATGGGGATTTCTAGCCTTTCTTTCCCATCCGCTCAGATCCAGTGACCAGTTTGTCTATCTCTTGAGATCGTAACTGTGTTTTGGCTTCATCCCTGGATGAGAAGATCAGACTGCTGGACAGGGACAATGGAGAACTGCTCAATGAGTAAGAGAGAGGAAGAGTGTGTGTATGTGCGTGTGTGTACATATGGGAGGCTTACATGAGTGGGGAGCAACTAATCTTAATTTGTACTGTGTTTGTGTAGATGAGACGGTAGCCTGGCATTTCAGGCTGTATTTGTCATCCACCTGGCATTACAGGTCTGAACTGGTTTTCTGCACTGGTTTTGGTTGCACAACTATTTAATCCTCAAGCAGGTTCAGGACCGGGTCACCGACAGAAGTGGGAAGTGCTGCAGGAAGCAGTTCCACCCTGGACTCAGTCATTGGTTCATTGGTGTTCCTGTGTGTGCCTTGTAAGACATTGTGGTGGATTAACTTGGTGTGTCCAAGCTAGACTGTTGGTGCGTAGCGGCTCCAGGCAGCGTACCGTGAACACTACACCCCTCCACCCCCACATACATGTACACTGGTTGCATGCTGGAGGTGCTAGTTGGGCCACTAGACCAACCTGGGCTAGCCAAGTGAAGAGGAATTCCAGGCCCCAG
This sequence comes from Ephydatia muelleri, assembly GCA_013339895.1. NCBI lineage: Eukaryota > Metazoa > Porifera > Demospongiae > Spongillida > Spongillidae > Ephydatia > Ephydatia muelleri. The sequence continues at coordinate 6,213,424 of JABACO010000011.1, read as the reverse complement.
CAAGTCACATGCTTGATAAACAATTTACAGTAAGTATAGTAAACTGGTGTTGCTGTTCATTCAGCAATGTAGCAGGCTCTATTTTACACCACTGATTCAGCATGACCTGAAACAGGATCAGAAGCAGTAGCCAACTGAGCAACCTTTTCAATGATCTGCAAATTTTGAGGCCACATAGGTAACAAGAGCACACATCTGTTTGCTGCAACCACAACTGATAGTACAAAGGCTTTGATTTCACAACTCAATAAATGTCTGTGCCCACAAATATTGTGTGGTGACAAGATATCCCATTTACAATCTCTTATCTTGATGGCTGCTGTCAGGATACAAACGCCCCTTCAGTGCATGAGATGTCACTGTCACTGTAGGCCTCTGCAGTAGTGTGTTTTGAATTGGAGGATGTCAAATGTAGTACACTCAACATCAGGGAATACTCAATGGCTGTTGGTCTGTCTTCAAGTTTGTACTCTGTACATGCATGTACATGTGGATGGTTCCAATACATTATATGGCCCTGCTGTCAAATTTCAAACAGGGCTGCATAACTGTAGACTGCAGGCATCCATATGCACTGGTCCCCAGACTAAGGGTGTAGGAGTTACAAATGTACCTTGGGACCACCTGTCGGGTCCCCAGACTTACATAAATGATGTTGAATGTAACAAATGAGGGTAGGTTTAGATTGCTTTGGGGGAATACTACGATCCAAACGCTAGTACTGCAAGTTGTGGCTTTTATTTAAAAACGTTTTCTTACGAGATAGGTAGATATTGAGATCGAATTCAAGTTTGTCTTCGATGAGTTGCCAAGCCTAAACCTTAAATGGCCTTCGGCCCTGGCCACCATAATTACTGCCTTGACAACACAGCGAGTTTCTCACTGCTTATACAGCTTCAATGTAGTTTGGCCCTTAGCGTCCCCTGTTGGGCTACGCCCAAAAAGTTTTGATGCTGTTCAATGCTCCCTCAAGGTAGGATGATGATGGGCTGAATGATCACTCAACAGTAGTAGCCTGGGTAGTATTGATGGTAGGGCATGCAAAGGGGAGGGGGGAGGGGGTTGTAGAACATTTCGAGAGCCATGCATATCATTCTGTTGCTATTTCAAAAAAAGAAAGTATGTTATAGATCAGTTTGTTACCAACAGTGAATTGACATCAACATAAATTTTTCTGCCTTTCCCTGGGAAGCAAATCTGACCAAAACGTTGAAGCCCTCGCTCTTACCGCGTCATATGTACGTTTGCCATACTCGTGTACTGAAATTTGAACGTTCACAACTCGACTCGCTAATATATTATCTATGGCTAGATCAATTACTTTAAGAGTATTATATTATTATGTTGATCTCGGCTGGTAGGGCCTAGGCCCTACGTAGCTACGCCACTGTCAACAACCTTTTCCACACGCCGCTGTTGAAGAAACTCATCGAATATGCTGCCGTTCAATGAATGAGATAAGAGCCATTTTTAGTAACGCGATGACGCTACCGCAACGCGCATGCGTAACAATCAATACACGGAACCGAAACTGATATAGGTACTAAAGAACGTTAATTAATTTTTATTAATAATATGGTTGACAATCAGCTGTTCAGTCATAGTCATTGTGTATTTTGTGTGTGATCATAAAGGGAGGCTGACATGGAAAAACAAGTGCCCTTCATATGAAAGATAATCACTAGTGTAGTATACTGGGGTTTTTTTTAATTTTTTTTTGTATGTTTCGTTTTCGAGATATTCAACTTTTGAATACGAAATTAGTCATGCATGTGATATCGCGTCACTTGGATCCAATTATTAAAGCGTGTAAATCGTTTTACAAATGGGTGTTTTCTGTGCAGTTAGTGGTTGCTTCAGTACAGCGTACAAGCACGACAAAGGGGTTTCGTTCTAGAGGCAACGGAATTCTTTCCCCTCTCATTGCGACGGTTCCAGCTAACGCAACACGAAGCACTAGCGGGTTTAAGCAGACTGTGACAAACTCATCCATAACTCCGGCCAGGAATACGATACAACAATTATACTTTCACCATTACAATTGTATTCTTTAGCTAAGATTTATCAAAACATATTAATGTAAATATACAAACACAGAAATACACAACAGCAATGATACTAAACATAGATTGTACACAGCACCACAGCAGGTCGATGTCCGAAATTTCTGGCAATGAGGTACCTTTTCGCGAAAACGATCCCATGCATATACAGTATTTACTACCAAGCAGAACATATGCAATTGTTGCGCTAGCTGGCAGTGGAACCCTGGGAACAAAGGGTTAATAGTAACACATATCAAACTCACTCTGATTTAATATAATAACTGCTGATCAAATGAATAAATATAGGCCTAACTAAGGTGTAAGGCAGTTTGCCTCACAGATGTACTGTCCTCCATGAGATGTTAGAAGAGAACTAAATGTGAGACTTAGAATACTGTTTCCACCTGACACAGTTCTGTCAGTGGTTCCATTAAAAAGAACTCCTCCATCCTTCATCCCATCAGGGACAACTACCAGTCCATCTACCACCTTCACCATACACACCAGTGAGTACACTGAACCAGCAATTGTGCTGCTGTATGATGATGTGGTGACCACAGGAGGAGGGAGAGCTGGATGTGTGAGTAAAACAATTAGACATTTTGGTGAATTAATTCCTCACCTTGTACAGACAATGAATTATTTGCTGTGCGCATTGCTAGAACCTACAACAAATCTGTTATTTGAGAGACACACTGATGCAAGCCAATGTCATTTATTATTAAAGTTGTGTTGATTTTAAGTTTTGTGACAGTGTTGTAGGTCATGCATCATTATAATTATGTTGACTGTGAAGTGATCCCCTACTGCCGGCCATTAAAGAGTGGCCAATGCATATCCAATCTGTAAGGTCCCACCATTATAGGAGTGTCCAATATTGATGGGGCACAACACATGCCTATGAGTGTTCCAAAGTGCTGTGAGTATAAGCAAGAGGAACAGTAGTTGTCCTTGGTTGAGGAAGTGTAACATACTTAAGAAGCGCACTCAGTACCTGCTAACAATGATGTTTGCACACGAGTGTACTGTCCTCTGTGGGATGTGGACAGAGGGCAGAAGGTGAAATTTACACCTTGTCAGTGTGTATTGGTCACAATAATGCCTCACAATAACATCCAATCTGCCATGTTTGTGCACAGGTTTTATAGTAATTTTCGAATATGTGAATAAAAAGGTCTAGATAGAGAAACAAGAGAATAGAGTAATGGGTTTCAGTGGAAGCCATGCAGTAATTATAAGCACAATAGCTTTAAGATTTCTGTTTATATCCTACATGTATACATGTGGCATACTTCATTTCACCTTACAAACTCATACTGATTGAATTTTCTACTGGAAACAATAATGGAAATAGTATCAAACGAAATTTTTAAATTGTAGCATGCAGATTTTGTCATTCAGATGTGAATAAAGTCTATTTGATTTCATATGCATAATTATACTGTAACTGTACTTCTTAGTTATATTGCATGGAATACATAAGTTTGCTTCAATACCTTTATTAGAATGACATGAATATTTCCGAAGTATATATACAAGTCAGTAACGTACACTGCCATAAACAATGCATAATGATAAAGACAAGCAGTACTCTACTGAGATACACAGTTAGTAGAAGTGTTCCAACATATAGTCTAGGCAGTACCACTGTGATGAACATTGGAGACAGTCTCTCTCATTTCAAAGTCTGTATGCTCAGGATTGGTAGACATGGTATCACTGGCCGTGGTACGTGTTGTTTGCCTAGAGGTCTTTGCAACACTCGCGTAATCATGGTGGGCAACCCGAAACAGTTGTTTCCAAGCCAACTGAACCTCCTTGTTTAACGCACAGAAGAAAATAAAAATCAGAAACCCTTGGAATGAGTTTGAAAGAGCAAAAATGACTTGGAAGGCAAGATCTGCTCTGGAAACAGTGAGGGCTCCAAACACCCATGTCAGACCAAAGAGAGCAGAGATGCTTACAACACTAGCTGTCATTTGAAGAGCAGTTCCCATTTTGTTTGAACCTTTTGTGCGTCTCAGAAGATGCCTCACTAGTACGGCCATCACAGTAATGAATGCAGTGAAATTGAAAACCATTATGAGTAGAATAGGTCCAAGAAATGCACCAAAGAACACTCTGACATCACTGATGAAACAGCTGGATTAAATAGCATGAAGTTATTGCATGTGTTCAATGATTTTGTGCAAATTATAGCTTACTATCCACTTGTTGTATTCCTGTTCACAAGAAAATTGCCATCAATTGAAAGAGGAATACCAACTGGAACCAATGGAGCAACTAAAATAGATACAAAAATCAGTAACGTGTTTGTCATCAGTGTTCAATGCCTTAAATACCCCAGCAGACAAGGGACAGGATTATTGTGTAATGCTTTTTAATCCGAACAAACACAATGACAAACTTCTGGAACATCAGGAAGGCCTCTGCCCCCATCCACATCACAGCCACCAGTGTGAAGTAGTGGATCAACACTGACACAGTGACACATCCTTCAAAGTTTGCAGTTTTATCAATTCCAATCACAAACACTAGCAGCATTCCAATCAGAGCACCACACAACTGAAGATGAAACTTAGATGTATCTTTGCTTCTGAGCTTTCTAAATATGGGAATATTGCACATGTTTATAACATCATCACATTCCTGTCTGAACATACTTAAAACAGGAGAGAGAAATTATTGTTAGCACAAGCCCAGCAAGAGACAAAGCCACACCGATATAGGATATAATTTCAATTGTACGCTCAACAGCCTTCTCTACTTTTGTTGGCATGGTAGAAGTTGCAGCTGTTCTAGTTGATATGTCCTAAATGGCAAAAAAAAAAGCAAACCATGACCATAATTTCATACAGCATACCAGCATCACAATTACCACAAGGACAGCGAAGTTAGTCAAGTGAGTACACAAGCATTTGGTTTGGTTAGCTGTTGAATTGCCGAGTTGACATCCGCTAGTTGACCAATTACCAAGACCTCCTAATGTGTGCCAGAAATGGGTAGTGTACAATGCGCGGGCACAACAAACATGGTCTATTCATTTTCTTCACTTACCGGCAGCTTCAAAGTCCCACCAAACACATTGGATTGTAGAATAGTTCTATACAAAAGAACTCATTACCTCACCTGGCTGACCCCGGTGTTACACCAAATGCAAACCTGAGCAGTGACAGGAAGCTCAATTTCAACAGGGTCAGTAAGATTTCTAAATGGTGCTGAGGAAACAACAGTAGCACCAATGACCAATGAAGATATGACGGATGTATTTGTTGCATTTAACAATTGAAACAGGGCTGAGGTTTTGTAGATAGAGAAAAACATTGCAATATTGGAACTGTTTTCTGTAACTCCCTTAAACAATGAGGCAGGTAGAACAATACTTGCTGGTGAAGAAGAAACATCCCTTGAGCCATCTAAGCATTAATGCATAGCGTTCAGTGCTCGTAACACTTTTTTACTTTTTTTTTTACCGCTTTCACCAGCGAAGCTGAATGATTTCCCTTTTGTTGTTAAATTTGAACGGGACAGCTTTAGAGAAAATGCAGTAAACTGTGAAACATAAAGAGACTCAGAATACCTTTTCAGCATTGAATATGCTTTGGTTTTGTGTAACAGTAAGAGATGTAAAATTCTCCTGTTGAACTACATTGTGGACGGTGGTTTCGAACGACTTCACTATCCTAAGATAAACACAGTATGCTCATATAGACTCAACCATCTGCAGTGATATAATAATACTACAGTCCTAAAACATTACTTTGAAGATTCAGTTGCCAACACGTGTGGTGGCCAATTCTGGATAGTGTCTAATATCCCCAGTGCAGCTATGACAACCTGATATTGATGGACCAACACTTCACATCTCATCATGACATAAGAGCATTAACCTCATTTTGGACTGTTCCATTTATTCCCAATGAGAGATTTGATATTTGCATAAACACCGATGTAACAGTGGCCAGGTTGTCAGATGTCATGTCCAATCCTGTTGTGGCTTGGGACACCACACTGTGCAGTTGTGTTGTGACATTCAGCACATTCCCCTTAGCCACAGTCAGCTGCAACAGCGTAATAGCATTGTAAAATAAAATAGAATACTGGTGTGAGCGATATTACATTGGCATTCTTGAGCATATTGAACTGGTTTGTCACTGCAGTGGTGCAGTTGGTGCTGTCCTCTAGCCACTGTCTGGCAGCCGTGCAGGTTCGAGTAACTTTGGAATCCAGAGGTCCATATTGGCAAGGGGAGGAGACAACCCCATTGACTTGTACTTCTGGCCAACTGTATCGGCCTTTGCCATTGTTGCGTACTTCGCAACTGCAAAAGCCTCTTTGTGATGCTGCATTTGATCAACATGATCTAATGTGAAATGTCACATTAACATTTACCTAGAATATTGCTTGCATCATTTCCAAGGATATTACTTCCAATTGTTTCATTGATGATAGTATGAATCAGATTTGATGTATCATTTGCAGTTAATTGCAAGTAGACCAATAACATGCACTCGATTCTGTTCAATCCATTGTCAAGGTCCATTTGACACCTGCAAAGCCACTGAAGTAACAACTGGACATTGAATATCTTAACCCATGTCTTAACTGGTTCACATAAGTGCAGCTGGCATTCATACTCCCTTCTGCAATTGTTCCTGTTCCAAAACTGTTCAGCTTTATTGACCAAGTTGTAAATAACGATACTAATACGCCATCCATGCCATAACATTACTTTGGATTAGGATCACTAACCTTGTCTGCAAGTACAGCACTGTCCATATCAATGACTGAAGACATCCTCAAATAAAACGCCATGGGCTGTGCAACTAGAGCTAGCAGCAGAATGCATACCCTGTTGAAAACCATTCAGATACGATGCTTGCTTACCGCGTAGTGTGAGCACTGTTCCATTCCCTGCAACTCCACACCCAAGCATAGTTAGGGCACACACTGAGACAGTATATTTTGTATTGCTGTTAAGACCACTGATAATAAGACGGTTTGAAGTGGGTGGTACTGCTACAGAGGTTGGTGGGATGGTTGAATACATGACCTGCAAATATCATGATGGTGGAAGTGGGGGGGGAGGAATTTTTGCAAACCTTTTCAAATAACAAAGGTTTCTCTTACCATGTAACCTGTCAGTACACCATTGGTGCAGTTTGGTTGAGTCCATGACACAAGCAGGCTCGTATGATTGAGTGCTAGGAGGTTCAAATTTACTGATGAAGGCAGAGCTTGAAGAGTTCTAAATAACCGTGGTGCAGAGTACAGGTTCCCTCCCATAGCACCTGTCCTTGCTAGCACAGAAAATGTGTACCACGTGTATGGCACTAAGGTGGAGGAGAAGGATATCGAGGAGGAAGAGGACGAGGAGAGGATGAGGATGAGGAAGAGGAGGGAGGATAAGGAAGAGGAGGATGAGAGAATGAGGAGGATGAGGAGGAAGAGGAGGTTGAGGAGAGTTAGGTGGGCACTGAGTTGATAAATATGAATAATTTTGCATATGATATTAGTGCTATTCAAACTCACAGAGAATACCATTGAGCTCCAGATGGGTCTGATAACCGGGAACAGAGTCAAAATACATGCTCCTGTTTCTACCTCTGATGCACTGTGCATTGATGTAGGTTGCGTTGACCAATGTTATGTTGACAGCGTATGAGATTATGGTCCTGTTGAACAGCAAGGGACAGCTCCAAGTGAGATTTGCAGATGTTGAGGTCAAAGCACTTTGCAAAACGTCAGGTGGCTGTGGAACCTGACCAGCTGAAACAAAGACTATGTATGACAGCCTACCGCATTTATAAAAGTAGAAGACTCTTTGTACACAAGACTATTTGACTACTGCATTAGATACATTTTAGTATGTAGCATAGGTATGTATGGTCATCTTACCATTAGCGGTTGTATCCTGTGCTGGAGCGCTAAATGGTCCAGGTCCTTTGGAAGTGTAGGCCCTCACCAGTACGTTGTTCACTACACACTCCTCAAGGCCCGTCAGTAGCACCGACGTGACATTACCAGTGACGTTGACATATTGTGTGCTCAGTGGCCCCTCATACATCACCTCGAAAGCTATGATTAGGCTGTTATTGGGACTGTCTGTCCATGCGATACGCATAATCGTCGCATTGATTGCCGTGACAGTTACTCCTTGGGGAACATAGGGTGTGGCTGAATATGTAGATAGGGGGAATAGAATATGTAGTATATAGATTTATTAGAACTTATTATCCTATTAACTATGTGATATTTTCACAGACGAAGCTTATGTCAATAAATATTAATAATCAGTGGACTGGTCTCGTGCTTATCCTCACCTTGTACAAGCAATAAAATATTTGCTGAAGCATTGCTAGAGGCTGCAGTATAATTACTGCATGAAGAGATGATCCCAGTACACTGATAAAAACCTGTGTCACTTGAAACTAAAGGGTTTATTTGTAGTGTTGTGATATAGACTATCATTGACTGTAAAGCGGTGAATGTGGTCCTGTTTCCATTGTGAATTGATGTCTGTGGTCCGCTCCACAAAGTGCTCACCATTACAGGAATGTCCACTCCAGCTGGAATTGTGACATTGCAGAGCAGGCTGACTTGAGTCCCTGAGTACAGAGGACCTCTTGAGAGAGGTGTGATGGTTACAGTGGGAGGTGAAACTGTGAAGAAATTATTTCAAATCGTGATACATAACAGGGTTAGACTCACTCTGAAGAGCTGATGAATTGGTGATGCTCAAGAGAATGAATACTGCTGTTGCAGCATTGAATATGAACATGTTTGGCGATTACCTGCGGAAATTTATCCCCATTGCTTGATGCACTCAAACAAATTTCTTTTTGTGAGTTTAACAACTTAAAAAAAAAAAGGTTTGACTGCTTTAATTTAATGATAGTTATGTATATCTGCCGTTTGAACACTTGATAAGGTACATACGCCATCGACATATTCATTTATTGTTGCTTACTTCGATCTATGAGTCAGTATAACTCGCCTGTGTGTAAGTCGTTACCAGCGTTACGAAAATGTTCGGTGTTATTAAAATTAATAGAACGTACAATTTAATAATTTTGATATATTAATAGCTAGTTTTTTGCAGCACTCCAGTCTGTAATGCACGCTGTGTTGTAGAAAAATGGAAGTAATCGACTTAGCAAAGGCGAAGAAGCTGATACGAGCACTTCTAATATCGTGTCCGCGAGGCATGCCCGCCAAAGACTTCGCTGCCGACTTTAGAAACACAATGGGTAAACCGCTACCATTTCAGAATTTCGGGTATAGGACCTTGGACGACTTCGTCAAAAACATTCCGGACGTTGTAAAAGTGTCTCCTGGGCCGAACGGAGAGAAATACTACTACGGAGTAGCAACAGCAGAGACTCAGCACGTGGCAAGATTGGTTGCCACTCAGAAAAAGCCACCCGCACATCGGAGTTCTAAGCCTTCGGCATGTGTCCGTCCTACTGGTTTCACAAAGAAAGGCCTGGCGGGACCTAGGGCTCGGCCAGGAGGCTTTTCGGGTTCAGCATTTCCCAAGCGAGGTTAGTATCAATTTGCAAGAGCCAGGTGGAGAGGTGTGTGGTTCACATTTTAGGGGGACGAGAAAAGGAGGAGCATCTATAGGAGGTCCCGTATATAACAAACAACTGTGATGCGCTTTATTTGGGATATTGCAAGATCTTCATAAAATGTTGCTTCAGTATTTGTTATAGAATCTAGTGATGTGATAAATGTAAAATTGTTAAGTCGATTCTACATGTACGCCTGATTTGGTTATTAGATATAGTAACACCCCAACTCTATACATCAATCAACATAAACACTGCACCTCAGAATTATTGAGTGCTTGCTTCACATCAACCAGCACGTTGGGGCCAACTCTTGGAAACTACACTGTACTTCAATGTGCTTTCTTATGGGTGCCTTATCCATAGAACTTATAACATATTTTAGTACTTTACAGTTAGATAAGTGGTATAGTGAGAGGCAAATCTCACCAGACCATGTTAACTGCAGTAGATTTGCACATTTGTACTGGTAATTAAATGATGTGCCTGTTCGTACAGTTTTCTCTTTCCCTTCACTTTCCCTTCTTCCTATCCCATTCTCCAGGCCCACCTATGCCTCCAAGATTCAATAGGCCCCCTGGCAACAGTCAGTTCCAACCCGGCCCCTACAGACCTCTCTCTGGACAACCTGCCAACTCGAGTGGCTATTGGAAAATGCAAGGTACAAAGCCACGTGCATTTTTTGGTGCAGCGTGTGTGTGCATCCTGTAAATTGTTACAAGCCTAACTTCAGCCTAGCTTGTTTCAGATACATGCACACACACACACACACCACACACACACACACACACACACACACACACACGCACACACACACATTTCGAGGGATCCTATCGACGTAAAGAGAGGCAACTGTGTGGGAGATGACATGGCTGATTCGTCCCTGTTGCCCCCCGTGACGATCCTCTCACATAACATGGCATGCCAATCCCCAACTATGGGGGGAAATTAAACAGTCCTGTCATCTTTTTTTTTTTTTTTTTTTTTTTTAACGTCCCTTGTCCCCCACACAGGACTTGATTTCTCCTGCCCCCCACTATTGCCCAACCCTCTTCCTCTCCCATATCCCAATCACCATCTCACCATTACACGTGCCAACTCGTACCCATCACATAGCACAAATCACTACAACACCTCTCCTTCATCTCTGCCACGCTGCAACTACCAGTATCCCCCTGTCGTGTGCAGTCCTTCTGCTAGCCACATCCCTCCCACCACCTCTTGGCTCCCTTTTGCCCCTCCTCCTAGCCACACCCTTGCTCCAACATCTAGGGCTTCTAAAGCCCCACCTCCTAGCCACACCCCTGTCTCCACCTGGCTTTCTGTTGCCCCTCCTCCGGGCTTTCATTCGCCTGCCATGCCAGGTGCCATTTCATCAGCCTCCAGTCGTCCCCGTGTGGCTCCTCCCCCTGGCTACACCTCCAGCCCATGCTATCCTCCCCTCCCTCATGCCACTCATCCACCTCCACCACCTTCTCCTTGCTCACATCATCAATCTTCTGTCACTAGTGGCAACACCTCATCGAGCCTCCAAGGCACTCACCCGCCCATTTCACACTCTAACTCCACCCCTGTTCTCCATCTGTTGCCCCCCAACTCACCAGACCCGCCCAGAGCAGTATTACTTCCGGCAGGAATGGAGCGTGACACACATCCTCCTCCTACTGCTGCCCTGATGAAGCCCAAACAGACAGGGGCACGTCCAGATGCTGAGCTTACCAGCAGCCAAGGTGTAAAGCAGGTGAATGGGGTGGAGATGGGTGGGTAGGGAAAGAGGGGTGGGATGGAGAGAGAGGTAGGGGAGGGCAATGTGTACTTATTTTATACATGTACATACAGTATTTCTAATGCTATAACTTGTTTGCCTTCTGCATGGTAGATAACAAATCTGTAGAATACTGTAGCACAAAAGCTTTCAGAGCTTTGTTGGGAGGGTAGTTTTCAGTCTGTTATTATAGCTGCAAACCACTACAGAAATCATGATGGTCTGGGGAGACAATGGGGTTAGCCCCATGGGGTTAGCCCCATGGGGCTGTGATGGGTGAGATAAACCCCCTGCCCTTACTGCTTGGGTGGAGGACCCCAGTGATTGACACCTACAGTGGTTAAATCATGTGCTTACTCTCTCTTTGTGGGCAGCTGTCACCTAAAGGTCAGCAGAACTTGTCAGGGATGGTGAGACAGGTAATAGACCCATATGCAGCTCAGACATGCGCACATACATGCACAAACACATGCACAAACACATGCACACTCATATGCACACATGCATGCACACACATAATTGCACGCACATTTGCATCACACATACATGTACACACACAGCACAACACTGAGTGGTACACTTCTGTTGACTGATAGTTACTTGAAGAGAAGCCCAATGGCATCTGGGTCAAGCGTCTGAAGAAAGAACTGGAGGCCATGTTCAAAAATACCAAGATTCCTGATGATGTCGGCACGCTTGCCATGGACCTGCCCTTCGTGCAAACAAATTAGTTAGTGTCCCTGAACTTTGCATGATGTGGTCTGATTCTGGTACTGCTTCCAGCCCGATTCCATCGAACCCCATCATCTATATGAAGTCTGAAAAGCAGTCCAATTCTGTGGGTGTGGAGAATGGAATAGGCAACAGCAGTGTCCCAAATGGTGAAGTGCACACATGAGGGAGTGTTTTTAGTAGCAGGGCGGGGGGAAGGGGGACGATCATAGATAAAGGCTGATGTTAAAGTAACGGGTTCTGTGGGTGGTGGAAGGCATGTGATGTGAAGTATAATAGTTATTTACTTCATACATGCAGCAGAAAAAACTGAGTGGCCGTCATTTACCTCGCCATGTAAGTGATGGTGGCGCACGTGCCTGTATGATTGCTCACAACTCACTATTTGGTTAGCTTCCACCTCGTCCACTCCACCCCGAGCAAAGTCACCTGCTCCTCTTCCAAGTAAGCCTTTTGGCTCGCACACTTTTTCTACCTCATTTGCCTCTTGGTATTGGATGCTTGCTGTGTTACTGCACCCCCTAAAGACACAGTCCAACTGGATGAAGAGTTCTTTGATGTGATAGTCACTTGCATCAATAGCACCATTGACTTTTATGTTCAGAAATCTGGAAATGAAAAATTGGTGAGGTCTTATATCCTATGTTAACTATTTGTGGATCCATCTTTATGTTAATTATAGCTACAGCAGTGGCAGGATGATCTGTCTGCTTACTTTGCTTCAAATGTTCCAAAAGGTGATCATTAACTGACCTTTAGTTTAATGGTGTAAGATGCTCTTCCTTGTTATGGCTAAAACTATTGTGCGTTTTTTAACACCACTCTCCCCTTTGTCACAACAAACTGGCACTCCTACTTGCACATCTGCACTCCATCATTCTCTTGATCTTGCACCTAAAATCTCTCTTTTCCACACCTTCCACCACCACCACCCTCACATGCAGTCGCTTCTAATGTGGCACCCAACTCTCTTTATGCCTACTTGTGGGTCGACCAAGAGGCAAGAAGGAATTATTGGTGTCGAGTGCTTGTTGTTTCCTCTTTAGATCTAAAGGTTAGTGTGGTTGAACTACATCTTGGCACACATCTTGTTAAATACTATAATATGGAATGTTCCACGAGATTTTGACCATTATTTATACATTTCCGTTAAAAGGGACCTACATGATAAAATTTCCATTACGCGCAATACAAATGTAACGCTTGCGTTGAAATGTATGGCTAATTACAAATTTAGCGCCCATGACAGATATTTGATTCTCAGTGCGTAAAAAGAAATGTGTAGAGGACATTTCAGACTTCTAGAATATCAACCAAAAATAATAATTTGAAATCTTGATAAACATGTGTTAGGTCTCTTTTCGCAGAAACGATCCCATATATATATATAGCATCTGTATTCACATCACTCTGTATGGTAAATGCTAAAATCTTTTCCATATAAAGTTTATGATGGAATAGATATTGTAATTACTTTTAATATGTATGTATTCGTTATTTATATGTATTCATTATTATTATGTATTACAAAAATACATGAAACAACTATAAGGTACCTACAGTTACATCTACAACCCTAACATCATACAACTATTGCTCCCATGCTTTGGAGCTCCCAGTCTAGCGATCAGACCCACGTAGTTTGTTTTAAAGACCATGTAGCCCTTGATCAAGAAGTTCACAAGGGTAGATTGGTCTTCCACAGAGCTATTCATTGCCTTCTGAGCTCACAGCTTCCTTAGTGTGGTGTGAAATATGACAATGCATTGCTAGCAGCTGCCCCTTTTATAACCACCTGTTTTGTTTGCACACCAGCTGTCATAACTTGTAATGTTTTCTTCTACATGCAGGCGGATGTGACATTCCCTGATTATGGGGACACTAAAACTCTTCCATATAAGGACTTGAAGGAACTCCCTCCACTGTTCTACACACTGCCTTTCCAAGTAACTAGCACTACTGAGGCCACTGTATCCAGAGTGGTTCCTTGGATTCTCCTCCCCATAGGCTGTCCAGTGTGCCCTCCATGGTGTATCAGACACAAGTGAGGCAGCATCTCAGAAGTTTATGGAACTGGCAGATCAGGAACTCTGTGTTGCCCAAGTGATGAATAGGTGTGTGAGGGTGTGAGTTTGTGTGTGTGTGTGTGTGTGTGTGTGTGTGTGTGTGTGTGTGTGTGTGTGTGTGTGAGTCTGTGTGTGTTTGTGTGAGTGTGTGTGTGTTTGTGTGTAGGAGAGGGGAGAAGGCTGAGTTTAATGGTATGCATGTCTGCCCTTGTTGTGTACTATAAGAGGTGTTGAAGCTGAAGCACATAGCAGCTTACTGTGTTCTGTTCCATACTACTCCCAGTTCTGGACATCGCTATGCGCTGGAGCTCATTCCAGCCAATGCGGAACCAGGAGCAGAAACAATCAATACAACCATCCTCAAGCTGTCGCAACCCATCAGCAGTCTGAAACCACTCCTCCCCGATGTACGTCTGGTACTTGTATTCATTTTGTGCACGTTTGTACAGTACATGCAACATACAATTTTATTATGTGCATTCGAAAATACAGAAGTTAAGCAGCAAATTGTTGAGTGAGATGGTCTAATGGGAATTATACTTGCCTGTTACTCGTAGAAAAGCTATAGCTTTAATAATAAAGTTTTGTTTGTTTTCTATTTGTGCACTGAATAAATAAACTTTGTGTTGATGTACTTCAGTTACAATGCGGGGAGCCTAATAAATGGGATAGTTGTCATTAACATCAGGGTTTCCGCCAGCTCCACGCATTTGCTTGGCGTGTGCCACGCAGTAATTGTGGTTGACCATGATGATATATTCATGGATTGACAGTGGTGGTGTTAACATAACAGTGTCCCACAATTGAAAAGAGGGAGTTGCCTCGTACATGTACGTGCGCTATTTGAGCTCATTGCAGCTAACTTAAAACATGCATTGTTGATCACGTATGTACCATGGGTAGAGGGGAGCAATCCACAAATGAATAAATTAAATCACTCAATGGTATTATTAATCTATTCAATTTTCAATATGTATAAATTGTGCATACATGTAGGTGTACATGTATGTGTGCAGACCAAAATGCACTGTTTTGTTCCCATGGTACACAAGGGTGATAATAGTTGTATGTATACAAGGGTGTTAATATATCTTATTCTACTACCAATCTCTCCATTTCATGCATCAGGTATATCCATTTCTCTGTAGAGTTCATGAAACTGGTGGTATTTTCATTATCACATTGTAAACTTGCATTATTAGAGAGTAGTAAGTCTACAAATACATGCATCGATCACTTTCACAGCAAAGTTATGCAACTACACTTATTCTACGTTTGTTCGTGCTGCCCCAAATGCTAGCAGCCTTTTCAAAGTCAAAGTGCTCTAAAGGCATACCCCCCACTGAGATTGTTATTAGTTGACATAGAGTTGATATTTGCAGTCTATTTCTATTTCTAAGATTTGTCTTAATTCTGTTCATTGCGGAAAAGCATCTTTCACACTCTGCAGTACTAACAGCCAGGATTAGTGCAATGGAAGCTAGTCTTGACAACTGAGGGAATAGGTCTTTAAGAGTTGCATCTGAGACTAGTAGCATAAAAAATGACCTCATGTCTGTATTACGATATGCACTGGACATAAAGTGTTTGATGCTCTTCCACTCACATTCTAATGCGCTACAGTCAATGTCCGGATTGTCCCCATTCCATACTTGTCTTCAAGGATCGCCAGCTTGTCTAGTCCCCAAGTGTCAAATGAAACACTTGGTAATTTGGAAGGGTCAACTATGGTAAAGACATTATATTCATCACTGTTAGGAAAATAAATTTTTGATAACAGCATCAACATATTTCATCTGGATGCAGTCACGAAACTTTCCCATTCTGTTTCTGAAATCCTTAATTTGAAGCCTTGAAGAGCACCTTGCATCAACCTCTTGTGCTATATTTGCTGTACGATATGCTCGTATGCTCTGTATGGTTGAATCAAGGGCTGGCTGTATTAGTGATACATCTACGTGCTCCTTTTGAAATATCAGGTTCATGTGACTTACATGAGGCAAGATGTGATGCAGAAGGTGAGCACAAGCGATAAAGTAGTAAGTCTTCAAAAACTTTGCTAAACCTTCAGCTTGCTGGTTCAGAGCGCTCTGTAGCCTCTTTCTAAACCCGCAATTAGCGATGGAAGTGTACGAATTATTGAGTTAATGGCAGCATCATGAGACAACCACCGAAAATCTTTGGCTTGGGTAAGCTTTATTATAGGATCATTGAAAACTTCCTGTATCAAATGAAGGCCAGCCATTCGGACAGGACTGTTCTGGTAGAACAAGAATAATGATTGCACTGTAGATTTAAACTTTTGCAGATATGGAATGTCATCATCAGCATGAGCTCCAACAAGTGCAAGTCTGTGATTGATGCAGTGAATCGATAGTAAGCGTGGTTGGTGGATCTTCAGTTTGGCAGCTACACCATTGTTCTTACCCACCATCACTGATGAGCCATCACTGCCAAAAGCGCGCAGTTTGTTAACATTTAGGTCAAAGTTCTGAATGTATGCCATAGCTGCTCCTTCAATTGTTTCTGCTTTACCATTAGCAATGTCACACATGTGTACAAAGGAGGTTTCCGCATCTCCAGATGGTAGGAGATATTTTGCTACTATGACAAGCTGGCTCAATGCAGATGTGTCAGTTGACTCATCGATCATCAGTGAATAGAAGGGACTGAGTTGTAGCCTACTCAGCTTCTCATCTGCTGTGACTGATGCGAGACACTGTATGAACTCTCCTACAATCTGATGGCTTGAGTATGTTGCGTTTCCACCACGAGAAATATCTTTTATGTATGTACACCCAAGGTACCAGGCACAACAAGGATTCGTACTTGGTAAAGATGGCAACCTCTTCTTTAGCTAGCCAGTAGACAATCTTTATTGTTCCTATTAGTGCCCTTCTCTGTGATTCATCTGCACTCATTCCTGCATCACTTCCTTGTTGTAGCAAAGCTACCATATGCATTTTTGATTGTCTGTGGCGCTCAATGCAATCTTTGCGAAGAGAAGTGCAGGGTACAGATGTCCATACACAAGGCTTGCTTTGTTCAACTTCAGTGGCATTTTGCAGTCTGCAAAGCTCACAAAGAAGCCCTATCGCAGAACCATCAACCTGTTCTACTGTGACTACCCACGGATACTGCTGCTTCCATGCTGGACAGTAGCCAACCTTATGCCCACTATTTTTCTTTTTACTCGCTAATGTAGAAGCCTCCTCTACTGATACAAATGCTTTTTTTCTTGATTAACATGCTTTGGAAACCTGCATGTACCCTTTATATACTGTTTGAAGGAGGGGCTTGTGGGTAGAACATAAGATACTAAAAATAGCAAATCCCTTACTAAACATAGAAAGCGAAAATTGTAAGGGAAAATCCTATCCGCAATACGACTTGTAAGTCACTCCCACTTTTCAATTGTGGAATACGCCCCCTAATTAGGCTTAGGTACACTGTTACATGTATGTTAACACCACCACTGTCAATCCATGAATATATCAACATGGTCAACTGCGTGGCGCGTGGCGCTAGCGGAAACCGCGAACATGTAATGCTATTGTGTGTGCGCATATTTGTACACATAACGAATGATGAAAATGGACAGTCTAGAATCGTGGAGTATATTTAGTCTTATTTAATCAGCTTTTGAAACCACTGATGCAAGCAGCGCATGATATAAACTCACGCATGGGGTGTGTGTGTGTGTGTGTGTGTGTGTGTGTGTGTGTGTGTGTGTGTGTGTGTGTATGGGACAACACACTCTCGATAACTTGCAACTCCACTTCGTTGTCTCAGTTGTTGTACTTTCTGTTGCAAATGGAGTAGGGAGGGTTTAGGTCAGTGCACATCTCACACACAACACACCACCATTACCACACACAGCCTGGTCAACCGATGGTGCCTGTGAAGCTCACCGATGTGGATGAAGACGGCATCATATCCGTACAGCTGCTGGGACCTGGACTGACCTATCTGGACCAGCTACTGACAGAGATGAACAATCCCAACTCCAGAATTCGTGTACGTGCGGCACACGCATGTGTATGTCGGGCACACATGGGCACCTCTTGGGATATGAGGAAAGGAGAAGCCATCAGTAGTGGAGCACTACAGCTCTGTGCTAACAATGGTCTCTCTGCTCCCATTTCAATCATTAAAAACTAACTAATTCTAATATGAAATTTGAGTGCTTTCATCTGGATCCACCTAATACTTAAGCATTGTCCTGCATGTTTCCTATGTTGGCGCCTGTTTTTGTGTTCTGATGTGTATGTGTGGGTCACCTACATGTAGACTCACTTCTCTTTGTGCCTCCCGTTCCCCTCATCTCCCCTTCCCTTCACCTCCCCATTCCTTCCAATTCTCACCTACTCACCTCCCCTTACCCCTCCCTCACCACAGATGGAGGGGAAGCCAATGGGATTTGTCACCCAAAAATCTGTGGGCACCATATGTTGTGCTCCTTATTTGGATGGAACATGGTACAGAGCACAGATAAAGAAACTAATTTCTTTGAAAAAGGTTGGTTTTGTATTATTCCCTGTCCTGCTCACACCTTATGTTCCTCATTTACATTCCATCCTCACTCGATCCACCCTCTCATTTTATCTCTCTTCCTCTCATCCTGTACTACCACTCCACCTTCACTTCCTCCTCCACTGCACCTTCACTTCATCCCCACTCCACCTTCACTTCATCCCCACTCCACCTTCACTTCATCCCCCACTCCACCTTCACTTCATCCCCCACTCCACCTTCACTTCATCCCCACTCCACCTTCACTTTTCTTCCTCCCCCTCCCCAACTGTACCACAGGTTTTAGTGGAGTATGTGGACTTTGGTAATGAAGAAGAAGTGGACCTTAACACCACCATGCTATTAATCCCTTCTCCATCAGAGCTGTTCTCACTGCCTTTCCAGGTGTGCGAATATACACATGTATTGGCCTGTCCTGCAGAATAGTGCATTTTATTCTCTTGAAGTTTTTACAATGTCATTTTATTTATTAATCTACAGTATGCATTAGACGAACACTTCACATTGGAAGTTAAACACTGTTTGCTACACATGTATGCAACATCGAATGAACTGCTGTATGTAGTGATGTTCACTAGCCACTCGTAGCAACTGATACATATGCCGTGTTGGATTCCTAACTTGTAGCACAGCAGTACAATGGGAGGCTATTCCATTTAATTATTGTGTACAGGGCGATGGAGTGAAATGGCCGAAAACACAATTGATATAATCGATATCAAAGCTAACTATAGTAGAAAACTGATTTGCCCTCATCTTCCTATATGGTTATTAATGGAATTGCCTGATTTTGTGTGTAGCATGATGTCGTCTACACTATGGTGTCTTCTCCATTTTATATGTATGCGCGTGCGATGAGGAGCGGGTCGGGAAGAGGAATATATCATGTTTTTCTTTGCAGGCTATCAAGTGTACCATGCATGGCTTGCCTCCTGCTGGGGTAAGTCCCTTTAATTAGCACCATTGCCACCCAATACTCACGCGCGTGTGTGTCTGTGTGTGTGTGTGTGTGTGTGTGTGTGTGTGTGTGTGTGTGTGTGTGTGTGTGTGTGTGTGTGTGCATGTGACTCATGGCAAGCAGTGCTCTTGGACAGAAGCCAGTGTTGAAGTGCTTTGTGGATTTATTGATTCGGGCGAAATTTTACTTCAGGTACTGCATCTGTGCATTGGTTGTATTGAATGTACACCCATTTGTAGCATGCATGTACTCTTTATGATTAAGCTTGTGTAAAAATTTTCTATGCACCCTAAAAGAATACATGTGCTTTTCTAATATCGGTAACTAACAATGCTCAATGCGTGAAGTCGATAGGGTGTATAAATGTATATGTTCCATTACTCTGTATACTTGGACGGTTTTGCACAGAAGTAACGATACTGTAATGCAGTTTGAGGCCCGATAAAATGTGCTAGAGTTTTGAGCCATTGTTACTTATTGCGCTTTATTTTGAAGACGTTGTATCTCCATGTGTGACAAGGAAGGTCTTCGATGATAGTATGCCCGTTACTGCCGCTGATGTTATCATTGCCTTTGTAACATGGGCTTTGAAGAGAGGTCGTGCATCTTTCCTTATTTTACTGCTAGGCTGCTAGGCTGTACATCTTCTATGAAGTGCATTTTCAGATATCGTAGTCATATAATACTGTACATGTACTGTACGCTGTGGAATCTCTTCTGCACTTGAGTGCTAGAAATGGGTGCCGTTCTACACCCTGCATGTCACAAGTGAGGTGTCGTTTTTGCACACCCAGGGTGGGGCCCACTGTGCAGTGAGGCTCAAATGGAGGGTAGAAGGAGGGGCTTTGGTCACTGATGAGTACCAACGTGATTTGATCTGCATTATCAACCATCACTAGGCTAGGCCAGTGTATTTTACTAACGGGTATACAGTATGTATGTTAAATTTAGTGGCCTGTCTGCGTTTGGTATGCTACTATTTGTTGCCAATACACTTCTATTTGAAGGTGATGAATAAGCCTGAAGATGGAGGACTTCCATCAGTGAAGCTGTTCTATTTGCCAGGTGATGAGGAGGAAAGTCAGGAAGACATTGGCGAATACCTTGTGTCCCAAGGGGCATTTAGGTGAGCACTTGTACCTGCACCCTTGTCAATTGCTGTTTCAAGACAGACAACTGTGTATTTTCATGAACTGTGCTTTGCAGCGCATTCTGGAATTGCATTTTTTATTTTCTGCATGACAGTGTTTTTCTGTTATGTTTATTTGTTTATTTATTAGTGCATGTACTGTAATGTGTACCGTAACATGTACTGTAGTGTGTACCGTAACATGTACTGTAGTGTGTACCGTAACATGTACTGTAACATAACTTTATACAATGCACAATTTCAGTGTGTCTAGAAACCCATTTAAGGTTATTGTTCAACTGAATCAAAGTTGTTGAGTTTTACGTGGTCCTTTCATCTTTGTTGAGTAAATACATTACCAACAATTTATAAATCTCTCATGTTCTCCGGCAATTGATAAATCTCTCATGTTCTCTGGCATCTGATTTTCAGTTTTGTATTGCATCAGTACAGTGTGTGTAGTGTACAAGTACATCAGATGATGGGTGTACATGTGTATAAAGTAGTTTGTTTTGCAACACTCTGCAGCCTTCCCCATGCAAGCTCTGGCCCTGCTGTGCCATCTGCTAGTGATAAGACAGCCCCACCACCCTCAAACAGCATGAAGATTGTTATCAGTGGACAGTCAGGATCAGAAGGCACTAGACAGGTCACCCTTGTACAAGATGGCAGTTTGGCAGCGGGTCAACCTGCATGTCAGAGACAGGCTCAGAATGCTTCACCTCCCTCCTGCCAAACTAGCACTGGACATGTCGAATCTCTCACCCACTCCTCTGCAGGCTCTAAACCCTCACAAAACATACCTCACTCCCCTGTGGATGACCTCGTTTTAGGTATGCACTCCTTGCAGATTACATCCAAGAAGAGCTCATCTCCGCCTCCCTTGGTTGGCCCAGCTCCCCTCCTTGGTGCCACGCCCACATCTCCTCCTCCATTGTACAACATTACGTCCAGTCCCATCGTTACCCCACCTCCACAGACTGGAGTTTCGACTCCGCGCCGGGCTAGTCCCATTGCGCAGGCCACCTTAATTTTCAAAGCCCCTTCGTCCAATGCACCGGTGCCTCCGTGTGTGTTCTCCCCCCAGTCCACACCCCCAAGCACTCCACTCAGCTCGCCTCCGATACAGTCTCCGTGTCGTGGCAGTGATTTGAGGGGGAGGGTGTTTGGAAGTGACCCTGTCCTTGTGGAAGTGACTGCCGTGAAGTCACCTGACCTGTTTACGGTACAGTTCTCTTGGGGCCATAAAGTATATAGCAAGTGTACATCTGAACCAAAATAACTGTGTGTGTTAATTGTTTATGTGTGAAAAAATAAACAGGCAAGCTTGTGTTAAAGGGATTTCGATGAAGCAGGGTGGAAAATTGAAAGTGACGGTCGTGTTTTGTTTAGATGCTATTTTCTTACTGAATCTCATTGTTCTGAGTGCAGGGAATGAAACGGAAGTGTGACAGCTTTAATTTTTAAACTTTTTTTACTGTGGCCCTTCTTTCTACTGTATCTCCTTGTGGACATTGGCTATGTACACTTGTTGCGTAGAAGTCATGTATTTTGCATGCATACGAATAAGTGTTCAAACGTGTATGTACATGTAGTGTTCTGCATGATATTAGGGGCATGTTTAGTGCAAAAACACAGCCATTCATCTTCTTCCTGATTTGTTACATCATCTCTCATTTGACTCTGCCATTGATTTAAATCAACATGCTGGCAGAAGACAAGTCTTGAGGTGTTGTTCTCGTAATGCTTCCTGTAGATTCAATCTTTGTATTTTATCCATTGTTTGATGTGGAGCAGTTGATTCCATATTGAGATAAGTGTCTTTGCATTCAGGTGCAACTTTTGTCAGAAAAGCCCCAGTTGGATGTTGTGCAACAGATGTTGGAACACATGGCTGAGCCGCAGCCACTGCAAGGGACTGCTACCATGGAAACCCTCTATTGTGCAAAGTTCCATGATCAGATGTGGTACAGATGTAAGGTTACTGAGCTGCTTCCTGATCAGGTAAGGGATCCAGGGAAGCAGAAGTCATGGTTACATTATTTTCTCAATGTATGTAACTGGGTTGGGAAGGAGGGAAGAGATTAATTGCTAAGTTAAAACAGTTGCTTTGAAAATTCAGTCAACATGTATTTTAGGTGCACCTTCGAGTGACTGGTGCACTGCATTTAGTATCAAAGTAAGGAATGACAAGCAGCTGCTTATTTTGAGAGGATGTACAGTTATAATGGGATCTCATACTTGTAGCTTTGTAACAGTGAAAGGGGTGACATTGAATACATACATGGTGTCCATGAATGAACAGGACAAGTTGAAATTGTTATAGCTTTATACTGGAATCAGCTAGTTAGTTGATATTTTGCTTATGGCTCTGATTAAGAAATAATATAGGCGCAAACATCTTTATATTAAGTTAAACAGTTGAGTACATGTACCTAAATTCAAATATTTAAAAATCAATGCCTGTCAATATTCAAGTTAGAGTATAATAATATTTGATTTTAATAACTAATTTTAATTAGCTAATTGTCAATTATCTGGTTAATGTTCAAGTTACTAATGTAAATACTGAGTTATTAAAGTTAAATATCTAAAGGCTTATTAAGTCTGACTAATTTTGTTTATAACTGGCAATTACACTCATAAATCAGAGAAACAAATTAATCACTGATCATCAATTAATACCTTAATTAACTTCAATAGTGAGTTATTAAATTACAGAGTCTTGATTATGTGAGGGTTATCAAGTTGATTTGAATTTTTCAATAATAAAAAGTAGCAATTGAAATAATTATAGTTCGGACTTTATTGTCTACTGAAAAATAATCATAATACAGATTGTCGTACATTATTATTCACATTGTTGTTGATTTTAGTTGGTAAATATTTAAGGCACTTAAAATTTTGTTTGCATTATTATTATTTGCCTTATAGTAAATAAGCTTATTAACTATTATTGGTATGGAGTTATAGGGGAGACCGGGGCTAAAAGTTACAAATTTGGTATTGAATACTGCCCTTATTTTTATTTTATTTTTTTATTTTCAAAATCAAGAATGTATTTTTAAACTACACAAATGCAACAATAACCAAACACAAGTCACAAAACAACATACAAACTCAAATGTATTCCTGATGATGGCAGGAAAGTCGGCACAAAATAGCCCTCACATTTGCCCTAACTAAATGGAGATTGAGCCGGCCATACAGTTCAGACAGAACCATAGATTTGGGCCTGGATGAAGACGTGGCTAGGCGAGAGGCTAACATGGAAAACGCCTCCAAAGCCTCCTTCCCCCATGCTCCGTATGATTCCACTACCAGAGGGATACAGACCCATCCAAGATCACTACATTTAGCATCATTAGCCTCATGTTTTCGGAGCTCAGTGGCATGTGCAGCTGCTCCAGCAGTTACTCCCGCTTCAGAAAGAATTTTGGAGTTTAGCGGTGATGTAACTGATAAGTCACAGGCTGCAGTTTTGCCCAGAACCCAGTTGGAGATGAGAACATCCGCAGGACGAGAATGGCTGTGATCAGAAGTGAGGTTGCAACCAGCTTCCACTTGAACACTAAAATGGGCTCACCTACATGTTTCAGCCAATATATCCCTCAACTTGTTGTGGCAAAATACCACATCCCCACCACGCTTACATGTAGTGGCATGATGTCCAAGGGGATCCAACATCTTATCTGGGCAGAGGGCACAATGAGAACCCTCAGCTGTGTCAAGCCCCATGCACCACTTCAATGCTGTCTGGAATTCTGGGGGGGTCTAAGTGCAAACCTTGATGTTCAGATGGAATAACCGTCAACCACGAAGAAGCCTGTGGGGAGGATGCTGATAAAAGGCGAGCTCTGTCAGCAATAGACAGAGAACCCAAGAGAACATTGAATAAATGATTGTCCAGCATATTGGAAAGAGCCTTTTGGGAATGAAACTTTTCAAACAAAGAGCTGATATGGATGATGTCCGAAGGATGAACTGATGAATTGAACATATCTATCGCCTGGAGAAGATGTGAATGAGAGTTGGAACCCCGGCCAGAGAAACATAATGACGCAATAAAAGCTGCCGGTGCATGGTGTGACAGGGAACGCAGACCCAGACCTCCAGCCTCATGCAAGCTTCATGGCCCTTATTATTAAAACATATTAATTAAAAAATTTAATAGTACCAAATAATCTTCAATCATCTAGCTACATAATGGCTATTCCAGTTTTTCTAATCAATTAATTAATTAATTATAACCATTCTAATTCAAGCAGTGCATTTGTGACAACCTTCCCCATCGCAGGGTAATAAGTCACACAGGTTTTGCTGTAGAATATGACTCTGCTGAGGCTGTAATAATGTACTGCATATGTAACAGTAACTTCAGCATTAAAATCTATTCAACTTTAATATGCTCAGGTGATAAATCACAATACAGCAGTTTATGCACCGAAAAAAGTTTAATCAACAATTATGACAAATGTAGCTTTCTTCACCAGGTGTGCAAGCTTCATGAGCCCACTGTTGGCATTCCACACATTGAACCCATACTTCGCCACCTTTACTTTTCGAATAAGCTTCTGAACATACCAAACAAAACCAGTTTTCAGCACAACCTTTTGGTCTTTTTTTGAAGGCCCCTCTTCTCTTCAAATTGCACCTTAGCACGCTGTTTTCCCTTTTCTCTTGGGGACTAATTGCTTCGAACAGCTCTTTGGCACCCCCTTTCCCTTCTTTGAAGGTGTTTTTTTTTGCATCTCTTCTCTTTTTCTAGCAGAGTTTTCACTGGTGAGTCCGTCAGAATTGAGGACTTGCGTGTTCGCCTCTTTGTTTTTACGGCTTTAGGTGCAGCCTTTTGAAATGGACGAACATTGCTTGGAGATACAAAAATGCTCTGAGAGTCGTTGGCCGTTACACCACTGGGTCCTGGTGATTGCGATAGGCCTACTGATAGGCCTACACCTTGCTCATTGGAAGAGGTACGAGACTCCGATGCTAGGCTGGGTGATTTATTTACAGAACTGCTGTTTGGCTTCTCAGAAGTTTGGATGCACTGAGACCTTGCCTGTAGAGATGATTGTTCCTCTACAATCAGTGGACGGTCAGTGATAAATCCTGGTGCAAAGTCGGATTCAGTAAAAATATTTAAAAGGATGTATTCCTGTTGCTTTGAAACCAGCAATAACATTGCTAGGGGTAGCTGCGCGTGGAAGACAGGTAGCAACAATTGCAGGGATGTCGTAGATTGACATTGTATTCCCCGGACGGCTCAATATCCATGAGTCACAAGCACTATTAATATGTTTCTTGAGAGGTCCATAAACAGAGCGATCGAGTGGTTGCAAGCGATGTGAACAATGAGGTGGCAGTGATAGCATGACAACACCATTTTCCTTCGCATATGTCAGACCATCAATAGACAGATGAGACTCATGATTATCCAAAATCAGCAGACAAGGTCGTTCCTTAGTGCATCTGGCATAATGCACAAAGTGCTTCAGAAATAGGACAAAAATATCCTCTGTCATCCAACCTGATGGATTAGCAGCACCGTTACTTCCTGTTGGACCATTGGACACAAAGCGATCATAAAAGTGAACGCGAGGAAATACAAAAAACGGAGGTATACTGTTTCCAATAGCTGAAACTGCAAAGGCAACTGTAACTAAGGTACCACGTTCAGCAGAGGTTATGAACCCAACCTGTTTCATTCCACGTTTAGCAACAATCCTACATGGCTTCTGCACAGTTGTAATATCCCGGGAGAAAAAAACGGCGTAATCGCGCGTGAAAAACGGCCATAAACGCGCCAAATTACGCGGTCTTCAAAACGCTGTATCTTCTTGATTGTGCAATATAGTGGAGCTGCATTTTGCATATTTACAAAGCGGTCCTGTGTCTAAAGAAGTCCAAAGATGGTTTAGTTTGCGATGCATCGTTCCGAAGATATTCACATTCAAGTAAAGGGCTTGATTTCGCGGGGTTTTGTACTTGAAGCCCGCGAAATCTTGCTCTAAGTTGATTGTGAATATCTTCGGAACGATGCATCGCAAACTAAACCATCTTTGGACTTCTATAGACACAGGACCGCTTTATAAATATGCAAAATGCAGCTCCACTATATTGCACAATCAAGAAGATACAGCGTTTTGAAGACCGCATAATTTGGCGCGTTTATGGCCGTTTTTCACGCACAATTACGCGCGATTACGCCGTTTTTTTCTCCCGGGAATCCCAGTTTCGTCAGCGTTCCAAATATCTCCAGGACCAAATTTGTTACGCTGCAGTACAACTGTTAAGTTGTCAAAAAACTGGTTTACAGTGGTGGGGTTGAATCTGGAAACCCGCACAAGGCTAGTAGCTTCTGGTTTACGTAATGACAACGTAGGGTGGCACTTTAGAAATCCAGAAAACCAATCAGCACCAGCTTGTTTGTTTTCTACCCATTTAGCAGCGAGATATAGGCTATTTGCTATAGCCAACTGATAGGCAAGTTTTCGTATTTCCTAAGGCGAAAGGCCTTGATACATGCTAGAAGCTGTTAATATATATTCAACAAACTCCTCCTCCAGAAAAACCTGCAGACCGCCTTTATACCCAACAGTAAATAAAGACTCACCGTTTTCTTCTAAAGCGTCATCTCCGGTTAGTCGTTTACAATATCGCGACAAAGTTCGGTAGTTAATACCACACATATTAGAAGCACTTCTGATGTTACAATGTCTTCTTTAGAGTACGAACCTCTATCAGTCTTTCGAGTATAAGTTCGCATGATGGAAATATTTTCAAGCACCTTCAAACAAATGGACATTCGGTCTGTGGTTTGTGTGCCTAATTACCCCAAGCCATCTTGTGTC
Source organism: Ephydatia muelleri (assembly GCA_013339895.1). Lineage (NCBI taxonomy): Eukaryota > Metazoa > Porifera > Demospongiae > Spongillida > Spongillidae > Ephydatia > Ephydatia muelleri. Next base: position 6,185,774 of record JABACO010000011.1, on the reverse strand, counting down.
AACTATCCCCACTAAGGCCCAGAACACATAACTTTTTATAAAGGCTAATCAAAATTAAAAATACAATTTTGACATTGATCAATGGGAAGTTTAATCCATGCACATAACTGTGTACTATTTCATATATTCTCTCAACCTAATTTTTGAAATTAGCTACATAGCAAATGGAAAAAATTTACTCAGAGGTATAAAAAACACAAATTCAAATACAATGTCCGATAGATGTGAGCAGTATTTCCACAAATTCATAGGTAGTCACTACCTACATTTGACCTGTACATGTCCAATTGATGCCGTCACCCGCTACCAAGATATAAATGCTGTGACAACTAACCCGTGTGACTTTTAGCCCCGGTCTCCCCTATCTGTTCTGTTCATTTCTGGCCGCCCCTGTATACATGTGTGTATGTACTGTACTTTGCTGCTACCTGTGTAATGTCTTTCACTTCAGAATGCAAGAGTCAAGTTCGTAGATTATGGAGATGAGATGACATTGCACATCTCTGCTCTGCGCACACTTCCCCTCTCCATCAGTGGTCTACCTGTACTTGGGATCACATGTACTTTGGGAGGTAATGCTATTGGGCATGTCACAATCATCATACTGCACACATTGTACTGTGTACCTTATGTTTAATTTTCTGCATCACCACACATTTTCGCCATGAAGTTTTTATAACCATTCCTCCTCCCTCCTCCGCCCCTGCATCTATTCCCCAAAACATGGTAACTGCAGGTGTATCACCTCTGGAAGATAAGTGGTCAAAGTCTGCAGTAGCCTTCTTCTCTGAAAGGGTTCTCAACAAATCTTTCTTTGCACTGTTCAAAGAATATAGCTCCGGTGTTATCTATGTGGCACTTACTGACACCACCTCTCTTGTTGCAAAGGACCTGGTGGTGAATGGATTTGCTAAGGAAGCTAAATGAAGCTAGTTTTGCATACTGCACTAGTGGGTATTTGTCCATTGAAAGGATTTGTCCAGCCACACAGGGGTGCTAATACATCATGTGATGCTTCTTGAGAATTTTTTTTTATATCCGTGTCTCGTGTAGCCCTAGAGATTGAATGTATTGCAGTTCACTTGGGTGTGTTTTGTGGTTTATGTGCATTCATTTCACGTGATTGTGTTTGTACTTGATTTTCATGGTGCATTGTTACCATTCGGTATATATCTTCAAGGGCTGCATCATGCAGGTGACTGACGTTTGGTTTGGTTCAGTTTAGCCAGGAAAGTTCCTTTGCTTGTCGCATGAGGGTTGGTAACCTAAAGTGCTTTTGAGGCTAGATGGTGGTGATCATCAGCCCAACCATCTACTCTCATAATCATATATGGATCCATTGGATCGTTTCCGCGAAAAGGGCATGTTTTTAATATTCTTCAAGTATTGCTTCTTACGCACTGAGAATCGGAGTATCTTTCATGAAGTTGCAAGGCGCTGAATTTTTAATTAGCCATACTGTACATACAGCGTTACATTTCTATGGAACTGAATTTTATCATGTGACGTGACGATCATAATTATTGTAATAATGTTCTATGAATGAGCTCCGCCATGTTACATGTACGTATATGGGCCAGATCACGTCCAGGATACTAAATAACTAAGCGTGCGCGAAAAAGTGGCCACTGCATGCCGCGAAGAGCCAGCCCGGGAACCAGGCAGATAAATGGGATCGTTTGACTTAGCGCACCATGCACACATTATCCAGTACGCGCAATAGAAATGGCGTTGAAATGTACACTAGTACTGTATGGCTAATTAAAATTTCAGAGCATATTACAACTCCATGACGGATACTCCGATTCTCAGTGTGTAAGAAGCGATGTGTAGAGGACATTTCAGACTCCCAGCTGCAGGTTATCAAACAATTTGAAATCTTGAAAAAACAAGCGTTAGATCTGGAAACGAGCGTCAAATCATAATTTGAATGTGATTTTAAGAATCACTGTATGATTTTTGCAGATTCAGAATCCCACTTGGATTTCACAAATCAGACGTAAAATCATGCACTGATTCAGTACATGATTTCATAATCTTGCCAATGATTTCTCAAAGATTACAAAAATCTATTCATAATCTTTATGTGATTTTCACAATTATTTGGGAATCTATGTGTGATTTATCAAATGGCGGCCAAAGTTACAACCGCGCACTGCAAAAACTCTGTACCAAGCAGGCTTGGTAATTGTGGCAATTTGGCAACAGTCCCACTTCTCTACATGTCAGTACATCAATGCATATCCAGCTCAGCTGTACATGTATCAGTGTACTGCGCTGCTTTTCTTTGGTGGTTTATGCAACTCTGCAGAGTTTGGTGAGATTACAAAACATTCCAAAAACGATGTGATGTTTTTTTTAATAGGTGCGAAGCCCACTTAAAGAGGCTTGCCTGCAAGTGGAAACGGGCACTAAGCCAAATGTACTGCATGCTGCGTGTCACACTGATAAGGCAGAATGCAGAGTCATTGTACTTAGATGTCTAGACAGTGCATACACCCCTTCATGATTGTTAAACTTAATTGTGCATGTGATGTGTGTTTGTTCATGCTTCACTAATGTATTATTTATTATTTGTATAATTTACAAATTTCTGAAGTGTTTTTAAAAAGCATAACAGCTACTCATCCTCTCTCACTCTGTGCCATGCGTGTTGTCAATGTCAGGCCCCAGCTGCCAGTCAAGCCCCTCTAATAACCATGCAGCGGCAATTTAACAGCAATCCCTCAAAATTAAGGACTCTGATATGGATGTTGGATCCAGAGCAAGATCAAAAGTTTGGATGTGTGCTGGGGGACCTCGGTTCTACTCTACCTCCTCCTTATGCTGACACTGTGTATTGTAGCCTTAGCATAGTCCAGATGTGGCAATATTATGTCTGAGGTCTGCTGACTCGATCTACCTTGACTTTAATTGAATTTGTTTATGTGTTTGACTCAATAAAGTAATTGACCTCAGTAGAGAAAAATCCAATCCTAAAATATTTCATGTTTTATGTATTCATAAACTTTAGGTATCATGAATGCACAAAGCTAAGGTGTAGCATGCATGTGAGTTTATGTATGTTGGTTATTAAATATATAAAAAATAAACACTGACAGCTCTACAACACTGATCTAGACAAAAATACAGAACGCTGTAACATAACTCATTTTACCTGAGGCACCTTTTTTACCAGGCTCTCTTTCTGCCTGAAATACACACTGAGAACATCCTAGATCAGCTTTGTGGCCTAGAAATTGTGCTACTTTATGCAGTGCAGGCATGTCAGCTGATACTCCTACAAGAGCTGCTCTAATAGTGTTTCCTTTTGGATGTAGAGGAATACCATTCCATAGATCAAGTTAATCATCAACAATGGGTTTTAAGAATGTATTAATGTACCCTTTAGATTCAGTTGGGCCAGGAATTACTCCCCAAATCATTGTCCACTTGCTCTTAAAGCGCTCACTTCTAGGCAAGTTTAGTACAGTCATCATGATAGCTGAGACTTTATGCTCTGAATGCTTAAAAGGCTTAAACCACTCCACATTTAAGAGTAATGCTATATTGTTTGAGAAAGGTTCAGATGGATTCAAAGGATTCACTAGAAAATCCTGCCATACATTTGCATCATGTACATCTTTCAAGACTATGTTGGGTGATATAGGTATTGACTTGAAGCCTTGTAAAAGGTTACAAAACAGGTTACTCTTGAAGAAATGCCTAAGCCATGCAGATGGAGATATAAAATGAAACACCTTATGTGGGGTCCACTTCATTTTTGAAAATGGCAGACTCCGATAGTAGCCAAGTTAAGATTTACAAACTTTTTCAAACATAACATTGGTGCAGGTCAAAACACGTTCAGCATCAATTGGCTTATATAGTTTATTACAGACATCATTCGGACCAACAACATATGTAATCTTTTCTACTTGAATAGCTGCTGCAACATTAAGTATTTCATGCATTGAAGTTGGCATCAGTTTATACAATGGGTGACCAATTAACTGCAGCAGAGTGGATATTAAGTCCACAAAAAAAGCCCCTTTAGTTAACTGGCACTTGTAATAAATTTTCAACATGACCATGCAGACCCACTTTAAAATTATCACTTGTGGAGATAATTGTGCACATGATGCAGTCTGTACCGTTGTCTTACAACTACTTTCATTATCTTTTTCCTTCTCTTTCATTCTAATAGACGTTTCAGGTACAGATGGTTCATCATCACTACCTAGAAAAGAAGACAATTACTCATTTACTTGTAACATAAATTAGTGACTTCCTATTCCTGATAGTGATTCTGTATATTGTTCCCCATCACACATCGATAACACTTCTTCACATACATCCGCCTCTACCACTGTAGACATGTAGACATGTTTCATTGTAACACAGTAAGTAAATGCAATAATCACCTGCATCTATGACATTGCTTTCAGATGAATCCTCAAACAACCCCAATTGCAAAGAAGAAGCTGGTTCATCTTTAATAATTATAATCATCATAATTATTATATAACAAACGCATGCACTGAAATGTACCCGAATCTGAGGTGCCATCAGAATTATACAGCAGTTCCTCCACATCCCTTATATATCTGAATCAATCACTATATATGTGCACCAGTAAAACGTAACTGAAATAGTGATCACACCATGGAATTTATTTGTACCTGCATCAATAAAATGATTCTGAAAAGTAATAGAATTTCAAATATGTTCAATTTACACATATTATGCCAAAATGCTGTCATATAGTAGGGGAGACCAGGGTGACTCTATTTAAAAACGATATATGACAGGCAAGATAGTGACATTGTGTGCTAAAAAAAAAGAGAAGTGCAGTGGTAAGTTAGAATTATACTTTTTTGTGCCTTCACCATGCCATGCATGTAAGTTATTTGTTCTCAGTATTAATGGATATATTCCAATCCATAAACTGAAGTTTAATAATGAGCAATGCATGGGGTTGTTGTGTAGTGCATTTAAAATCCAAATACCAATTTCAGTTGAGTGAGACAAATATCTGACAGGAATGGCTGCTCATAATAACAAGGGGTCAGTTATCACATTCGAAGTGCATTTGAATTGAGCTCATAAAACTACAAAAACCTATCAGTGTTTTTATTGATTCTCTGAGCTGTAATAGAATTTTAATTAATAAATAATTAAATGAGGCTGTTTGCCACAAAGGTACCCAATATCCTTCCTAGATGATATACTTTTATAACGCAAAAATATTAATTTGAATTAATTTCAAAAACCACGGTCAGGTGATACGAAACACAAAAAGTGACAACCTAAAGTGACCCCAATGTGACAGTGGTATTCCCTACCTCCACCCACATCATAAATTATTCTGGATCTGCGCATGCGTACGTGCACGTGCATTTACCTGGTTGTGCTAAGGCCACGACGAATCGATAAGTCGTTTCACGGATTCCCGATAAGGCGTCGGGTGTGCTGCGGCGGGCCGATAACAAACTCATTTCCGAGTTTCCCCTATGCAAAGACTCTTAGAGTCGAAAGGGATGTATACTATTTTTTGTCCCCGCTAACTTTAATATAAAATAGGGCCTGGGGACGAGGCTAGATATCCTGCAGCATTATTGTATCATTATGTTCATACAATGTAGATGGTGTTACAGGATGTGTTCATGGAGCACACTGACCTAACAGACAAGCTAAAGACCACTGTATGGAGTGAACTTGAAAAGTCATTGAAAGACAATCTCATCAGTTCTGTGGAAGCCAGTTTAACCTTCAACAAGTGTTCCTTCAAAGTCAAAAATCATGAAAACGAATTAAGGTAGGTGGTATGCATCGCATGCATATATGAAATGGAATTGAAATAGGACTATTATTCCACACTACGATTAAAAGGCGGATCCAGCCAAGCGACAGCAACGACGCCAATGTCTGAAGCAAATTTACGTAAGATTAATATTACTCCTGTAATCATGCTCAATGTTTCTATTAGGTTACTTGTGACAAGGCAGTTCGAGATGCAATTAAAAGAGGACTGATTGAAGCAGGAGACATGGAGGGCATTGCAAAACTTCGAGCTTCAATCAAAGGTGTTGACATAGATGCAGAGAACAGAGAGAGTGCAGAAGATTCTGATCATGGTGATGAGCGCATCACATTGACGAAGAAGCATCTTGCAAGCCGATTACCTGCTTCTGCAGTGGCTGACGTGGGAAATGCCCGAGAATTGGATATTGATCAGAACTCATCATTGGAAGAAGAATGACAAACATTAACACTTTTTTTTTTTGCATTTGTATGGTTGTTGTCAGTGGTTGAAATCCTTTGGTAATCACAAGAAATAAATCTTCAAACTGATTCTGTAATGATTCACAAAATCCGGTGTGTGATTTTGAAAGGATTATGTGACCAAAAAATCACTCAATGCATATATATGGATTTCCGAATGATTTCCAAAGGATGATTTAGCTGGTAGATCAGGCGCAGATTTTCACCTGATTATTTCAATCAAAAATCACCTGAAATCCTAATATGATTTCACGCATTTTTTCGTATATTTGCATGCGACCACGGAAAAGTGTTACTAGGTTTGAATTGCAGACCCGGCGCCGCACTATGCATGGTCCAAGTGCTGCATGTGCTTGTAAGCCTCGGCCCCATCGGGGTCTGGTTTGGAGCCCAGAAGCTAACGCGTTTCAAGAGTTTGACGTCCCAAAGGTCCACGAAATCACTTTTACATGCATGATAACGAATTGCTCTTTAGGGGTGTCGTCATGCAGATTTGTCAGGCACGCCCTTCTTTGGGGTCTGGGTCCGGGTGCCGCACCAACCGCATACATGCGAGTGTGTCAACAGTGGCGTAGCCAGGGGCGGAGCAGTGCTGGCAGGACACGCGAGGGCGGAGGTCATTTTTGAGAGCCATGACATGTCTAAATCTTAAAATGTTCTGAGTATGTACATCTATCATCATAATGTCCTCAGTAAACATATTATTCTTCTGATTTGTTTTTCCTGGGAAGCAAATCTGTCAACAATTAACATTGAAGCCATCTTCCCCCGATTATCACGTCACATGCACGTGTGCCGCACTCCCTACGTATACTGGAATTCGAACGTTCACAACTCAACTCAAGTGGAGGCTCAAGCCCGCGCTAGTGTTGCTATGATCTATTCATTACTTCAGGAGTGAGTATTTATTATTATGACCGGTCGACTGGTAGGGCCCAGGCCCTACCAGGCCCTACCGTTGTAAATAAGTTGACTTAATTCTTGACCGTATCCTTATTATACGCAATTGGGCCACCTCTAATCAGAGATAATCTATATATTATCTCTGCTCTAATAAACAAGGCAGAGATTCGTTCTTCATTCTTCGCGTGCGAGCAGAGCCTCTAATGAATAATTCGTCGTGCGATGTGTTCTCATCGTCTGCTGTAATAATTTTCAGTGCGGCAAATGGCACCTCCCTCTTTGTTTGTCTGCTAGCGGCCGCCTTGCTGTGCATTTTGAAACTCCACTCGAAAACTGTGTATCGCTTAGCTCTCTACCAAGTTTTGTCAGCATCGGCGGTTGCGGCTCAAAGTGTCGGGCAAGTCTTCTTGTTGAAGCACCCCGCCTCCGCATCGTCGGAAGCTACTGGACAACGTTTGTGCAAAGCGTTTGCATTTTTGTTTCTGTACACAGAGTGGGTCAAACTGCTCTTCGTAGCGTGGGTGACCGTGCATCTCTTCTGTTACGCGGTGTTTCATAAAAATCTAAAAAGGCTGGAAGTAATATACATTGCGACGTCTGTGATCATTCCAGCCGGGATTGCATCCGTGCCCTTCACAACGGACACTTACGGAGTGACTCAGTCTTGGTGTTGGATACAGAGCTGGAAGAACAACTGCTTCGGAGATACTCTGTTTGTAACAGGAGTGATCGAGCAGTTTGCCCTTTGGTTTGGTCCAGCTATGACCATTCTTTCACTGTCTTCTGTGGGCATGTTTGTCATGATGATAATTCTAATTTATCGAGCATTTATGTGGCGTTCGTTGAAACGCAATCAGAACTGGAAGGCAGTCAAGCAGCTCCTACCGCTAGTTGCATATCCAGTCCTATTCTTCATCTTCATCGTACCACAATTTATCGGTCGTGTGTATGCTGCTACTGACACCATGTCTTACGAGCAGAACTACATCCTGACAGTAACAAGCATTGCCTGTGAAGTTGGCTGGAGTTTGTCGGCTGGTATAGCCCAAATAATTCACCTTGTGGTAATTTATGTGAATTCTCACCTCACTTCTACCATTTCACAGTACCCAATTTACCAAACTATTTAGGCACTTCTGAGTGTTATGACTGAAGTCACATTTCCACAGTATGAACAACCAAAATTTCTTGAAAAGCCTAACTCAACTCCAAACATATATCCAAGTGTTATTGATAAACACTGACGGTAGGATATTGACAGAGGAAGTGGGAGGAGAATGGGAGGAAAGGAGTTAAGAACAGGAATAATCGTTTGAGATCTGGCCATGCCGGCATGTCACGTTGTTATATACTGCGGCTATACATTTTCATTAAACACGTACGTGTGTTTACAGTAGATGAAATGGGTGCAGGATAGTGCATGGCGGCCGGAATCGTATGAGAGAGCGACCTGGTGGGATTCTATCATATGGGGATACTTATTGCAGTAGAGCGGCAGAGATAGGATGAGATACGTCATTACTGATATAATTATATACAAACACACGCGCGTGAGGCTTCGTTAGTAAAGTTACACAAGGGGATGCAGAGGCGAAGGGTTGCACCTCTCTTGTCCATCTATAAAAGCCAAGGGCGTTGAATGCTCAGTTTACTTCTACCGCAGTATGGTATATATATGCAGTTGAGCGTTGAGACTCAAATGTTTGGAGGCGTGCTGTTGGCTCAATCGGTGTATAGCCTATAAGTGTTGTATGTATTCTTCCTGGAGGATAGTCTCTCATGCAAGCCATGCACGTCAGTAACTTTCAACACTTGATTGTCTCATGAAAATGTAATATTGAAATTAAAAAAGTAGTTCAATAAGGGTTATATGCAGTAAATTTTTTCTGTTGTTTATACTGTTTTGTTATTTTCTCTATCTTTGTTTTTGTTTTCCGCTTTTCTGTTCCGCTAGTTCCAACCCGGTGTCACAGGATTACGCGTCCCCCGGAGTATACGCGTCCGACCGGATTTCGGATTCACAGTCCTAGAATATACGGTGTCCCCCCCCCCCCCCCCCACTTAGGATAGGCGGTCCCCCCATAGCCCTACATCGAACCGAGATACTAAAGCGGCGTACTAATTATTGCCATTTGCTTGTACACGTCTCTCTCACTCTTTCAGGTGTGCATGAGTATAAGGCCAAGTCTTAAGCCTTAAGATGTAGCTATAGCTCCTTTGTTTGCATACGTAATTGGAGAATGACGCAGTGCTTGCATGCTCTTGTGAGGCATTGACAGATGAAAAGAGAGCAAAAGAGAAAGTCAGGCTGTTTGACCAGAGATAATCACTATATTACTGGTTTGACCAAGACGTGTTGAGTTATCTGACGGAGAGGTCATATAAGTGGAAGCTGAAAAGCAATGGAAGGGACGATCTGCAGGAAAGCGGAAGACTTTACAGTCAAATTAAAGACGGTCAGTTGTATATTAAGGGAAAGAATGGGCATGAAGGATGACTCGGCATAGACGTTGGGTTTTCGATGAGGAAGATCAGAAAAGAGTGACGGAGGCTTGCCACGATGACAAACTAGATAATCGGCCCATGCTTTTATCAAGGCGAAAGTCATTTTGTTAGGGACAAAACGTTACAGAAGATCTGCTCCCGGTTCTACTGCATGGAGGACATGACGAATGACGTGAAAGAACATGTATAAGAACGTGTGATACTTGTCAACGAACAAACAAGACGTTAATCAAGGCTTCGAATTCAGCTGAGCTACATGTACATCCTAATCCGGTGAGAGCTCAAGTATGATACTTGATATTGTTGGACCATTGACGCTGACACGCAACAAAAACAGGTAAAGCATAATTCAATTTTCCTTCAGTTATTAATGTATATTAACTGGATGTGGTTTTCACTTCTAGTATTGATGAAAGGCTGAATCAAGAAATCTCTTGTAAAGTATATAAACGCTGATCAAAATGACTGGGATGAAAAGTTGGAATGTGTGCTTTTTTCATATCACATGCGTTCACGCCAGAGAAATATTATCTCTGTTCACGCTATACGACTAAATTCACACCCTTTTATCAGCTAGAAGCAGTTCTACCTCCCCAACTACAGCAAAAGTGAAGGTGATGTGTCATTTTCAATCATTGGCATTGAAAGTAAAGCTCAGCAACATGCTGCAAATCTGGAAAGGGTGAGAACTGAAGTATTTACAGAAGTGACATCCAACATTCAGATTGCTCAAGCTAAACAAAAGCCGCAAGCATGCACAAACAGGATTTCAGCTGGGAGACCACGTCCTTCTAAGAAACATAGAAATCTTGGTCGCAAAGGATCGAGGAGGAATGGTCAGGCCCATATTTTATAGATGAATTGTGTGGTAAGGGGTTATACAGACTAAAGAATGAATGTGGGAAGATAATGAAAAAGAAATACAACTCTGTCCAACTTAAAATATACAACGAAAGGTAAGGTACTTCCAGCCGCTAGTGATAAGACAGCCCCACCACCCTCAACCAGCATGAAGATTGATGACCATGCCAGACCAAATACGCTCCATTCTTTTCACCCCTACCAAAGCAGTGCACCTTCAGTTCATTGATGTTTACAGACAAAACAGCTCAGACTGCATGTGGCCTGTATGCTATTGCTTATGCTACTGGTTTATGCTGCGGTGAAGATGCACGTTCCAGAAAATATGACATAGTGGTCATGCGGCAGCATCTATTGAAATGTGGAAGAATGACTGCATTTCCCAGTTCATGCATATAGAGAAAACGGTCCTATTGTGGCCACTACGATGATGCTACTGCCGATTATCAGATTCTGGAGCAATGCATATGATCCAAATGATGTAGTTCTTGCAAAGAATGGTTCCACAAGAAATGTGACTCCTCTATTCCCCAAAAGGCCTGGAGGACTTAAAATCAAATCGTTTCCGCGAAAAGGAACCTAACACATACATTATAAAATTTCCAGTACGTACGCGCAATAGAAATGTAACGCTTGGCTAATTAAAATATCAGAGCCTTACAACTCAGTGCTTAAGAAGGAATCTATAGAGGACATTTCAGACTTCTGGAATATCAAAGAATTGAAAAACATGAGTTAGGTCCCTCTTCGCGGAAAGGCAGCCCTTCTTTCATGGGACATCTCGGAATACAACTGACATGCAGTGTTTTACTGAAGTGCAGACTATAGATGTATTTTTTAGTCCAACTATAACGTATAATAATCCAAACACCATATGGCCCGATCGTTGCCACGAAACGGGGACCATGCAATACCGACAATACGGACCTAGGCTATAAGAGAAACGTAACGCTTGCTGTTGAAACGTATAGCTAATTAATAATTCAGCGGCGGCGGTGAGAAACTCTGTGTGGAGAACATTTCAAACTTAACGAATCTCAACAACAACAACAAGAAAAAAAAAAAAAAAAAAGAAATCTTGGAAAAAAAATAACGTTAGGTCATTATTCGCAGCAAGGATCCCATATAATGACAGAAAATAGAAACGAATACACGATCCTATATAGAGAGCGACTGTGATGGCTGCAGATTTGGGGTAATTTTGTTGTGTGACCAAGTGAGAGGCAAGCTGGGATAGCTTTATTTCGGTACCGCAACACCCATACGTCATCGGGATGTCCAATTGTAATGATGTAATCCACCCACGTGCCACAATTGTTTGGTCGCGACTAACCTTACAGTAAATAAGAGCAGAGATAATATATATTATCTCTGATAAGAGGTCCAGACTGGCGCGACGTCAACTGGAGTGGAGTTTTGTAGGTACTCGGAATGATGGGCCTGAAGCGCAGAACACGTCTTTTGTTCATCGTAGCACTTTGCACGGCCATTTTTACGGCGTACATTGTTACGACCACGCGCACGAGTGGTAGTTTCGCGCTATTACGACCACTACTCCACTCAAAGGAGACCGGCTACCAATTTGTTTTGTGTCAACAGTACCAAAGAAACGAGTTATCTCTCAGTGGGAGTTTGAAACCGCACTACTGCTACAACCCATGGGACAGTTTTTCGGCTCACTCGAACCGAACTTTTACAATGATTATCCAGACGTATAACAGAACGGACATCCTTCCCAAAGTACTGACTCACTATTGTGGGATGGTCCCTACCTTGAAGTTGATCATTTTAGTGTGGAATAACGTGAACGTCAAGCCTCCAACTGACCTGTGGCGGGACCTTTGTCCTATCAAAGTGTTGACTCAGAAACGGAATAAGATGAGGAACAGGCTGCAGAACTTCCCTGAAATGGAAGGAAAAGGTATCAGAAAACATGGCTTTAAGGAGGGGGGGAGGGGGATGAGAAGGAGTTTGTGAGCACACACACTAATGTGCATGGGCAGGTGTTAGCAGCCAGGGCAGATGCAAGGGATTAGCTGATGATTAACAGAGGGTTAGCAGGAGAGAAAAACTAGGGCTGACCAATGTATGATATTGCCACATTTCTATGTGCAAAAGCTGTTGATGGTCATGTTATATTACTTCGCAAAAAATGGTGATCACCTGAAAGCCATGTATGGATGATACTGAATATGCCCTGAAAGAGCACTTTTGCGTGAACATTGTAGTTCCTTCATAGAGGTTGGTCTGCATAATTTTGAGTGTACAACAAGGTGAAATTAATACACCTTTGCCTAACGCGGGAAAGGTTATCTACAGAAGGGGCTTCCTCCAAATGACATGTCTTCAGATGTGGACCTTTGAGATGGCATAGCATCACATGACCAACACATTGAAATCAGTGAACAGAAATCAGCTGTGCAGTAAAGTGCGTGTTTTTAAAAATAATCAGTTACTGAACTTGATTCGTCAGTTTCATGGTACATGTAATACATGCAATGCAGCTTGTCTTGTGGGCAAGTATCAATACTGGCCAGCCAGTGTCGTTGAGCCTGGTACAGTTGAAAACAGTGCCTCATACTTCTATACCATGCCTCTTAGCTAGAAGTATTTTTTTTTTACAATTATAGGAGAGTGGGTATTGGTGAAGGTGTGAAGGGTAATGTCACAGCACTGACTCCATTATATTGCTTACGGTGAAAGTGGAGATGTTAAACAGTTGCAGTCACAAAGTCATTCAAGCTCCTTGTAGTTAGGTGTGTGACCATGCAGGATACAGTGATAGTTGAAAGATGCAGACTCCACTGTTATACATGCTAAGCCTTTGCACTTATGAATGATCCGTACGTTGCATTGTGGTAAGCCTGAATTGTCGATCGTGGACATGTCTTGTTTTGTAGCAACCCTGATGATGGCTGACTCCTTTTAGCCATTCTCATGATGGATGATGACATCCTGGTGCCTCTACCTGATGTGCTGTTTGCCTTTAGAGTGTGGCAGGTGAGCAGGTGGTGTTCCCTGCATCATATGCATGCTGCAATTAACCCTAAAGAATCTGTCATATGATCGTAGCCATGAAGGAATATATTGGTTCATGCCATGACTAATATTATGCATGGAAAGTGACGTGTGCATTCATTCATCTTAGTGTGCGCACAGATAACCATATTTACTTTCAGTATTTATTTATTTCCTTTTTAGCAGTTTCCACATCTCATTGTAGGATTCTACCCGCGAAAGCATGTTGAAATTAACGGCTCGTATGTCTATGGAACTAGAGAGAGTGACTCAGGGACCTCTTTCCACAAAAAGGTGTATTCCATGATTCTAATTGGAGCTGCCTTTTTTCACAGAGAATACCTCAGGATGTTCAATGATGAAGCACTGGTCCCCAGAATCGTTCACGATTTGATAGATGCAGTTGAGAACTGTGATGATATTGCAATGAACACAATGGTAGCACACTTTCTGGCCAAAGCAGCCTTCCCACAGTGCCCAGGCCTATTTGTACGCTCACAGAGTCGCCAAGTCATTGAAAATGCCAGTGAGTTTGATTTGCAACCTTAGGTTGCACGCACGTGTCTATGCCATGTGTGCATTTTGCTTCGTGAGTGTGGGTGCCTTAATGATGCATTTAGGTTTCGATTCATGGCGAAATTAATGAACACTGATTTATGTTAAAGTGGAAATTGAGACCACTAGAATTACAATAATACACCTTGCCTCTGTGATTCGATGGGGTTGTATGCATCCCACTTTTTCCATGCAGCCAAAGGTCGCCAGGGCAAGTGGCACGACCCATCTCACAAGGTCACGCGTTCATCATGTTTAAATAAGCTCTCCAACTTCTACGGAGGACTGCCTCTCCACTATTCTGATATCATGCTTACCCCTATGACCTAATATGGATTGAACAGGTTTTTTTATTTGACACTTAGTATAAAAATTGTGTATGTAATGGTGATAGAAAAGATGGGGGAAAAAAAAAACAGTTTTTTGGGGGAGGGGTGTACACACTGATATGCAATAAAGTCAGGTGGGTTGTAATTGTTACTGATTTGAAAACTCTGTAATGATATGGTATGTTGATAAAAATAAATGATGTTTACAGAATTACATACCGATTTAAACCTACAAAAGTCTGTAAGGAGAGTTGCATGAACGCATGTAGCAGATCGACTAAGTTCACTTGCCAATAGAAAATATGTTTTTGTTAAAAGCAAATAAAAGATGCAAGCCTATTACAATCAGAGTACCATGCACATTTTAACACAGACAGAAAAATGGGGGCTTGAGACAGAAGTTGGTAGAGAGGTCAAAACTCATCCTTCACCCCTATTCAACGCTGTGTGTATATTGTGTTGTGTGTGCGTGTTGTGTATGTGTGTTGTGTGTGTAGGTGCATGTTATGTGTGTGTGTGAAAATAATGGCATCCATACTCATATTCACTATACAGTATAAATTATTCTATTCACTGAGTATCCGTTGGATTGTACAAAAAGAATAATGACATACCCATATTCACTATACAGTTCATATGTGAATTCATCACAATAAACTTTGAATAGATTAATACGTTTCTTAACAAAGAACATGTTCAGGCCTTCAAAAAACGTTTTTTCACATGCATGTATTTTTTTCTGTTTGGAAAAATCTTTGCACCTTGTGAATATGACGCAACTACATGTAATTATTTAGATTGGAAACTCAACCACACATCCATCACATTTGGGTCCTATTTGATGTACGATTCACCAGATGGCTATTTGTTGTCAAAATCTTCATGACCATACTCCTTATAGCCTCTTTCTGCATTGACTCTTTATCAACAAAGAGGAATAGAAATACATCCACTCTGTACATGGGTACCTGTAGCTAAATGTAGTGTTCTATAGGATTGGCCCTCTGTACATACGTCATGTACACACACACACACACACACACACACACACACACACACACACACACACACACACACACACACACACACACACACACACACACACACACTCACACAGATATGCATACACATACACACACTCACACACACATACACATACACATATACACACACATACACACACACTCACACACACACATACACATATACACACACATACACACTGTTACACATGTGTCAAGAACAATAGTACTCTAATAATGATGGTACGCATACTGACACACAATCAAGTTTCCTATTTCTCTGCACATGCATTTCACATATGCCCGGCTATACAATTTTGATCTGTTCCGCACATGCACATGCATTTCACATATGCGGCCCGGCTATACAATTTTGATCTGTTCCTCACATGCACATGCACATGCATTTTTGAAGGCCCCTGATTTATAGAGTTTCCTTTGAGACATGACTACAAGGCACTGCAGTGTCCCATAGGACTGGTTTTTACCCTCTGAGACAAATTGAAGGACAAGTGCCATTGTTGTTATGCAAGAGGCAAGACAGTGTCGCATGTCGCACTAGCTGTATTCAGGGAATTAAATGAGTGTACAAATACTCCTACTGAAGGGTATTGCAATAGCATGATTTGAAGCAATATGTACTTTGTACTTAGTGAGAGGGCTGGGAACAGCGATCTGATGAGTACATGTGCACTTGTTTAATTCCCTGCATTCCTTAATGTGACATGGGACATGCAAAATTGTGCCGCTGATGAAAAAGACCTATGTTGCCCATGGCGATGCATGAATATTATGGAACCTACCCTATCATTGCAGTGTGCAGTAGGTCAGGGCGTTGGGGTAAATTTACATAGACATATACTGATGCAGTTTCGTGGCATTCAGCACTGCTGATTGTAGTCATCTGGTCCCCAGACTAGTACTGAAACAAGCTAGTAAGAATTTCATATGATATCGCTCTACCAGGAGTCCAACATAAAAATAAAAACAGGCTCGAGCTATTTTAGCTAGGTGAAGCCTACGTGGCTACCGGAAAGTGTTATCTTTGAAGGCGAGAGTTGTATAGGTATATCAAAATCGCCATTTTGTGCGTACACGTCAGCGTGGTTGTGTCTACGCGCTTCATATATCGAGCTGCTGGCAGGCTGACATTGCAACTCGTTCAGTGCAGTACTGATATGGGACGCTATTGTAATAACCCTCCAAGTTCAGAACTCTCGTTACAATATAGAGGGTGGGGTGGGGGGGGGGGGGGGGGGGAGATCCCTACCAATCCGTAAGCTGTGACCGACGTCATTACTACGCTAGCACTCATTATTAACATATCATTAATGATTAATTCGCGAGTTCTAGTTAGTGAACAAAACTAAAACGTGACCTGATACATTACGAAATATTTGTTATTGCTATTCGTTGATAAATAAATTCGTTTATGAATAAATTATACAAGATAGAAATTAAAATGTCTTAATTTGAGATAAACGATGCTTAATACTAATGTAATGAAACACACATATTATAATCAGACAGATTTTTAGTACATATTTACAATCCAATTTTAAAATAGAAGCAAGATGACTATTCTAGATACGAGTAGCTTCCTATTATGTCCGCGAGCGAGATGATGTACATGTAATCAGCTTAATATGTACGTAGTTAAACCATAATTGGACCGTTTCCGCGAAAAGGGACCTACTGCATACGTTATAAAATTTCCAGTAGGAGCAATAGAATTTAACATTTAAATTATAATTCAGCGCCTATGACAGATACTCCTATTTTCAGCGTAAGAAGCAATGTGAGCAGAGGACATTTCACTGATTTCAGACTTCTAGAATATGAAATCTTGAAAACAACATGCGTTAGATCCAATTACAGATATTGTATAATTATGCATAATTAAAACCTGTGTACTGAACCGCATGCGCGTATAAATAGTGAGCTGTACGCACAGACGCATACCAATATCAGCGCCTTTTGCTATATTATATTCGATGGAATCGGGTACCATTCCTCGCTGTTTGCTACTGGCCATAGCGTTACAAGGTAGGTCAAACTGATCGAGGCATATAACGCACGGGCCAACGTGTACGGCTAACTTTGACCGCAAATCGGCGCTCTTGCAGGGATGCTGACATTATCCACTTGCGAGACGGTCACAAGAAGGGCAACACTAGTTCCCACCATCCTTCAGCGGACGTGGAGCGTGTGGAGTAACTGGACGGAGTGTAGCCGGTCGTGCGGAGGGGGTAGCCAGAGACGATTCCGGGAGTGTCTAGGCGATGAACAGACGACGGCTCTGAACTGCACGGGAAACAGGATTAACGTACAGCCTTGCAATACGCAGTGTTGCGCAGGTTCGCGTTGTGCTGTGTGTGTGTGTGCAGTGTGTGTGTGTGCAGTGTGTGTGTGTGTGTGTGTATGTGTGTGTGTGTGTGTGTGTGTGTGCAGTGTTGCAGTGTGTGTGTGTGCAGTGTGTGTGTGCAGTGTGTGTGTGTGTGTGTGTGTGTGTGCAGTGTGTGTGTGTGCAGTGTATGTGTGTGCAGTGTGTGTGTGTGTGCAGTGTGTGTGTGTGTGCAGTGTGTGTGTGTGTGCAGTGTGTGTGTGCAGTGTGTGTGTGTGTGTGTGTGTGTGTGTGTGTGTGTGTGTGTGTGTGTGTGTGTGTGTGTGTGTGTGTGTGCAGTGTGTGCTTGCACAAGTTACATGTATGCGGTGTGCGTTTGTGTTTGCAAAACCCCCTGGGGAGTCGTAACGTCTCTTAATCTCTATCTTTGCCGCAGTGAATGGAGGTTTCACCATTTGGTCTGATTGGTCGCCCTGTAGCGTGTCGTGCGGCAACGGTACTCAGTACAGGAGTCGTAGCTGCACTAGCCCCGCCCCTTACTGCGGCGGTACCGGCTGTACGGGAGCTTCTACCGAGTTGATGTCTTGCGCTACCACCCCGTGCCCAGGTGACGTATCTCGCTCGCTCGTGCATTCGCTTTGTGAAATAACCCCCCCCCCCCCCTCCCTTCGTGCTGGGCTGAACAGTGGATTGTATTTGGCTCAATTGGTCAGACTGGAGTGCGTGTAATCGGACATGCAGCGGAGGGTGGCGCTATCGAACCAGAAGTAATTTTCCGGCGCGTTACAGCGGGAAGGACTGCGCAGGTGCGACGAGGGAAGAAGAAGCATGCAACCCTCAGCCTTGTCCAGGTAAACAAAGGAGACATGTCGAGACGTGTCAGCATGGGAATCGCGGCAACGATCCCGGATAATAAACACCACACATTGTGTTGTATCTATGTATGCGTGGTTTGCCGCAGTCGATGGATATTGGAAGGCCTGGGGCGAGTGGTCCGCCTGCAGCTCGATGTGTGACGGCGGTATCCAAACGAGAACAAGGGCGTGCGTCCCCCCAGTATACGGAGGACTAGACTGCGAGGGAGACAGTCAGCAGACCAAACCTTGCGAAGTGATGAAGTGTCCAAGTAAGACACTCACGTGCATGTCGGTTGCATGCATTCATGCATGCATACATGTACAATGGAGGATATACATTGAAAGTTGGTTTCATATGATATCGGCATACCAGTTGACTGTCAGTGGACTGAATGGGGGAGCTGGTCTAGGTGCTCGGCCACTTGTAATGGAGGGATTCACGCGCGAATTCGTCAGCAGTCGGTCGCCGCACAGAACGGAGGCAAACCCTGCATCGGGGATGCAGTCCAAACCGACGCGTGCAACAGCCAGCCCTGCCCAAGTATGCAAGTGTAGAATACGAGCTTCCTTGACTATTCTTTGTCCTCCTTCTTTGTCCACGCTACCTAGATCCCTGCAAGGACCATGGCCACCCGTGCTACAACTCCTTGGTGGAATGCACTCCCCTTTCAGATACGCAATTCCGATGCGGACCCTGTCAGACTGGGTTGACTGGAAACGGTGTTACGTGTTTTGCAGTGAATGAGGCACGTTGGATTGTGTGGCTATTGAGTGCATATCGAGTTTCACAATATATCGTTTCTCTCATCATTCCTGCTGATTCTGTTTGCAGTGCAACCTGGCCACACCTTGCTTTCCTGAAGCAAACTGCACTGACCTGTGGCTTGGGTACGCGTGTGGGTTGTGCCCTTCGGGGTACAACGGGTCCAGTGTCTATGGACCAGACCTGTCCTACGCTTGGCACACAAACAGGTGTGTCATTCCCTCCACTTCCCCCATCTCCACACACGCACTCTTTTTACTTCCACAAAAAAAAAAAACGAAGTTACCTGTGTAGACAAAAGGTGTGTGCTGTGCTAACACATGCTCAATCTTACTGCATTGCCAAACCGCATTAAGCCCCAGTCTATTGTTATGTGAAGCAAAATTAATTAAATAGTTCCCCCCCCTCCTCCTCCCTCTTCCCCTGTATATCTGCACCATCTCAGAACTGCAGTGATGTCGATGAGTGTTCTGCGGCCACCAAGCCATGCCATCCACTGCGTCAGTGCACCAACACAGCGGGCGGCTATTCCTGTGGCCCCTGCCCCCCGGGGTACGCCAGCGACGGCAGGACCCAGTGCCTGCTGACGGATCCCTGTGTAGCTAAGCTGCATAACTGCGAGAGGGATGCTTATTGCATTAACACTGGGCTGGGGGCCTTCAGATGTCAGGTACGAACTCTTGTGTTCCCAGTGTGCAGAGAGGTCATCCTTTATTTGCACGTGCGTGACCTTTCACTGGCCTATATGTACACCATGCAGTGTCCCAACAGGATGTATGGCAATGGCCTGTACTGCATACCTTATGGTGACTTTGATGGAGTTGCTGGGATCCCCTTCCCCGACAATTTCAGTGGTGTTGACGATATGGACTATGATGGGATACGTGATGACCAGGTGGGTGGAGCGTCCCTATGGACAAATAGGTTGTACTTTCACATTGTTTCACCATCGCCTCATCATGCAACTGTTGACTCGAATCATTTCAGGATAACTGCCCTTATGTCCCTAATGTTGACCAGTTGGATTCCGACTGGGATTCAGATGGAGACGAGTGTGATAATTGCAGGCTTTTTCGTAACACAAACCAAGCTGATCTGGATGGGGATGGAATTGGAGATGTGTGTGACATGGATCAAGATGGAGATCGTAAGCCACACCCCATTGTATCCCTACTCCATGCTCCTGTCATCCTACCCTTCAACTTACAGAATATTTGAACTTGTTTGATACATGTCCAAGGATCCCCAATCCATCTCAAACAGACACCGATGCCGATGGATTTGGAGACGAATGCGACAGTTGCGTCTTTGTACCAACAGCTACTCAGGTGGGTGTGGTCATAAGGTGACAGTCCAGTAGGCATGACCATCTTGTGGTAGCGAAAAATTGCCATGTCTCCTTTAACTTTACCAGGCTGATGGTGACTACAATGGTGTTGGAGATGCTTGTGACAGCCATGTGGACAGGGATGGAGATGGGAGGCAAAATGACATGGACAACTGCCCTCAGACACGCAATGCGGGGCAGGCAGATGCAGATGCGGATGGAGTGGGTGATGCATGTGACAGTGACGAGGATAATGATGGACTCTTAAATGAAGTCGATTCCTGCCCTCTTGTTTATAATCCCACCAATGGTAAGGGGTATCATTTTTTAGGGGTCAGTTAATTGACAATGGATTTGCCTAATTAGTTAATAATACTCCAGTTATTAAATTAGGTTGAGATGCTACTTGGCTACAGAACTTTTCAGTCAGCGTAACACTCAAGTCAATTTGATATGATACTATAAGTACGTAGATATGAATTTATTGCAACTCATATCTTAAATTGCTGGTTGCTGTCTAGCAAGAAGTGCATGAGAATGGATAGAAAAAAAAGTAACACTTTGCAAACGCCATTCATATCCCTTCAGACTCCAGCATATGTGCAGGTGATTTTGATGGGGATCATGTTCCAGATGATATCGATGTGTGTCCTGACAATGCCAAGATCAGCACAACAGATCTGTCTCACTTTGTGTCAGTACCTCTCATCCCTAATCCGTCTATTGGAATTGAAGCAAACTGGAATGCCAAAACTGTAAGGAGGGAAGAGTCCAAGATGGGTGTAACTCCACTGCTCAAATCCAAACTTTATTTATTTATTTATTTATTTTGCAGGGAAGTGATGTAGTTTTAACAGCGGCCATTGACCCATACATACTCATTGGACCAACACCATTCTCAAGTTTGGAGTACAGTGGAACTTTTTATGTCAGCAAGTCGACAGGCCATGGCTATGCTGGTGCTATTTTCAACTACCAAAGCAACAAGAGGTTCATGGTGGCCATGTGGAAGAAGGAAAATGAAACCATTCAGATGTTGGGCCGAGACAAACATGCACTGGCAGGCATGCAGGTGAAACTAATCAATTCCAATTCTGGTCCCTCCAATCCAGCGATGTATGGTGCTCTGTGGAACACAGGGGACACGAATGGACAGGTGAAGCCACCTACCATATAAGGTGTCTTGTCTTATGACTTTTACCTCTCTCTATGATGAGGGAACAGGTGAAGACACTGTGGAGGGACCCCAAGTTCCAAAGTTGGGAGGTTCAACATCCTTACAAGTGGAAAATTCTCTATTCAAACGAAACATCCTGCATGAGGTAACTAAATAGTGACCTATGACAGACAGTGCTGCACTTAGAGGCTCCTCCTCCTCCACCTCCTCCACCTCCTCACCTCCTCCACCTCCTCTCCTCCCTCCACCTCCTCCTCCTCCTCCACCTCCTCCTCCACCTCCTCCTTCTCCACCTCCTCCTCCTCCACCTCCTCCTCCTCCACCTCCTCCCCCTCCACCTCCACCTCCACCTCCACCTCCTCCTCCACCTCCTCCTACTCCTACTCCACCTCCTCCTCCACCTCCTCCTCCACCACCTCCTCCTCCTCCACCTCCTCCTCCTCCTCCTCCACCTCTTCCTTATCCTCCTCCCTTCCTCCTCATCCTCATCCTCCTCCTCCTCCTCCTCCTCCTCCTCCTCTCCTTATCCTCCTCCCTTCCTCCTCATCCTCATCCTCCTCCTTCATCTCCTTTACCTTCTCCACCTCTAGACTTACCACATACGATGGACTGAACATGCAGTTGCTCGTGGACTCGGGGTGCATATGTGGTCTCACTCCTTTGGGGGGCAGGGTGGGATTGTTCACCTTCAATCAGGGCAATGTCATTTGGACCAACATTGAGGCTAAATGCTATGCTTCAGACCAACAGATGCGATGCTGACCCAATGCAAACAGAGCATATTGATACTAGTTGTCATCTTTTAACGATAAGTGTAAGCAAGACATTTTAAGCTGACTAAATATTCATCGCTGCATTATTCATGTTCCTGCACTTAATTCTCCTAGAATGAGAACTAAACTATTTTTATTAGCTGAGGTTAAAATGCTGTACACCTGAGAATATTTTTCACTCATATGCACTGTGCTAATTGCAATAAAGCTAACTGCAATACCATCTGAATGTGATTTGCGATTCCACAATTTCTAGAATGCCATGTGATGAACAAAGGAATGCACACCAGTATCCATTCTCCTTTTGTTTTGGTATTCGGCATATGACTTTGCCAACAGCGTGCCAAAGAAATCTGCAAAATGACTATAGTTCAAGGAAGATCATAAAATCAATGATTCCAGATGAAGATATGACCATGTGCATACATCACGCGTGCAGAAATAAGCATGCATATGTTCACACACACACACACACACACACACAGACACACACACACCTTCAGTGCTTCTTCTAGGTCAGTGAGAAGGTCTTCCATATCCTCCACTGACAGACGAACCTGCAGAGGTCAACAGTAGCAATTTGGCCACACCCCATACAGTCACAGCGTCAAATCCCTTACCAGTGCAGAGGCGTACGCATGGGGGGGGGGGGGGGGGGGGGGGGGGGGGGGGGCTTCAATCTATGATAAGACAAATTCCTTCTTTTCCAAACGAGCGCATATAGAACCTGGTAAATAGGCATAGAGAGAGACGTAAAACATGGTTTCAAACGTGATTTTTTGGGGAGGAGAAGGGAGTGATATTTTATGTATGCCAATAAATTATTCTGTATGATGATCAGGGCATTGAGGTACCTTCCGAGTCAGAGCAGAAAGAACCAAGCTGAAGTCAATACTCTGCCTTCCCAATTGCATCTCCTTCTAACTTAAGTGCTCTAGCATTGATTCATTGTAACTTCCACGCTAAATTAGATGTAGACCACGTATGTAAATTATTTGTGGAAAAAAATCCTAGAAGAGTGACAGATGCAAGCTTATTATTCAGCTAAATGCACTGTCTTGTTGATTTCTCAATGAAATAATGTCTTCAAATGGTACTGAACCGCTGGGCTTCCGCGCTTCGCGCCTGTCCAGTATGGGACTTTCATTGTCTTGTGCCTCTTGCAGTTTGATTTCAACTTTGCTCCTAGAGAGTGTCAGGGCAGTCCTGACAGCTACCTTTATATCATCAATGGTGTCATAGGTTTCATCCTCAGGTTTCATTTCAGTGTAATCCTATTGAATGTTTAAGTGAAACAAAGTAATGAGAGGGGGCGCCCGCACCCTCCCCCAGTTGATCCCTTCCTATATGTACACCCTTTTCAAAATCCTGCGTACGCCCTGCAGTGTGTTCAAGAAGCCAATCCTTTCCCTTCTTCAGCAGATGCATGATATGAGCACCCCTAGCTATTAAAAGCCATGAGCACCGCTATTGACACCCATAATTACACTATTGACACCCAAAAGCACCACTATTCATATGGAGAAATGGCCCATACATAGGCGGTCATCTTGCTTTTTTTTTCAAATTGAATTTCAAACGCGTTTATAATTTACGATAAATCGGACTGATTGTGAATATGTGCTTTATAAGATTATACCATGAACCATTCGTAAACTAAAATCAAGACAAAAATTTAATTTCTACCGCGCATAATTTATTCATAAACGTAATACCTTACGTCATCTAGAATTATTAACAGTATGTCGGCTAGCTAACGGTTATAAACTTTAATAGCTGTGACGTAACTATCAAAGACAATTTGAATTACAATTATAATTGTACCGATACACAAATTAAAATTAACTTATCAGCTGTGCGTCACTTTCACTGGAGAAGTGGAGCGCATCAATTAGGCACAATGATGCATGCAGGGATCGAACTACGTATGCCCTTCATGCTTTCATCTTCTGAGACGCAGGTGTTTTGGTGAGTATACTTACTATGTGAATTTAGTACCGTAGCCCCCCCCCCCCCCCCCCCCCATGTCCATAGCTGTGTCCAGCGGCGTAGTCAGTTACATCGTATACGTGAATATCACAACAGGAGAAGCAGGCATGTTGGGTATGTGTGTGTGTGTGTGTGCATGTGTGTGTGTGCATGTGTGTGTGTGTGTATGTGTGTGGCGTGTGTATGTGTGTGTCACTGACTGTATATACATGCATAGATAATCTATGATACATGTACATGTATGTGTGATGTCATTGTGTGCAATCTCGTTATGTGATGTCATCCTCTTCCCCCTCCTTCCCCCAGCACTGGATGGATTTGATGCTGTGTCGGTGCAGAATGTGGGCTCCACCTACATCATTGTGTCTTGGGACTTGCCAACTCACAGTAATGGCATCCTCACCAACTTCAGTTTGTATTGCAATGGTGCTCTGGCGGGTGTCCTGCCCCTTACTGTGATCAGCTACGACACCACCGGCCTCCTCCTCTTCACTTTGTACATGTACATGTATGTCTTCTCTGCT
Organism: Ephydatia muelleri; assembly: GCA_013339895.1. NCBI lineage: Eukaryota > Metazoa > Porifera > Demospongiae > Spongillida > Spongillidae > Ephydatia > Ephydatia muelleri. Next base: position 6,160,563 of record JABACO010000011.1, on the reverse strand, counting down.
ACTGTGTGCAACATGCGCAAATAACAGTGTGCATGGTACATGTATATGATCTGTGCTCAGTACGTTATCTGTTGGACAGGTCCTCCAGTCACGCCCACAGGCACTGCACTCCAGTTGGAACGTGGTGTTGGGCGTCATCAGTGCTGCAGCCAGCCTGCCCAGGTACATTGTGTACACTTCAATCACTTAGTTTGTGTTCCATCTTTCTTTGCTCTTATCCATCTCTCCTCCTTCCTTTCTTTCTCTCCTGTCTCACCTACTCCCTCACTTCCTCCCTTCCTCCTCCCTTCCTCCTCCCTTCCTCCTCCCTTCCTCCCCCCTCCTTCCCTCCCCCCTCCTTCCCTCCCCCCTCCTTCCCTCCCTCACTCCCTCTTTCCTGTCCTCCTGTAGTCATGTACATGTACACCAGCAGGGACATCTCTGGCAAAATTACACATACCATTTATCCTCCCTCCCTCCCTCTTACCTCCCTTCACCTTCACCTCCTCACTTTCCCTTGCTCCTCCAGTACATTGTGATTCCAACCTTCTCAGCATGAGGAGGACAGCCCTCCTGGGGGACCCCCTGATCCTGAGTCAGACACTAATGACATTGTCATCAGCTTATTTATTAATAAGATCATTAACCTGACAAGTCCTTTGGCTCCTCCTCTGTGAGTACTTCACTCAATATGCCTAGACCTTATACGGTCATACCTTAGCACTCTTCCCCAGGACCCCATGTGCATCCTTCTACAACTTCCCTCTCTGCTAGTGGAGCATACTGCCCCCAAACATTCATGACTCCAACAAGTCACAGATGTGTAGTGTATTAGCGTTGATATAGTATACTGTTGGCCTTCTATCTCCCTAGGTACTGTTGTTTATGTTGGCCTTGGGGCCTGACTGCTACCACAAAACCCACAAGGGCAGTCCAAGGTGTACACAACCATTGTCCTGGCTAAAATGAATACAATCAAAGCATCTTGTGAGCTGACCTTCACTTGATTGGCAGATAGTACTTGTACATGAAGATTGGACTACTTGTGAGGGTGTGTGTGTAAGTGGTAATGCCCGTGTTATTTTATTTCACATCCATGGGAGGAGCTACACCTCTATGTAATGGGCTTTATCTGTGTACATGTACTGTAAGCACAAGCGCTTCCATGTACACTCTTTGACTTGTTGAAATATTGGTTGATGTTGAAGTACAATGTAATGTGCTCTTCCCTAGACCCTATGGAGGAGCTTACAGCCAGTCCCCCATACCCCAGCTGGAGCAGGACGTGGGCATGGGTCATTTGTCCTCCCACCCCCTCCCACAAACTGGAAATCCTGGATCCATCACTGAAATTGAATGTACTCTCTTGTCAGGATCAGCTGAACAGGATGCCCTTACAATGAAACAGTCACCCCTCAAAAACTTGATACTGTTCTTCCTAAGGCCACACCCATTATGGGGGTAGTTGCAAAATGATTAACAGTTTTTGCTGCCTCTGTCCCTGCACCATCATCTTTTATTAAAATGCTTGACCCTTGCACCCACAAATAACCCCTACACAAATACCATGTGCATGAAGTTGTTCACTTTATGGAGGTATCATACATGTATGTATGTTGCATGCATGGGGCAAAGGTCTTGCCACACAACAAAATTCATGACATTGTGCCTTTGTTCCTTGTATAAATATCCAAATTAAGATAGGATCAGAGGAGGGCTATGTGCACACACACACACACACACACACACACACACACACAGCATGTCTCAGCTTATGAAGTGGGAAGCTGAAATCCCATTGCAAGCATTGTTTTGTTCAGATTACACAGTGACTGACAGAAACAAAGAAAAATGAGTTCAATGACACCAAGTCCTATGAGAGCTTGGAGGTGATGGAAGCAATGGCTGCATTCTACCAACTGGCATCATGATTCGCTGCTTCTTCATCCTGTCCAGTTCTCGCCATCCTTTATATGTGTAGCCTGTATGTTTTTAAATTAATAATGTAATCAGTAGAAGCCTGGGGGGGGGGGGGGGGGGGGGGGGGGGGGGGGGGTGAGAGAGAGAGACAGGAAGGATTGAGTAGGCAACACGCAACATCTATCAGTAACCATCATAGTTTCAAGACATTCAGTTGCTACAGATGTTACATTAACAAGATGCACACCATTACAAGGGATTTACTGACCCTCTGATTTACACATGCCATTGTAACTTGCCATTCAGCCAATTAACCAATTAATCGGGCTGGTCTGCACCATTTACTTTAACAGCGTGGCATGCCATGTAATGGTACGAAGGGAAAATTTATTTTTGCCCCATCACCAATTATATTCCGAAACACCACCCCTTATTGCTTTCAACACAGATCCTCGTAACTAAATATCCATTCCTGGACCAATGGGACTTAATATATACATGTATGATCAGTCACATTGGTCCTTCTTCCTATGCATGGGTAAAATGCAACCATAGGTGGGTTCAAAAGTAGTTCTGGAAGAGTTCAAACTCTGCACATACATGTATGTGCTTGCCCGCAGAAGCATACTACACACACACACACACACACACACACACACACACACACACACACACACACACACACACACACACACACACACACACTCACACACACACACACACACACACATGCACACACACACACACACATGCACACACACACACACACACGCACACACACACACACTTGCATTGTAGCTTTTTCCTCCTTACTTACACACCTAGATCAGTTATAAGGGTATACACTTACACTGGTACATGCATTACGTCACAAGCACCATACGTATACATGCACCATACAGTAAAAGCATACACATGTGTTGGAGGCAAATTATGGAACATTCTATACGAAAATGGGTCTTGTGGATTTTATTTTATAACATAAAAGTATATCTTCCGAAATATTAACGGTATTGGGTTCCTATTTTTAACCCAACATACCACACCATTACTATATGTGAAAATCCATTTTGGTGTCTTACACATGCGGGGTACCGACGTTTCAAGGTCCGATACCCCGTAGGGTTCAAAACGGCCACATCTTCAGGTAGGAGTGTCCAAATCGGTTCAAAATAGGTACCTATGTAGAAGGGTCCTACCGCTATTCATTTGTTTTGTTCGTTAATTTTTGCTTTATCCGTTATGGAGATACAAGTGTGCAAAGAAATTGCATATTTCCCGGGCGTTACGCGCCATTAACGTAATTACGACTGGCTCGAGGACGTCCTCGTAATACGTTCATGGCGCGTAACGCCCGGGAAATATGCAATTTCTTTGCACACTTGTATCTCCATAACGGATAAAGCAAAAATTAGCGAACAGAACAAATCAATAGCGGTAGGACCCTTCTACATAGGTACCTATTTTGAACCGATTTGGACACTCCTACCTGAAGATGTGGCCGTTTTGAACCCTACGGGGTATCGGACCTTGAAACGTCGGTACCCCGCATGTGTAAGACACCAAAATGGATTTTCACATATAGTAATGGTGTGGTATGTTGTGTTAAAAATAGGAACCCGATAGCGTTAATATTTCGGAAGATATATCGATTTAACTTTTATGTTTTAAAATAAAATCCACAAGACCCATTTTCGTATAGAACGTTCCATATACAGTTTTTACAATTTATTCGCAATACATAATCTATACTACAACAGCGTAATACATTATTTCTAATAAATGCTCCCTTTGTGAAGGGCACTATTATTACACCCGATTCGAACCTAACTAATCACAGAATCACACTGTCAACACATCGATATCGAGTACGTGGATGGAACCACACAACTACGCTTAAAGTTCCTCACCTCGAATCTGCAAAATATTAGCGTTGCTGTTGTGTTAGTTTGATAACTGGAGGTGTCGCATGTACATGTACATGTGATCCATTTGGCTGCTGGTTTGTTTCTCAGACACTTGATTCAGCTACGTGTAGGCCTATAGGATCCGCTAACATAAAAATTTGATATACGAAGTGTTGCCAGCGTACGTAGATATCTGAGCAGCCGGTCGAGCCTACACTATCATTCTAATTTCAAGACAACGATCAGTCTACTCGGTGACAGACTCGAAACTTTTAGTATTCCATGTAGTTATGTTTATACGCTCCTTTCCCCCTGTCTGCCCCGCCCCCTGGCCCACCTCGCCCTCTGCCTCGACTCCACCCTCGCAGAATTGCCCTAGATGGGCGTGTTTGGTCTCACGTTAGCCAATATCTATGGCAACCCATAGAAACGCCATTTACAAATGGCGCCTTATTGCACCAAAACCCATTTACTATTTTTATAAATGGTCCCCAAATTATTCACGACAACATTCACTTTTTTTCATATATAATATTATTTGGATAGTTTTAGAATAGTTTTAGAGGGTGGCAAAAGTTCTAACCCCCTCTGTTCATTAGCTATAACTAATGGAATATCTTAATTAGCATGATTTTTTTCCATTTTGTGTACAAGTCTATGGAATATCATATTTTCAGAAATGGTCCCAGAATTTTGGACGGTATGAGATACAAAATTTGAAATTGCCTACATTTGAACATCATTTAGAGTAGTATTAGTGGGTAGCAAAAGTAATAATCAAGTTTGTAAAAAAGCCATACATTCTCTATGGAACGTACCGCGGAATGAAATCCAAAAATTTACAAACCGCAACTTTCGTGACCGTTCATTTCTCCATATGTGGCACCACATAGCACCACTATTGACTCCAAAGAGTACACTATTGTTACCACTATTGACACTAAAGAGCACAACTATTGACACCAAAGAGCACCACTATTTACACCAAAGAGTTCTACTACTGACAGCAAAAGAGCACCACTATTGACACCCAAGAGCACAACCATTGATACCAAAGAGTACCATTATTTACACCAAAGAAAACTGCTAGTAACACCTGTAGCATCAGTAGTGACATCCACGAGCACACTCACAGCCCCTCCATGATACCCACAGTGCAACATCACATCCCACAACACCAAAGCACAAAATATCATCCACTAATATTGACACTAAACAACTCTCTCTCAACCTTGAGGCTCTCCAAGAACTTCTTGGCAGTCCCCAATGCCCCTTGATCCTAAAGGACATCACTGATGCCAATTAATCCACTCTGGCACTAATTTTCGTCACACAAAAACACATACTAGTCATTTCACCTCAAGCTACAGTGCACTCGATGGACACTGTGTTTCAAAATTCGTTCCAAATTCTCATGTTTGTTCATCTTCAAAAAAAAAAAAAAGACCCGTTTTGCATGTGTTATAGTAACGTAGTTCACGCGATATAATGCTTATAGAATGTTTAATTTTGGGGTAAACCATGGTACCAAACGATTTGTCTTTTGAAGCTCTATCTCTCTGTCATAATTACTAAGTGGTTAAGTAGTGAACTAATATTAATGACTGTAGTGCGCATTGCAATACATTTGCCATTAGAAAAATTCCTACATGTATGTGGTATCGTTTCTGCGAAAGCGACATAACGTATATTTTTTCAAGTGTTCAGTTTTTAATATTCTAGAAGTCTGAAATGTCCTCTACACGTTGCTTCTTACAGACTAAGAATCGGAGTATCTGTCATGGAGTTGTAAGGCGCTGAATGTTTAACGTTTCAACGCAAGTGTTACATTCTATTGCGCATGCATACTGGAAATTTTATAATGTATGCGCTAGATCCCTTTTCGCGGAAACGATCCCATATGTAAGATTGGCTATATTATCAGTGTTTAAAAAGCTTGGGTTTAGCCGAAAAGAATTTGGGAACATAAATGCAGCCCACCCAGGCTAGTTGGTTGTACTGCTCAATTGATGCATATTAGAAAACTGACAAGCCTCGCATTACATTCCTGGGCGTGTTGCGTACAATGTTGACGGCGTCTTTTACCAACATTGCTACGACGATACCGTAAGTGATTTTTTTATGATTAATCACAGCAAAAATAAATAAATAAACAATTAAAAATAATAATTAATCAAAAAAAAAGCGTCAATTCAATGCTTGATTCCCAATTGATTTATAAGTATATATCTCGTACAAAATGTCGGGCATTTGTACCAGATAAGTAAGCTACAAATCAATTAAATCACACATTGATTCAATGCATTCATTTCTGCACTACTTCAATTGCTTTTCTTTTTGCTCCATATCCATGGTTCTCAACACTAGATGAAGGTATACGGAAAGTCTGTTTGGCCTATAATTCTAGCGTCCACTCTTCGACCGGCTGCACTCCTTTCTTCCTCATGTTCGGGCGACAAGTGAAGCTGCATGCCAGTCGATTTTGATGTACTGTGCTGGTGAAGTGGAAGAAGTTTCAGTTCTTATATACGTGCATGCAGAGACTGAAGGAAGCGCTCCGGGAGGCATGCGCACTAGTGAGAGACAAGTGTAACACAGAACATAGACGGCAGAAGGCAATATATGACGAGAAAATCAATGGGAAGCCGTTCAAGACTGGCGACCTTGTCTGGTTACATTCCCCTAGCCCCTGCTGTGCCTAGGGGTCAGTCCCGGAAACTTCATCGCCCGTGGAAGGGACCGTTCAAAGTGGAGGGACGAATAGGAGCGCTTATAAAATCAAGGCTCTACGAAGTAGAAAACATCAGGTAGTGCACTTCGACAGATTGAAGCCATGCCCACCCAACGTGAGGATGCATGACGAGAAAGACGTACCACGAGATAGTGTTGTCCCGCCAGTAGAAGCACCTCCTCAGACGCGTAGAAAGGACATACAGCTACTAGACGATGAAGATAATTATATGCCTCCTCCCGAGGCTGTCCAACCAATGCTAGACCCTGGTGGAGGGGCTCCCGATCCTGCAGCTGGGAGACTTCCTAGACCGGAGGCACCGAGACATCAATTTCCACCTCGTGAACGTCGACCGACGGACTTCTATGGACAGTACGTCACTCACTGAAAAGAGAGGGAGCAGTGTAACGCATACGCAGTGGAGCCTTAGACCTTTGATGCTCAGGTGATCGATATATAAATAGCTGACTATTTATGTATATGATGAGTGTGTGCCTACACTATTGCTATTGACTTGCTGCCGCAGGACCTCTTACACGAGAAAAACAACTTCACTAACAAAAAGGTTTTACACCAAACGACGATTGAAGCACCGTTAAGTTGGTCACTCACTATTCATACATTTATTTTGATATCTAATTATACGTCTTACACAGACCGTATAGTTGATTGCTAAAACATTTGCTACAGCTCCTGTAGTTTTCTTGTTTAGTATTGACAATTCTAAACTTGTCTCCCTTTAAGTATAGCGTTTAGTACGGCCCAAATCTAATAACACAATTACCAAAATATAGCATCGACTATCAGTTTGATCACAGAAGGCACTCTTCCAGCCAATTCTGAAGCTATTGGTGAAATCTAAGTGCTCCTACCCGAGTTTTGTGTTGGAGGATAATTCCGGGACTGGGAACGAGGGTGGGCAGTTATTCGGCAGTACCCGTTTGTTCTCAACAACCGCGCGGTTTTGCGACATAAAACTACAACGAAACTGCTCGGGAGTCTTGTTAGAAACGGATCTAGTGTTTTTAATATGATTCATAGTCGGGGTCAAATCCTCTATCTCTAGAAACTCTCAAATAGAATAAAAAATAGAATAAAAAACTTTAACTTAGAATATCGTGAAAACCACGTTTCTTTGAGACATCCAGTGCACAGATATTGTATACAGCATCACACTACAGATAGAATCCCAAACAAAATGTTAAGAGCGAAAGCTGTAGCGGAACTAAGGCAGGTGCGATTGCGGGGATACATAAATGGTAAAAATTTGTAGCTTTATTCTATGCAATAGAATAAAATAGAGGTGGACGCTAGTATAATTTATGCTTTTAAAGTGTAAGTGGCTTAACTAAAATGAGATTATAGTCAATTTATAGAAATAGCTGTTCAGCATTGGGTAATAATCACGCAGTATGTAGAATAACACGCTCAGCTATTATCCCTAGAAACCTGCAAATAGAATAAATAAAATTTTTCTAGGGATATGGAAGTTCCTAGCGAAACTTCCGATATGCAGGTAACATGCAGCAACTACTACATAATTATAATTATACACTACAATGACAATAAACTATTATAATATGGGACAGTTCACGAGAAAATTGCACCACTCATATATTATAAAAATGTTATAAAAATGCATCACGTTTGCATCGCTATAACTTCCCAACGATTAACGCTATCGACATCCTATTTTCACCACTTCATACTACACCATTTCTCTACAGTAAAATGCATTTTGGAGTCTTGGACTATATCCGTGCCGACGTTCCTACGTGCGATACCCCCTGGGGTTCAAAACTACCATATCTTCGTGTAGGAGCGGACGTTTGGGCTTATTCGTGGTACTTTACGGTACTCTACTCCAGTATCAACAATGATGTTTCAATATCAGCTCAGGATTGAAGATAGCTGTAGCCTTGGCGGATTATAGAGTTAAATCTGTACATCATTAGATCAATTAACACGCATGCTCTAGCAATGGCTGCGCAAATCAATTTGGGTTAGAAAATTAGTAGCTGCGCGCGCCAACCTTTTTCATCGCATCGGGAATTTTCGTAATTGACCATTGCACTGTACAATACACAATACACATGCACGCACACACAAGCATGCACACACAACACACACACACACACACACACACACACACACACACACACACAAGTATATTACTGTCATTGTCACTGTCAGATCGATGATCGTGAGAAAGCGTGAACTCGGGCCGGCCAAGCTAAGGGCAGACCATATATAGGCAGACGTAGGACAAAACTGATTGGTTTTGTAGGCATCATTGCATAACACTTACAATCATGTAGATTTAAAAATATATAATGCAAACGCGCGAAGTACCAGATATGTACAATTGCCAACGAATGTGCATGCACGATGATCGAGCCGCTGAGCGCAAGACTATAAGTTTAAACTGGTGGTACATGTACGATCGTACACTAACGCATATCTGCTTGTAGATTACCCCCGCTTCTTTGTAAAGCAGAAGATTGGGGGAGCGGGGGGTGGGGGATGGGGCCTAAACACCAACCCGTTATAGTGGCACAAAACGCTGCAGCTATACTGTAGATAGGCCCAAGTGTCCATTTCAGGGGCGGAATATTGGGGGTGGGCTGTAAAATTCATTATTATGAATACTCGTACAATAATATATGTACATACACGTATCACCTGCTACATACCTGTGGCAATTTTTTATGCTATATTTCGCATTAGCTAGTCAACCAATGGGGGCGTTTCCTATGGCACAGCAAAATGTTTACCTAATGTTTACATAACTGACACAAAATGTTAACATTTGAGCACCAGAATGTTTTGATAAATCAATTCGAAATCGCGTTTTTTTTTTTACCGTACAAAAAGTGTCAGTTTTGAGGCTTGAAGACTTTGTTGATTTTTATAAATGGTACTAGACGCGCAGCATGCATGACACGAGTAATCTACATACGACATCTCCAGTAATGCGTGCAGTAGATGTAATTGCAATAACATAAGTTGACGGAGCTAACTGTGTACAGCGTTCACCCATACTTCCATCATATCAATGTGTCTCTCCCCCCTCCCCCACCTCCCTCACAGATCCTGCATGCATCCGTAAGAAAAGGTCAGGTGGTCGGTCCTTTCCTCATTGACCATGTACAAAATCACATTGCGACCTAAATCGCGGTCACTGTTTGAACAAGTATACATATATAATTATAGAGGTTATGCAATCACATGCCCACACATGACCACTCTATAACGGTATGTTCAAAATCTGTAGGACAATGACTAAGGCACAGTTCAATCACTTGTTAGTACTGAGGCTTATAAGGTCCGATCCAAATAGATATACTACGATCAAAACAGGTACAACCGTTAACAGACACGTGGCGGGTAAAAGTGTCTGCCGCTATCTTGTTCCAGGTGGGAAGTACCCAGAACAGCTTTTGTGGCACGCAGGAGCAAATTAGGAATGAAATGATGGCTAATTCTCTCAAATACATATGAATACACGAGCACCATGGGTACAACCAGTTAATTATTCATAGTTCCATTGCATAGCCTCTATACCTGGGGTCGTTAACGCGTTTTTTTTTTTTTTCAATATTCTAGAATTCTGAAATGTTCTCTACACATTGTACTGAGAATCGGAGTATTCGTCATGGAGTTGTAAGGCTCTGAAGTTTTACATTTCTATTGCGCGTACTGGAAATATTATAATGTATTCGCTAGGTCCCTTTTCGCGGAAACGATCCCATAGTCAATACATAGGCTTGTAACAGTTACCACTAAGCATGATACCAAAATGCGGTGGAATGCAAGTTACTTGATCATATTGATCATGCATATTATAGGGATCATGCATTGCATCTGTAGCCCAAAATGTTTGGGCGGGACTAAATCTGGTCAGATTATATCAATGTCGAAACTTTGGGCCTCAACCGGTTTACAACCCAAATTTCGGTGCAGTCTTTGGGTCAGTGAGTTGGCCCCGTGCTGCACATCCGTTTCTCTTTCACCATCAGGGTGCCATGTAGTCGCAGTCGTTACTAGGAAAGGGGAAAAATGACAAGCGTATAGCCGAGCCAACCTTACAGATCACGGTTGCATGGCCTGGATTTCCTGCCATCTTTCATTCTCCCTCCTGCGTTCCTCTATCATGTGCATCAGAGGGAGCACGATCCATTGGCCATGCCTTCAACTACTTACACTCACCTGTTATCTCATTGCAAAGGTCGCACACATGCAGGTCTTCCCCTGCATTTGTTTGCTGCTTCCAGACATGTACATCTGTACCTTCATCATACTGAACTCATTAAATTATTACTGATATATTCACGTAATTACTTATGTTTGTAATCACAATAAATTTGTGACATAATATTAAAACAGTAATACACTACTTTAGTAACAAATCTTAACTGAACTTTCTCTGTGAGAATATGACTTGAATGCATAATTGGATGAACAGTAATCTATGAGCACGTTAGAATAGCTAAAGGAGTAAATGGCATAAAGAACATGACTAAAAACGTATATCACATACACATATCGCCAAAGTAGCATATGAACATTTCCCTTGAGGAAGTACATATTCTCATACAAAGCAAAAGTTAGGTGGCTATGTTCAACTGTTATAGTTCATGTCAAAAGGAGATAAATGTGTTTCTCTAAATACTGTGTAATTATGCGTATATACATGCACATTACGGCCACCAGAAGGCTATAAAAAGTAGGGCTATTCAATTTCATTACAAGAATGCTTAGTAATATTCATTTCATAAATTTCATGACAATTACTGATTTACGTATAGTTCGCAGTACGTTCAGTGTGCATAGACAAAACGAAAGACAGGAAAGAAAAAAAAAACGTTCAATAAAAAAACACTGCCGATTCTGAAACTTTTCCTAGAGTGGCGAGATATCTTTAGTGGAGGGTAGAATATTCAGTTTCTCTACAGATTGTACGAGGCAATCATTTGATTCGTGTTTGCGTAACGCATCAGTAGCTGCCTTCCAGTTGTTGTACCCGCTTGTCAAAAAGGCTCCAGTTTGAAATCTCTGGATGCTTTTACGCAAGTACGGCAGAATACTTTGTCATCCAGAATTTAAAATATGCTGGTTGCCAATTCAACCGAACGGGTAACTCATTCAGTTGTCGGAATTCATCATTCATTAATATTCGCGCGTTCATTGCCGGCAATGAATGCATATTAATAAATGATGCATTTTAATATTAATCGTTATAAATGACATCGACTATGACAAAATATGGTTAGCTGTACAATGACTTTTGAATTAACCATCACAATAATTATTAGATTATCCTTTAGACTGAATCATTATTTATGCAGGTCGTATCGTCTGCCTACTATAATAAAACCTAGGACTGCACTAACGTATGATTGCAGCCGCATTAATGTTACTGCACAATATGTTGTTCAACCTGGAGACATCCTTGTGGTCTGTGTACAATCTGGAAGCGCCCAACTCGGTGTTGCTGGCACTGCTACAACTAGCATTCTGCTAGACAGTACTAGTTGTAACACACTTGACGCTACAATCGATACTAGCACAGGCTACACGTTGCAATCTGGTCTCACTGTTCATGTCAGTTTAGGTGAGGTTCTCGTGTTGCTCCATAAACTGTGCTTTCATAGACCAGCTCTGCAGATGTTAATGAATGTGCAGTTATCAACGGAGGGTGTGTACTGACGTCTCTCTGGGCAACAACTGCAGCTGCTACTCTGGTTACAGCCTTGATGCAAACTTAATAAATTGTACCGGTAATTCAGCCCCAAGTGCGTGTAGTACTTTGTACTTTGAAACTTATGTGTGCTACAATAAATAAGGTTTAAACGAGTTTAGACCAAGTTAACAGCGACGGTCGTTGTGCGCATGCGCAGATTCATATGATATATATATATATAAGCCCGTGCAGTGGAGCCAACGCCGGCTCGTGTAAGTCAACCCATCGACGTCACAAGGGACAGCGGTTCTTCACTATGGTAGATCAGGCAGAAGAATCACAAACGGACGCCCAGCGGGGGGTGCAGTCTACCTCGGCGAACCCTGCCGGCTTCTCCGGAGATGACCTAATGACCCTCATTCGGCAGTCGGTTCAGTCAATGTTGCGAGAGTCTCAACTGCCAACGCCGAGTAAGTCCAGTCAGACCGGGGATAGGGGAGTAACCATGTATATACGGACGGATACATGCGTTAAAATGTTAAGAATAATAGCTGCTTAACCGTCGGTGGCTTACGCGCACGCAGGCGCGGCATTTGTGTGTAAGTCGGGTCGGCTCACGTAATCAGGATATATATGATGTTCAGGCGTGTGCATGTCTGGTCGACACATTCATCAAATATATATGCATCCGGGACATATGCATGGTCCATTGGTCGCCATGCACATCCATTTGGGCGGAACAAGTTAATTGGCAGTGGCATGGGTCACATTCAGTTGGCAGGACTCATTCATTTGGGCGGGTCATATTGTCCACAGTCAGTTTGTGGTTGGCACACTTGTCGGTGCGGGACATTGGTCGGCACATTCATTACACGCTGCCCATGGTTGGTCGGCACATTCAGGTGCGCGGGACTTGTTGTCCATTATTGGTCGGCACATTCATTTGTGCGGGACATGTTGTCCATTATTGGTCGGCACATTCAGGTGCGCGGGACATGTTGTCCATTATTGGTCGGCACATTCAGATGGGCGGGACAGGTTGTCCATTATTGGTCGGTACATTCAGATGTGCTGGACAGGTTGTCCATTATTGGTCGGTACATCCAGATGTGCGGGACATGTTGTCCATTATTGGTCGGCACATTCAGATGTGCGGGACATGTTGTCCATTATTGGTCGGCACATTCATTTGTGCGGGACATGTTATCCATTATTGGTCGGCACATTCATTGTGTGCGGGACATGTTGTCCATTATTGGTCAGTTGTGCGAGACATGTATTGGTCGGGTGCGGGACAGGTCGCCCGTTTTGGGCTAGCGTTAATTGGGGGGTTGCATTCCGTTGCATGGGAAGCCATAACGATTACAAGTGCAATTGTTCTAGCCTATGGGAAACCATGAGTGGTGACAAGCAGGATTCAAAGTAGTTTGGGGTGCGATTCCGTTGCATGGGAAGCCATAACGATTCACAAGTGCAATTGTTCTAGCCTATAGAAAACCATAATGCTTCGTGTCAAGCGGGATACTGTCGATGTGACATAGGGCCAGAAGGAGGTTCATTAGGTAGAGATTTAAAATAATAATTTATTACGATAATAGTTACCTGTACATGTAGATCCTCCCGCCCCAGTTGTCAACGCCACTCCCCCAGCTATTCTCGGGCGCATGCCGGAGCCAGCCACGGTGGCTGGACTACACATACCCTTGGTGGTGCCAAATGCGGGAGCATCTGTCTTGGCAACGGACACGATGTATTTGCCTCCGGTATCGCAGATCAGCGGTGCGAGTTCGGCAGAGGTAACAGCAAGCGGGCTTAAGAAGGAACAATCCCTGCCATTCCTGCTCAGTGAGGGACTGCCGACTATCCCTTATAAGATTGTGAAGAAAATAACCAACGGGGAATTCGTGGACATGGCAGAGCTTCTGAGAGACAATATTGAGGCCGAGCGAAGAGCGAGCGTGGTGGAGGGTCAAAAACCCCCCAAGGCAGCGCACACTGCTAGGCGCGAGATCCCCGATCTGCTCAGCTGGGTGCAGTGTTTCGGCACCTTCATCGCAATAATGGCTTCCGTGTATCCCGGGAAAGTGCGACAGCTTCTGGCATACCAGACGTTCATCATCCGTGAGGGCCGTCGGCTTGGGGGTAATGGCTGGCGCTCATACGATACCATGTTCCGGCAGCAAGCAGCCCTGGACCCAGCAGTGGATTGGTCAAAAATTAATAGCACGCTGTACGCAGTGTCATTCGTGGCGCAACCGGGAACGCGAGTGCGGTCTTGCTCGTTGTGTATGGAGTCTGACCATAGGGAGGAAGACTGCTCACTGCAGCTGGCTACCCGCACACCCAAGAAGGGGGAAGTGAGCGCAGCTGCACAGGGAAGGCAAAGGTTTACCTGTTTCGCATGGAACGATGGGAGATGTTTCCACCCAGCCTGTCGGTATCGCCACGCTTGCAGCCGTTGTCAGGGCGGCCACCGCTTACCCGAATGCCGGCAACCGGCCCCGTTAGCGTCTGAGCGGAGAAGTGGAGATGGCTCACAGGCATCGAAAGGTGGCAGGGAACAACGTTGATAATAATATTAATGGTTTTACAAGCAGGGTAGCTCATTATCAGTGCATTTATAAATGATGTATATACGCACATATTCTGCAGATGGGATTATTGAAAGCAATAGTGAATAATAATTCGCTTAATGTTGATTTTAATATTTAACGTACACACATGCATGCATATATACGCAGGCATTGCTACGGTACCTACTTGGCTCAGCTACACGAGAGACCTCAAAGCACTCGCAGAGTGTAGAACCGACGCGAGGGTAAACCTACCACGAGCGGCTTGCATCGTATCATCCCCGCTCAGAGTAGCGGCGTGGGTAGAAGAGTTGAAAATGTTCCCGGATAGAGAGTTTGTTAACTTTCTCATCGACGGCATCACAGTCGGGTTCAGGATAGGGTACAAGCGTAAGGGTGACACTCTTGTCAGTGCTACCCGAAACATGCTGTCGGCGGAGGTTAACCCGTCGGTAATATCGGAATATCTGGACAAGGAGCTTCGGCTGGGCAGAGTAGTGGGCCCACTTCCAGGCGATACGGCAGTTCATGTGAGCCGGTTCGGGGTCGTGCCAAAATCAAGTCAGCCGGGAAAGTGGCGGCTAATAGTCGACCTCTCAGCCCCTGAAAACCACAGCGTTAACGACGGGATCTCCCCGGAGTCCTGTTCCTTGACATATACCACTGTCGAATGTGCCGCTGAGCTTATAATGAAAAGGGGAAGGGGGGCATTGCTGGCAAAAATAGATATTGAAAGCGCATACAGGAATGTGCCCGTCCATCCGGAAGATCGGTTTTTGCTTGGCATGAGGTGGAAAGGTTTATTGTACATTGATACATGCCTGCCATTTGGGTTGCGATCGGCCCCAAAAATCTTTACAGCTCTGGCAGATGCACTATGCTGGATAGTGACGCAACATGGGGTACGCGACGTCATTCACTACCTGGACGACTATCTCGTCGTGGGTGATCCGGGATCATCAGAATGTGAGGTCGCATTGAATGTGTCACTGCAGCTCTGCGAGCGCTTGGGGGTCCCAATCGCAGAGAAGAAACTGCAGAGGCCGACGACATCATTATCATTTCTTGGAATCGAGTTGGACACAGTATCAATGGAGCTTAGGCTTCCTCAGGAGAAGCTGCATCATCTAAAGGACCTGATACAGGGGTGGAAAGAGAGGAAGTCTTGTTCAAAGCGCGAACTACAGTCACTGATTGGTCACTTGCAACACGCATGTAAAGTGGTGAGGTATGGAAGGAGCTTTCTTCGTCGAATGATCAATCTATCTACTGTGGCCAAGAAGCCACATCACCACACTAGGCTGAGCAGGTCATTTAGGGCGGATCTGGCGTGGTGGTCCGTTTTCTTGGAAGCATGGAACGGGATTTCGGTCATGAACAGCAGATCAACAGCAGCCCCCTCGGTCATGCTCACTTCTGACGCCTCAGGATCGTGGGGCTGCGGAGCGTTTTGTTCCACGGGAGAATGGTTTCAGTTTCAATGGCCCCCAGAGTGGTCACGTGTCAACATAACGGCTAAAGAGTTATTCCCACTGGTCGTGGGATGTGCAATTTGGGGAGATCGCTGGTGTGGGAAAGTTATTCGCTGCCTGTGTGATAATGCAGCGGTGGTAGCTATCGTAAAGTCTGGAAGCAGCAAGGACGACATGGTAATGCACCTGGTCCGCACGCTATTCTATTTCAGTGCAAAACATGATGTATGTTTGTCTATTGAGCACATCGCGGGGAGTTGCAACCGGGCGGATAGCTTGTCAAGAAATAGTATCCCATTGTTCAATTCCCAGGTCCCAGGTGCAGCAAGGAATCCCACGCCAATCCCAGCCGAAGTGCTGCAATTGATACTTCTCCAGGACCACGACTGGACGTCAGAGATTTGGATAAGGCTGTTGCGCTCTATTTCGCAAAAGGCTTAGCACTGTCAACTCAACGCTCCTACGAGTCAGGATACCGTCGATACGTAGAATTTTGTCACGCATTCTCTGTACTGCCAACACCCGTAGATGAACAAAAACTTTGTACGTTCACGTCATATTTAGCAACGTTGGGTCTGAAACACCGTACAGTTAAAGTTTACTTGTCGGGCATACGATTTCACCAAATCAAGCTGGGCCTGCACAATCCGTTCCTGAATAATAAAATGGAACGGTTAGAGTACGTACTTCGAGGCATCAAGCGGGATGAAGCAGAGCGGCAACCACGGCTAACAAAGCAACGGCTTCCCGTCACCCCAGACATATTAATAAAATTGAAATTGGTGTGGTCCGGGTCGGCTGGAGCGGCAGACACAAAAATGATATGGGCCGCATGTTGCCTTGGTTTTTTCGCTTTTCTGAGGGCCAGCGAATTCACAGTGCCATCGGACTCGGAGTACGATGCCGAGGTCCATCTCGGTAGGGGCGACCTAGCCATGGACGACCCCGGGTCGCCATCCTTCATACGGGTTTGCATCAAGCAATCCAAAACGGATCCATTTCGTCAAGGAGCGTACCTTTACGTCGGTAGGACAGGAACCGAGTTGTGCCCAGTGGCAGCTCTTCTCGATTACCTATGCGTTAGAGGCCCAGGTGAAGGTCCTTTATTTCGTTTTGAAGATGGCAGGCCCCTTACACGACTACGTCTTGTAGCCGCAATGCGGTTAGCACTGGAAAAGGCGGGGATCAATCAAACAGACTATTGTAGCCACAGTTTTCGAATAGGGGCAGCGACAACGGCGGCAGAGAAAGGCATTGAGGACTCCGTCATCAAAACGCTAGGACGATGGAAGAGTGCGGCATACCAACAATATGTGCGCATCCCGACGGAACGACTGGTCCACTTATCAGCCGTACTGGCTACTTCTACGAAATAGCAGCAGGGACATGCAGGATAAGGGTTTGTATAGTGTATTCAGGCATCAGTGTGATCATGCAGTTATAAGGCATATATGAATCGTGCCCGAGGCGGTATAGTACGGGGTACGTACGGTTAGCAGGGGGGTTTGTTTGTTTTTGGGGGAGAAGGCGCGAGGAGCGCCTCCTCTTGGGCCGGTACTGGAGGGGTCTCCGCCCCCCTTCCAGTATCCCTCCTCCCAAAACCCAACCCCCCTGAAGCCCGGGGTCGAGGAAGGGATATCGGCCCAGGGTACACTTCCGCCATTGACAACCACGGATGAATTTATCTGTGGTGACAAGGGACGGAACAAATACAGGGATACAATGTAAGGTCAGTTCTCAATACAGAGACCAGGTAAGCTGTTAAATAAGGTTTAAACGAGTTTAGACCAAGTTAACAGCGACGGTCGTTGTGCGCATGCGCAGATTCATATGATATATATATATATAAGCCCGTGCAGTGGAGCCAACGCCGGCTCGTGTAAGTCAACCCATCGACGTCACAAGGGACAGCGGTTCTTCACTCCCACCCCCCTCCCTCATCTCATAAACTTCCGCCATATGGGATGGTTACGACCACCGTATAGGCGTGATCAGTGTCCTGAAGGGCCGGTACTGGAGGGGTCTCCGCCCCCCTTCCAGTATCCCTCCTCCCAAAACCCAACCCCCCTGAAGCCCGGGGTCGAGGAAGGGATATCGGCCCAGGGTACACTTCCGCCATTGACAACCACGGATGAATTTATCTGTGGTGACAAGGGACGGAACAAATACAGGGATACAATGTAAGGTCAGTTCTCAATACAGAGACCAGGTAAGCTGTTAAACGTAACTGTTGCATTAACTATGATTTCCAATTAAAATATTATAAAAATGCTTCACGTTTGAATCGCTAAAACTCCGTAAATGTTTAAGCTATCACCTTCCTATTTCGAACACGTTTTGCCACACCACTTCTCTCTATGATAATCGATTTTGGTGTCTTAGCCTTGCTCCTTGCCGACGTTACAAGGCACAGTACCCCGAGGGGTTTAGAGAATGCGGAATGAACCTCTTTACCATAAATGGCGAATGTCTCCATCGCAAAGGGGATGCAGAATCACCCCAATTCCTGACATTTGGGACCATTGGTGAGTAGCTTGCAAGCCTCTGCTGCCTCACCAGCCATTCAGCATGATTCCTTCAAGATGGCTGCGCAGAATGATGATACTGTGAAATCAAATGCTACAGGCTTGCCTCTGTTTTCCACCCAGAAATGAGCACATCTGCAGGTCTGGAGTGGCTGAGATCTCGGGTAAGACCATGGCCCTTCCCCACACTCACGCTCAGGTGAGCATACCGACAGAAGTCCATGACCATCACACAAGTGATTGTGCTACTCCATCACATCCCCCCGTACCTGGTGACCATGCGAATCAAGCGCAACCTCAGAGCAAAAAGGGCACAGGGTCCTACCAAAAGTATCTACACCTAGCCAACAACTCACTGCAGTCTGGAACCAATCACTGAACAGGCATTTTTCTTTTGCAATGCAATGGCTAGCCTTTGGTATAGCCAGCAGGAAACTAAGGAGACTGGCTGGTCTGACCTGTTGGCCACCATACAGGCCAGAGACTTGAAAACAGGTATAATAGGTCTGCCCCAACGCCCAAAAGATCCAACAGCCAAAGCAACAAAGAGGATATGTTGGTATCTAAACCTTTTCATATTTCGTTCCACTCTTCAAATGAGCAGAGTATGGATGTTGGTAAGTGAGAAGATGAACTGTGTTGGGCTGACAACAGTGATGTCCATGGCTAGAGCATGATCTCCAAACCAGTTGGGAATGTAAATAATTTCTGCTTGATAACAGGAATAAGGAATGTTTTCTGTAAGACTGGATCACAAATAGCGTTGTGACATCTAGTTAGATTGTTATTCACTTTACAAACAGTTGTGTGGTGCCCAGACCTACCTATCAGGTTATGATGGCAAAATGGACACTTTAAGACTGCATAATAAGACCATCTGCCACCAACCACCATCCAGCCATTCATGTGGTGAAAGTGATAGGCTATTAATAAAATGTTCATTGGAAACCACTGAAAACCATGCCGAAGCATGGGGAGCAGACACTGCCGTTATTCCGGCTCTGTCAACTGAAAGTGGAGTTATCAGGAACAGAATTTAATAAAGCAAATCATCAGTGGTGGATGACAGTTTTTTTTTGTGTTTGTGTGTGTGTGTTAAACAGCTGGAAAGGAGTGTCTTATTGACCAACAGTCAGGTTGTAATAATCAAAGCTTGGTTAAGATGGGCACATTCAGCGTGCATATTCCTGCAAATATGATCCTTGATTGTGTAGGAGTTAGTGATCACTGATGCAATGTAAGCAGCGTTTGAATGCTTATTGGCTTTTCTCAAACCAAACCACCATGCTTAAGTGAGACTCTCCACTTTGTGTTGTAAAAATGCCAGTGTGTGGGATATCTGTTGTTAAAAGCATTATAGAAATCAATCTGGAGAAGTGTGATGTCAAGGCCTACACTGTTCTCTCATGTTGTCTTCCAAATGCTCTGGAGAAAAATTACACAACGCAGCTCATTTTCCCGAAGGATGCTTTTATAACCGCCTGCTGAATGTCTCATCTGATGGTGCATGGTGCTAGTGGATCACCAATTAATGCTGCACAGGCACTACCCATGCATGCGACGCTCTGACCCAAGATCTTCTAAAAAGTACAGAAGTAAACTTAATGATTAACAGCTTCTGACCACAATCCCCAGCTTCTCATCTACACGACATGCTTTAATTATTATTCTTTTTGTGTTTGTGTCCATCACTCATATTAAAGAGGCCGAAGGAGATTTGCATAGCAGATCAGCTGTAAGGGATCAAGAGAAAGGCCAAAGGGATGTAGCGATACGCGATATTGTTTCACAATTCGATATCGCAACATTAGCGCGAATGAGGGTGGAAATAACAGGGAGGTTTTAACAGAGAATAATACCGGAATCATGCATGCATAATCTCATTATCCTCTGGGCAAACTTAATTTGCGCGCATCATTTTGTCTTAGCAACGGTATATTTATAGGTTGTGGCTGAAGTTACTGTAATAGTTCAGATGTATTCTATCACTACTACAGGACACAGTGCTTCATTTTCGGCCTGTCGATTTTTTACTGTATAGTTACAGGTAAGTACATATACTAATGAAAAACGTTTTGCTACTACTCATTCCACAGTCCAAGGAAGCCAGTCGTGTTCCAGGTTTGGAAATGACCTTAATCAGACAACTGCATCCGGAATGTCTGGCACGTTTGTCAATGTGCCCACTGCAATCAGCTGTCCAGGAAATGCTACCCAGTGGAAAATATGCTACTATAGGAGTAGTTCAGATCGTGGAACGACAACTACCCTTTTCGCTGTTTACAGATTTATGATTGGCACAACTTACAACTTAATACCAGGATCAAAAGCAACGTTATCAATATCGAGGAGTTCACTACCGTATGATTGTAGCCGCATTAATGTTACTGCACAGTACATTGTTCAATCTGGAGACATCCTCGTGGCCTGTGTACAATCTGGAGCCCAACTCGGTGTTGCTGGCATGGCTTCAACTAGCATTCTGCTAGACAGTACTAGTTGTAACACACTTGACCCTACAATTGATACTAGCACAGGCTACACGTTGCAACTTAGTCTCACTGTTCATGTCAATTTAGGTAAGGTTCTCTTGCTATTCCATAATCTGTGCCTTCATAGGACATCTCTGCAGATGTTAATGAATGTGCAGTTAGCAACGGAGGGTGTGAGCAAGTGTGTACTGACGTCTCTCTGGGTAACAACTGCAGCTGCTACTCTGGTTACAGCCTTGATGCAAACTTAATAAATTGTACCGGTAATTCAGCCCCAAGTGCGTGTAGTACTTTGTACTTTGAAACTTATGTGTGCTACAATAAACGTAACTGTTGCATTAACTATGATTTCCAATATTTTGTAATCATGGTAAGCACAAGAAATACAGTACGTCAGTATCGATTAAATGGTTTAGTTATTAAAAGCCCAATAGATTGTTGCAGTTATACTAATTAATTCTGATTGTTCTCAATGGCATTTTATTGCTGAGGTTAGGTTATCTTCATGAGTGAATAATCCAAATGGTAGTTGCCGTAGGCAGTTCTATGAAAATGTGAGTGTGCATTTTTTTTTAATTCCATGTAGTGCAAAATGATTCATTAGTAACTAATGGGCATACATTTTTCCTTTGGATGATCAGATGTCAACGAATGTTCCATCAATAATGGAGACTGTTCACAAATTTGTACCAACACCCCTGGGAGCTACATGTGTTCATGTCAATCTGGCTACGTGCTTGCTGGAGATAACCTGACATGCACAGGTAAGCTCACACTATTGGTTGACTTTTTATCCATCTGTATCATTGGGGTGCAAGACATCAATGAATGTTCCATTTCCGATGGATACTGCTCTGATGTGTGCACCAACTTTTTTGGAAGTTACATCTGTTCGTGTTATCCTGGCTATCAGCTTGATGTTGATGGCACAACATGTATAGGTATGGTGACCAATATCCTTCTGGAAACAGAGATGTACTGAACCTTTGCCATATTATAAAGCAGATGTTAACGGTCCATCAATAATAGAATCTGTTCCCAAGCATGTGTCAATATTGATGGAAGATTTATGTACTCATGCAATGGGACTTAATTCAACTAATAACCGAAGTTGCATTGTTATTATTTATTAAAATACTTATTTATGAAATATATTTTGCATCAGATATAAATGAATGCGTGATCAATAAAGGATACTGTTCACAAATATGCAACAATACATATGGAAGCTATTCGTGCTCATGTTATGCTGGTTATCAACTTTTAGCTGACAACATAAGCTGCAATGGTGAGTAGTAATCTATGCTTTTCGCCTTTAATGGCAATTCTACAATTTTCTTTCATATAGATTCCAATGAATGTTCAGTTCGGAATGGAAACTGCTCACACATATGTACCAACACAAATGGAAGCTATCAATGCTCATGTAACTCTGGATATCAAATAGGCATAGATTTAAAAAACTGCATCGGTGAGTATTATTGAGCCCTAGTGTTTGCTTGGAATTTAGAATCCAAGCATTGTGCAGAAAAATGTAATGTGTTAGGATTTGAAATTATCTGATAGATGTCAATGAATGTTTGATAAATAATGGAAGCTGCTCCCAAAGTTGCACCAATACAAATGGAAGCTATTCTTGCTCATGCTATGCTGGTTATCAACTTCTAGCAGACAATAGAAGTTGTAGTGGTGAGCTTTATAATAACCACTAATTAGGGTTTAATTGAAATGCTCACTATCCTTTTCAAAAAGATTCTGATGAGTGCACATTGCTAAATGGAAACTGCTCACAAATATGCACCAACACAAATGGAAGCTATTTGTGCTCATGTTATGCTGGCTATCAACTTTTAGCTGACAAAAGAAGCTGCAGTGGTGAGTATCTGACCATGTTTTATGCTTTGAATGATGATCTTTCTTACAAACAGATTCCAATGAATGTTCACTTCTGAATGGAAACTGCTCACAAGTATGCACCAACACAAATGGAAGTTATTTATGTTCATGCAACTCTGGATATCAAATAGGCATTGATTTAAAAAACTGCATTGGTGAGTATATTGAGCACTAGTGTTTATAATCCAAGCATTGTGCAGAAAAATGTAATGTGTTATGAGTTAAAATTATCTGATAGATGTCAATGAATGTTTGATAAATAATGGAAGCTGCTCCCAAAGTTGCACCAACACAAATGGAAGCTATTCGTGCTCATGTTATGCTGGTTATCAACTTTTAGCTGACAACATAAGCTGCAATGGTGAGTAATAATCTATGCTTTTCGCCTTTAATGGCAATTCTACAATTTTCTTTCATATAGATTCCAATGAATGTTCAGTTCGGAATGGAAACTGCTCACACATATGTACCAACACAAATGGAAGCTATCAATGCTCATGTAACTCTGGATATCAAATAGGCATAGATTTAAAAAACTGCATCGGTGAGTATTATTGAGCCCTAGTGTTTGCTTGGAATTTAGAATCCAAGCATTGTGCAGAAAAATGTAATGTGTTAGGAT
This sequence comes from Ephydatia muelleri, assembly GCA_013339895.1. Classification (NCBI taxonomy): domain Eukaryota; kingdom Metazoa; phylum Porifera; class Demospongiae; order Spongillida; family Spongillidae; genus Ephydatia; species Ephydatia muelleri. The sequence continues at coordinate 6,136,763 of JABACO010000011.1, read as the reverse complement.
TTGAAATTATCTGATAGATGTCAATGAATGTTTGATAAATAATGGAAGCTGCTCCCAAAGTTGCACCAATACAAATGGAAGCTATTCTTGCTCATGCTATGCTGGTTATCAACTTCTAGCAGACAATAGAAGTTGTAGTGGTGAGCTTTATAATAACCACTAATTAGGGTTTAATTGAAATGCTCACTATCCTTTTCAAAAAGATTCTAATGAGTGCACATTGCTAAATGGAAACTGCTCACAAATATGCACCAACACAAATGGAAGCTATTTGTGCTCATGTTATGCTGGTTATCAACTTTTAGCAGACAAAAGAAGCTGCAGTGGTGAGTATCTGACCATGGTGCACTTTATTGGATGTTGTTATTCATTATTTTTAACCAGATACCAATGAATGTGCATTGCTGAATGGAAGCTGCTCACAATTGTGTTCAAACACTATTGGAAGCTATGTATGCTCATGTATGACAGGATACCAACTCAGTGCAAATAACAGAACTTGCAATGGTATAAATAGTGAAAGGTATTTGATCTAAGATTTTGAATGCTGTTCAATTGTTTTCAGATTTCAATGAATGCTTGAGCAAAAATGGGAATTGCTCTTTGGCACAAGCATGCATCAACACCAATGGAAGCTATTTTTGTGTGTGTAGCTCTGGATACGTGACTGGGGCGGATAACATCACTTGCTATGGTGGGCTTGAAGTGTTCAATGCAGTGGTCAGCAGATGTGGCCACTGTGCAAGCAGATTAATTGGAATGAGTGTGCATTTTTGAGTGGAAACTGTTCAAAAATATGTACCAACACCAATGGATACTCAGGCCATAAGCCTTAGTTAATGATCTAATCACACACATTTCTGCACCTGGGTTAATCGTAACCGGATAATCTTTTCTAGATGTCAATGAATGTTCTATCAATAATGGAAACTGTTCACAAACATGCAACAACACCATTGGGAGCTACATGTGTTCATGTCAATCTGGCTACATGCTTGCTGGAGATAACCTGACATGCACAGGTAAGCTTGCACTATTGAACTGACTATTTATCCACCTATATTGTTGGGGTGCAAGACATCAATGAATGCTCCATTTCCAATGGATACTGCTCTAACCATTGCACCAACACAAATGGAAGCTACTTCTATTCATGTTATCCTGGCTATCAGATTGATGCAGTTGATAGCACAACATGTATAGGCATGGTGACCAATATCCTTCAGGAATCAGAGATGTACTGAACCTTTGCCATAGTATAAAGCAGACATCAATGGTCCATCAATAATGGAAACTGTTCCCAAGCTTGTCTCAATATTGATGGAAGCTTTATGTGCTCATGCAATGGTCGTTTCCACGAAAACCGACCTAACGCATATATTCTAGAACTCTGAAATGTCCTCTAAACATGTGCATTTTTATTTAGCTATGCATTTCAACGCAATCGTTACATTTCTATTGCGCGTACTGCATGGAAATCAGATGTATGCCGTTTGCAGAAACAAACCCATATATTTTGCATCAGATATCAATGAATGCGTGACCAATAAAGGAAATTGTTCAAAAGTATTCACCAATACAAATTGAAGTTATTCGTGCTCATCTTATGCTGGTTATCAACTTTTAGCTGACAAAAGAAGTTGTAATGGTGAGTAGTAATTCATGCACTTTTACGATTTTCTTTCACTGATATAGACTCCAATGAATGTACAGTGCTGAATGGAAACTGCTCACAAATATGCACCAACACAAATGGAAGCTATCAATGCTCATGTAACTCTGGATATCAAATAGGAATTGAAATTGCACTGGTGAGTATTATTGAGCATTAGTGTTAGCTTCAGTGGAATTCATAATTAAGTATTCAAAAAAAGTTGTGTGTCTGGGTTTGAAATATCTGCTTAGGCTCCAGTGAATGTTCTATCAACAATGGAAACTGTTCACAAATATGTAACAAAATCCCTGGGAGCTACACGTGTTCATGTCAATCTGGCTACGTGCTTGCCGGAGATAACATAACATGCAAAGGTAAGCCTATACTGTTGATATGACTCTTTCACCACCTGCCTCACTGGGACAAGACATCAATGAATGCTCCATTTCCAATGGATACTGCTCTGACCTGTGCACCAACACAAATGGAAGCTACTTCTGTTCGTGTTATCCTGGCTATCAGCTTGATGTTGATGGCACAACATGTATAGGTATGGTGACCAATATCCTTCTCGAAACAGAGATCTTTGCCACATAATAAAGCAGACTTTAATGAGTGTGTCATCAATAATGGAACTGTTCCCAAGCATGTATCAATATCAATGGAAGCTTTATATGCTTATGCAATGTGGGCTATGGACTTAATTCTAATAACCGAATTTGCACTGCATATATAATTTACTTTCCAATGAAATATCTTTTGTATCAGATAAAAATGAATGCGTGACCAGTAATGGAAACTGCTCTCAGGCATGTATCAACACCATTGGAAGTTATTTTTGCTCATGTAACTCCGGATACGTACTGATAGGAGACAGAATGACTTGTAATGGTAAGTTCAAAGATAGTTAGTACTGGCTAATGCATTTGCTTCAAAACAGATGTCAATGAATGCGCAACAGAAAATGGAAACTGCTCTCAAATTTGTACCAACACAATTGGAAGTTACACCTGTTCTTGTAACTCTGTTTATCTCCTTGAGGGGAATAACAGGACTTGCAACGGTAAGCATGAAAAAGTGACAGACATGATTAACTGTAACATTTGTATAATTTAGACACTAATGATTTTCATATCAAAGTGAAATCCATGTATTTTGGTAACACACTGTACCACTATTTTCAATTTGAGGTATCCCGTGCATAAGGTGTGTGTTGCTATTACGTAATTCTTAAGCCATTATACCAAAAACAAAAATTGAAAGAGGACACATCGTGAGGTTGACCATGAAACGTCCATGAAACGTCAATCTTGAAATTGGCATTCCTTTTTGACCAAATATCTGTGTATCTGTGGTGTTCAAACATTTAGGCAAAACTATTGCTATAGCCGCGATGTGCACTGAGTGGGATGAACAAAAAAGGAGGAGAGGCGGGAGGAAGGGGTGAGATGTTGGCTAAAGCATGCTTGCTGGAATCGTTTTATCACCTAAAGGCATTTAAAACAAATAAAACCACTGCCATACAAGTGCGAACGATACATCTGTCAGTAAATATGCTCCAGCCAAATAGCCAACGCTCCCGCCCCCTTCCCTAGCATAAAAATAACTTTGTGCTTAGGCAGTTATGCTATAGCATAACTGATTGTTTGATACCGCAAGGTCCCTTTTAAGTGATAAACGCTAATGCATTCTTGCACAAGAAATAGCAATTCCAGTCGTTTAGATTCTTCTATAATGCGGTGCCAAGTGAATTTTTAACGGCAGATGACGAATACATATATTCGTCTAACTAAACGTAGATAAACATGAATGCTCGAGATCGTGTGTTTCTATACTTGAGGCAGTACTAGTGGTTCTGCTAGGTTCTAGGTTCTACGTGAAAAAGAAAGAACAGGGGTTCTGGTATTACATCAGTGTGCTTTGAATTGGTGGGAGCGGGGTGTACCCGCCAAGGCGGGAGAGGTACAGGCGTTGCACTACATTTCACAAAACAATAGAATGGTGAAAACGAAGAGTTTTAGCCTTTTAGAAGTGCTTGTCACTGCGTATGGAACCGACGACGTACCGATCGAGTAGTAGGATAGACCCTAACGGAAAAAAATGGACTTTAAAATTCCGCTACGAGTAACGCAATCCATTAGTTTAAACCATAATATCAGTACATTCGTGTAGAGAATTATCGTCTCCATTTCCTGTTCACAAGTTCCCCCCAGTTTAACACTATACTTATATTCAGAAATGTTGCGGTTTGTACGTTCGCGAGTATTCCCGTATGAGTTCCATTGCAAACATGGGTTATTAAATACTGTACCGCCCACTTTCTCCACGCATGCACACTTGGTAATGCAGAGGGGAGAGAGAAATAAAATTCTTTATTCGCTAGTGCATTGTAATTATTATCAATTGGTATCTTCACACAGTAGTATCATCGCCATCACCATTAGCATCCACCCCTGTTATCGAGATCGTGACATCGATCGTTAGTCTATGTTTTGGACTACTGTTTATCACAGTACTAATCGCTCTGGTCGTTCAATGCCATTTGCGACGCTCCAAGAAACACGCCTTGAAACTAAATGTGAACAGAGAAGTCACAGAGGAATCCGGAATCTATGCAACAGCTGTCGCACCATTACCGCTCAACGACACGTACGAGCAAGTTGTTGACGCGCACATCATCCCTAACCATTCACGTGAGACTGAATTCGTCGCAATGGATACGAATGTGGCGTATGAGGCTACGAGGAATTTCATTCCGACAACTCCAAACGAGGCTTATGAAACAGTTAGAACGAATCAAGCAGCTGCCAGAGTACAGTAATGACTAATGATATAGTACTAAGTGATTTTCGTGCAAACACAAACACAAGTGTGTGTACTAGAGTAATTACAATGTACATGTATGTGTATACTAGACATCAGTGCACATGAGGGAAATAAAACTCCAAACATTTTGCCATATCTCACGGGCAGCTAAGGGATATAATTATTAATGGCTATACTTTAGTTACTTGGCTAAATTCTATACAAAAATTTATTAATATGAAATACATAATACAAAATACATAATATACCGTATAGTATAAACATTTATAATAATACAGACATACGTATATAAATGACAGCACTACAAACTGATATATACTTGCAATGAAAGCTCAATTAATTACAGTCTATCAGAACCATATTCCTTACCGATATGGCTCTCGCACTAGGGTGATGACATTCAGCCTCCCATATTTATATGCATGTCACTGATCACCCAGGTGGCTTTGTGGCTTGAAGAGGAATCCAAGGCTAGGCGTGTGGCCAGTATAGAGCAAATCAGTGTTCGCCTGGCTTCCTCACCTCAATTAGGCCACACCAAACTAATCTGGTCCCCGCCCGCATCCCTTTTATCAAAAGTAACTTTTTTTGAGACTATAATAATATTCATAAGAATTATCATATTCATTGCATCTCTTGGCGTCATATTAAAGCATGACCCTAGTCTAGTGAACTGTAGTGTCGTTTCTTTGAACAAGACGATATATCCTTGAAAGATATGCCAAGCCAATGGTGAAAATATAACAATCAGATCGTTCTATATCAATACAATTGAACCCTGTTTGGAAACGGAACAGAAAGGCGCTCTAATTAAAGCTTATTTGGGTAAGTCGAAAGACAGTTTGGACACGATAGACTTAGAAATTGATATAAAAGACAGTGTAAGCGCATTTGGGCCATTCATCAAGTTTATAATTGGCGATAGAAGTACGACTACTACTGTCCCGGGCCCGTCGGTATTTGAAGTTCTAATGAGCGCCCAACGTATCACGAGTCTTCTTAAGAGAATAGAAAACGCAAAAATGTGTGGAATGTGGAGATTGGTGTATGCTACAAAGAAGTTAACAAAGGCACAGCAAAAAACACTTATGTCAGCACTGGATGGTATGTCATTCTCTTGTGGATCTCCGCTGCAAGATCTTGAGATGGACCATGAGTTGAAAGACACAGTGTTTGTTAGGAATATGAACTGCTGTAATCCCATTGAAATTCTGTACTACACTGCAGAGAATGAGCCCATTTGCATCCATTGTGGACAGCTGGAACCTTTCTCAAATGATATTTCCTATCCCCAGTGTGATAGTTGTAAAGATAAGCCTGCAATTTCAAAGAAGTAATGCTAGCTCTGGTGCTGTTTGTGTGGATTAACATTTCTGTGGTCATTCTCTGTGTGTATATACATGCAGTGCACTTTTCAACAGTAAATCTAGATTGTGTAGTTCCCGATTTAAAGCTACCAAATTTTTTTCGCGCGATTTTATATAATAGCTAGCGGATCTAATATCTGTTAATAAAGTTAATAAAGACCTAAAGTCCCAATCACCCGCCCGCCCGCATGCTATAATTATAATGAAAAGGGCCGATTAGTTTGGCGTGGCCTTAATTAAATTGCCGAGTTATTAATAGTTACACATTTGATTTTCGGGCACTTGATTATGATTAGTTTTGCTGACTAGAATTTTATGTACTAACATTACTACTTGTGGTGAATTATTTTTCCTATATTATGGGGCACGCACCCTGTACATGTATGCGCATATGTCATTGCAACCATATTCAAACATTTCCTGAATCCATCTCGGTTTAGCACTTGTGATCGGATGCATTCATCAAATTAATACACATGCACATTAAATTATGTATTCATCGCTCAATGTACATGTATAATAACATTTAATTCCCCACGGCGATTCCAATCTAACAAAGTACCTAAAAAGCCTCCTATTATGGATACTGTTGGACTGGAGATCACATATACACGCACGAACGAACAAACGCATACACACTGCCACACACACACACACACACACACACACACACACACACACACACACACACACACACACACACACACACACACACACTCACACACACATACACACACACACATGCACACACACTCACATGCACACACACACTCACAGTATTCAATCACGTAATGATTGACCATTGGATTTTCTCAAACAATTCACAAGGAAAATCTTTTTAAAAAGATTTTCCTGGTGATTCCAATGGTCAATCATTACGTGATTGAATACTACTTTCATATCGGAAATCAACAATAGAATCATAACATAATCATGCAGGTATTTTTCACTTGATTCCATTGAGAAATCAATAGTCATTTCAATTGTAAAATGCAATCATTATGGATCTTGTAGAAAATCAATAAGGAATTCAATTGTGAAATACGCTGCAAATCAGAGCAGTGATTTTTACAAAATCGTGTCTTTAATACATCACGTGACAGTTACAAATGGAACATGGTAAATACTGCATACAATTGTGCACAGAAGCATAGGCCATGGTGCCACTTGGTGTTGGTGCTATTCTTCACGACGAGCTGCACGAACAGTACGCGCTCTACTCAAGTTCACCAAACGTTGCTGTTCGAAAGCAGTTCGTTATCACTCAGCACACGCGCTTCTGATATCGGTACCAACTGCACCGAAGAGCGAATTCTGCCAATGCCTTCCGCATCATCAACCGTAAGTTCCCCTGCCAGAATGGCGGTTTTCACTGCTTTGTCTCGTGCTGCCTACAGGACGGAAAACAAAAGTGAGTACATGCACTTTTTTTTTTTTAATATCTATATTTTCGACTTACGTATGTTAAGCGACTTCGCTTTAGTGCCAAACGTCGCTTTTTCTTCTTCTCTGGGTCAGATTTGGTTAGAACAGTAGTCCTTCTAGTCGTGTAGAAATCCTTATTGGAATAGATCAGAGCACATGCATTGGCCAAAGATAATGTCGGAAACTAAACGATTCCCTACCTTGATTCTTTTACTGAGCGCAGTTGCGTTTGGAACGGGGTACTTCTAGTCTCTCGTGACAGTGACGTAATAAATGAGATATTACGTCTGTACGCTAATGCCACTTTTTCGTGTATGAGCGGAGGAATTCCGGCGGAACCAATGAAATTTGAGATATCATGTGACCGGACGTAATTAGGTTAGCCAGGAATTCACAACTCATAAACAATGGCGCTCTATTCGAAGGTTGCTATCGATAATGCGATTTCAAAAGCCACGAAAGAACTTGGATATAATGAGCTACGTCCAAATCAACTCGCAGCAATCACGAATGGCAGAGACGTGTTTGTGTGCCTACCTACGGGAAGCGGAAAGTCTCTTTGTTACTGCTTACTTCCCACCGTGTTCGATAAGCTCAAAGCGTGTACCCAGATTTACTGCCGAACATCTCGATGACCATTGCCGTTAACGTCATAAACACGTCGCGATTCGCTTCACTGTGGATCGGTCGCCAATTTTTAGAATCTGTTTTGTGCACAGGATACAAGGTGTTGTGGTCGCCATGTGGCTGTGAGCAGACACGCCTTCGACCAAATTTGTGGTGATAATTGCGCGTGACTATAACGATAATTGCATTCCTACTTTTCACGAAAAAGTGGCATTAGCGTACAGACGTAATATCGTCACTGTCACGAGAGACTAGGGTACTTCTTGAATATTAAGAGTGCCTCTACTGAACTGATCAGCTGTTTCCGAAGATCTTCGTCAGGTTCCTTCCAACTCTTTGCCTCCATCGCCTCTTTTAGATCTTCTGCGTGTTGGTGAAACGCATCTTGAAGGATGTTCTAAGACCATATTATAACACAATGAAACCATGGCATCTTAAAAATTATAAGATACAAACCAGTGCTACGCGGTTTTTGGCTCCTGACTTTGATGAGGCTTGTGATTTTTCTGCTTCTAAAACAACGTTACAAAATTCCATTAGACTGCAATGTGTGTTGCATGACTTACCGTCAAACTGTGCCACGACATCTTCTATAGCGGAAACGCGTTCATTTAGCTCCCCGTTCTTCCATTAGACGTATCTGACTACGAAGTATTGTTTCTTCTCTGTAAGTTTCATGGTCTGCTAGAACAGACTTTCGTGCTGCCTTCAAACTTCGAGACGTCGACATTTTCCAAAACACGTGCACGTGTATTGCGCATGCGTTGTGAAAAGCAAAATGCCAAGAGTTCGAGCTCAGAAAAGAGTGGGGCTATATGCCTGCAATTGTGCAAAATGCAAGAAAAAGTACCGTTATTATAACTCGACCGTTTGTAGACACCGTAACATTTACGGGACTGAGGCTGGAGAGGCAGAAAGAGGCGTTCATGTGCCAGACACCAGGGAAAGTCTGCAGCTAAATTCCAATCTGGATATGGATGTAACGATTTCATCTACAGGTGCGTGGCGAAAAGGCAGCATGCGCTTGCGCACGGGGCCAGGATGTTAATCTATACAGCCGGATCATGTAGTGGCTATATTTCTGGTACCACAATAAATGAATACTGTCACCTAGCCTTTTATGTACATGTTTGTACATGTAGGTAAATATTATATACATAGTTCCATCTTTATCGGATACAGCATGCATGCATGCATCAATTTTTGGTAAGGGTTGGACACTATATCGATGTATCAGAATATTGTGGCATCCATGTTAGCTAATATTAATTATGTTCCCATGTAGCAAATGAACAGAATTCTAGTGACAGTGATCATGACCTGTTCTCAGTGCTAGATGATTTTTATGTGGGGACGCAAAAGTGTAAGTTATTTCTCGATCAGATTCATTACTCCATATGTACTGACCACATAAGGTGCAGAAAGGTTATCAGATGCATGTTTTGAGGAATCTGCTACTGAATCTTCTGAGCCTGAAACTGATTGGTCTGTGCACAGGATGGATTCTGAAACAGATTCTGATAATTTGGTCTAGGTACTGAGCATGCAAAACTACTCAGAAGGTGGAACTACCGTCATTGACAATTCAGTTGAGATGGAAATACAAGATGCTAACAATCATGAATCAGATACATCTTATCAAAAACGTATGAAGATAAGTGCAGGTCCACATTACAGTTTACTATAATGGATTTGTATCATTCTGATTCGAATCTTTTTCTAGTACAAGTTAACTAAGGCAGCCATTTTACCTATGTGTGGGCTCATTTCTACTCTATTACAGCTCATTGACCACCACTTCATAAAATCTTCCCCACAACTTTGGATGGTGTGTTAAATGTTTTGTCACTGGGTAAAATAGAAGGAACAGTATTCATTGTCTGTCCAAATGATTCATGCAATCAGCTGTATACAGAAACATCTCTGCCACCTTGCAAGACATGCACTCATGTCACATTTGGTAAAAGATGTGGCTACGAGCTAGGGTACTTAAAAAACATGGCCTTTTTGAAGAAAAAATGGATGCCCCATAAAACATTCTACTTTGTGCCACCATCTGCTTGGATTACAAAGTTTTTAAGTGATTCACATTCAACACATTGATTGCAAAGCCCATGGCTCCTACAGGATTGCCTGGGAGTGTGATGTAGATGGAAAGGTCTGGAAAGAGTTTTCAAAGACTAATCCATCATTTAATGATAAAGATGCTCTCAGCCTTCTATTAAATGTTGACTGGTTTAAGCCATTTGATCGATCAGAATACAAAGTATCTGCACTAATGATAAGTGTAATAAACTTACCAAGAAATGAACGATTTAAAAAGAGATGGACCATGGTACTGGGCATTATACCTGGCCCTACAGAGCCAAAGGGAAATATAAATACTTTCCTCCAGCCTATAGTTGATGATCTGCTCTTATTTTGGAATGGAATACCAATAATTAATTCAACTCAAAAGATAGTTAAAGCAGCTTTACTAGGTGTTTCATTTGATATGCCAGCACTAAGGAAAGTCTCGCAATACCTAGGTCACAAAGCTGATTTAGGGTGTTCCCGCTGAAACTTTATGGCCGAAAGGGATCCCACAAAGAAAGGTGCTTCTGGTAAAATGTCATACTATACATGTGTTGCAGCACCAGACAGAACCAATGTCCAAGTGCGAGACCAAGCCAAGGAATACCAATCAGCTGGTTCCCTGACAGTGGCAAAAGAAATTCAGAGAAAAAAAATGGAGTTTGCTACTCAGAGTTAGTTCGCTTGCCATACTTTGATATGGTTAAAATGCTCATCACAGACCCAATGCACACTTTCATTTTAGGTATGGTTCAGAATGAAGTAAAATTATGCCTTCAGAACATTCCTGATAGCAAGCTTGCTGAAGTTTATAAACAAATGCAAAGTATAAAGATTGCCATATGACATTGGAAGATTGCCTACAAACATAAAAGGTGCTGATGGACTTTCAGGGTTAACAGCCCAACAATGGAAAAACTTTGCTTGTGTTTATGCCAGACCTTGTTTCTCAGGTTTGCTGCCAGATAAGTTTTTTAAGCCTTTGTCCCTACTATGTGAAATTGTGGTGCATATAACTAAGCCAATCATGAGTGAAGAAGATATTGAGACATTGTACAGGTTAATACATGAGCATCATAAAAGATTTGCTGCAGCATATGGGAAATGGGATATTTCTATAAATTATCATATGGCCCTACATATTTGTGATATTATTAGTGACTATGGACCACCACATGGTTATTGGTGCTATGCTTATGAACGAATGAATGGTTATCTAAGTGCAAACAACGGACGGAATACTGAATCACAATTAATGATCAAACTATTGCAGCAGCTTTGTTTCTCTAATTGTGAATTGCCAAACATATCGACAGAGACCTCTACAGCATTGAAACCTGTACTGACAACAGATGTGGAAATGGATGCAGATAACTATGCAGTGTATCAGTACTGGCAACAGATGTGGAAATGGATGCAGATAACTATGCAGTGTATCAGTACTGACAACAGATGTGGAGATGGATGCAGATAACTATGCAGTGTATCAGTACTGGCAACAGATGTGGAAATGGATGCAGATAACTATGCAGTGTATCAGTACTGACAACAGAGGTGGAGATGGATGCAGATAACTATGCAGTGTATCAGTACAAGTTGTATATTTCACTGACCTGTCTTAGACAATTTTGAATATCAATGCAATATCGACAGAAGTGAAGTTGATCATTGGCCAATTGAATTCTTACATCCAAGTAAGAGTCGTGTAAAAGTGGGCAAGGAGGTTTACAAACATATAGAGGAATTTTGCAAAAAAGTATACAATACAGATGCGAATGTTTATGTGAATCCTAGAATTGACAAATTTGGGCGCTGTACAGTGAATGGACAAACACTCCTCTGACTTTAATTCTACAGACAGGGGTTCTGTAGGAAAGGCCTTTTTTGTGTTAAAAGATAGCAATGAACTTCATCCCTATTTTTGAATTGTCAGATTCTTTTTCAGGCTGTGTGTTACTTTGACATATGACACAAGTAATGGCAAAAAGAATTAAGTGTTTGAGAATTCCCTAGCATATGTAACGTGGATGTGCTTCAAAACACCTCAAATTAACAAGACTACTGGGCTTTACATGGTAAATGACACATTTTACGAACAAGACAGAGTAGAGCCCTAGAAGATTTTTTAACCGTTGTGCTCTTGCACCCACTGGACGAAAAGGTGCAGCATCATATTATGTCACTGAGCTACCACGTTAACATGTGTCAAGTTTGTCAGTTCATTATATATGTGTTCTTGCTTCAATGTACAAAACATTCTTATTTTGTTTAAGGTGCATGCATGGCATCTCTGAATTATGATTAGAAGTAACATTTCTGCGTAGTGGAAGTGGTAAAAAAAAAACAGTGAAATCAAAAACGTGATTTGGAATCATTCATCTGATTTGTTATGTATTGAAAAATCTTTTCGAGATTCCAAATTAGGAAAATCATGTCTGTCATATTATTATATGGACGTTCGCGCATGCGTAATACAGAGTACTTAACGAGATGATATCGTGTAATAATCAGTTGATATACTCAAATTGTCAGACTCCGCGATAGCCTACGTGGGTATATCACATTGGCGACGAGGGTGGGATGGCTGCAGTAGCCGTAGGCCAAATATCGGAGTTCCAGTCGGAGCTGGAGTCTATCACAGTATATTTAGAAAGAGTTGGACAGTATTTCATTGCGAACGAGATACCAACAGGGAGACGAGTTGCAGTACTACTCAGCGTAATTGGCAGCCGGACTTATTCCTTGCTCAGGAGTTTGCTGCATCCGGAAGTACCCGGTGAAAAGACGTATGTCCAGTTGGCGACAGCACTTCGGGAACACTTCGAACCGAAGCGCCTGGTCGTTGTTGAACGGTTCCATTTTAACCGGCGTAACCAAGGTAATGGGGAGTCGGTTTTGGAGTATGTCGCAGAGATTAAACGCTTAGCGGGTACGTGTACGTTTGGAGCATTTTTGACAGAGGCGTTGAGAGACCGTTTCGTGTGCGGACTGACAAATGAAAGTATCCAGAGGAGGTTACTGTCAGAAGCGAACCTGGACTTCGAAAAGGCGGTGCAAATAGCTCGAGGCATGGAAACAGCTCAGAAAAACAGTCAAGTTGTTCAAGCGTCAGAAGGACGGGTACAAAAGTTTCAGGATCACGTAAGTAGTCGGACACAAGGAGGACAGGGTTGTAGGCATTGTGGAAAAAGGGGTCATCAAGCTGAGCATTGTCGTTTTAAAAATGCAGTGTGTTATAGGTGCCACAAGAAAGGACACATAGAAGCAAAGTGCAAGACAAGACAGGATAAAGAAGAGACGAAATGGATGGAAGAACAAGGTGAAGATGAGTGCAAAGGTCACAGGTATCATGTAATTGATACATTGTGTGAGGAAACAATGGGCTCAGTGTTTAAGTCACAGGACACCTCGGGAACAAGTGTCTACAGGGTGAAGATGGAGATCAATGGAGAAATGCTGATGATGGAAATTGACACGGGAGCTGGAGTGTCTCTCATTTCCGAAGACACCTATAGGAAAAAGTTTTCCAAACTACAGCTGACTGCCTCTGCCGTGAGACTGGCCACGTATACTACTCAGAGAATAGAGGTATGTGGAGAAGTTAGAGTGAGGGTCAGGCTTGGAGATCAGGAAAAGCATTGTAGATTAGTTGTGGTGGCGGGAAAAGGCCCCAGTTTGCTGGGCAGAGATTGGTTACAGACGTTCAGGATACAATGGCATCAAATAAATGCACTGGTAACTTGGCACACAACAGGGTATGCAGAAAAGGTCGAAGTATTGGTAAAAGGTTTTCCAGAAGTGTTTAATGACAACCTAGGCGAGATACATCCCTTTAAAGCAAGACTAGTTCTAAAAGAGGGAGCCCAACCAGTTTTTTGTAGACCAAGATCAGTACCTTTTGCAATCAAAGAGCAGATTGAAACGGAGCTTGAACGGCTGGAAAAAACGGGGGTTATCTGTCCAGTTAAGTACAGTGAATGGGCAACTCCCATTGTACCAGTTGCGAAGCCAGACCGAAGTATCAGAATATGTGGGGATTTTAAAATAACTGTGAATTCTGCCCTGCACGTAGATCAGTACCCCCTTCCGGTTCCAGAGGAATTGTTTGCTACGTTAGCTGGGGGGAAACAATTCACGAAACTTGACCTGTCTAATGCATATCAACAACTTCTTTTGGATAATGATTCGAGAAAAATGTGCACTATTAATACACACAGGGGCCTGTATCAATATACTCGATTACCGTTTGGAATCGCGTCGGCTCCCGCTATTTTCCAAAAACTCATGGATTCCGTGTTGCAAGGCATGTCAAGAACGGTTTGCTACATTGATGATATTTTGATCACGGGAGATAGTGAAGATGAACACCTGAAGAATCTGGAACTAGTGCTGGGACGATTGAAGACTCATGGCATCACGGTGAGAAAGAGCAAATGTGTTTTCATGGCCAACTCGGTTGAATTTTTGGGGCATCGTATAGACGCAGAAGGTTTGCATCCACTAGAAAGCAAGATAGAAGCAATGGTAAAAGTTCCACCACCTAAAAACGTGGCAGAATTAAAGTCATTTTTAGGAATGGTGAACTATTATGCGAAGTTTCTGCCAAACCTGTCGACAACTATTTCCCCGTTGTACACATTGTTGAAGAAGAATAGTCGATGGCAGTGGACGGAAGAATGCAGTCAAGCCTTTTTAGCAGCCAAGGGCATGTTGACATCTTCTAAAGTGCTAGCGCATTACAACCCCAAGTTATCTTTGATACTAGCTACAGATGCATCGAGTTACGGTGTAGGGGCGGTGTTGACGCAGGTGAGTGAGGAGGGAACGGAAAGGCCAATAGCGTACGTGTCGCGGACGTTGTCAGATGCTGAACGAAATTATGCACAAATAGAAAAAGAAGCCCTAGCCATCATCTTCGGGGTAAAAAGATTTCACGTGTATTTGTATGGACGAAAATTTCTTCTGTTAACGGATCACAAACCATTGACGACTATTTTCGGTCCGAAGACCGGATTACCTGTGGTGGCGGCGTCCAGACTGCAAAGATGGGCGTTAGTACTATCAGCTTATCAGTACGACGTAAAGTTTAGAGCAACGGAAGAACACGGAAACGTTGATGGGTTGTCCAGATTGCCGTTGAAGGGGGAAAGACACGAAGAAGAGGAAACAGAAGCTAGCATATTCAACATGGTGCAAATAGAAACGCTTCCGGTAACTGCGGGACAGTTACGAAATAAAAGCCGACAAGACAAGGAGTTGAGCAAGGTGATGAGATACCTTCAAAACGGCTGGCCAGAAATGGTGACGGCTGAACTACAACCGTATGAAGCAAAGAAAACCGAACTAACCATTGAGAATCACACTTTGCTGTGGGGAATGCGAGTCGTAATACCTCGTAAGTTACAGGCAAAAGTCCTTTCGGAGTTACATCAGAACCATCCAGGAATGTCCAGAATGAAAAGCCTAGCGAGAAGTCATGTGTGGTGGCCTAATATAGATAGAGACATTGAAGCATGTGTAAGGGCATGTGAATGTTGTCAGGCCATAAAGCAATCCATACCCCTGGCACCAATGCAACCGTGGACGTGGCCAGAGAGACCATGGCAAAGAGTTCATGTTGATTTTGCTGGACCGTTTCTGGGGAAGATGTTCTTTTTGTTGATGAATGCTCACTCTAAATGGCCAGAGGTGTACGAGATGACGAGTACAACAGCACAGAAGACGGTTGATATTCTTCGTCACATTTTTGCAGCATATGGACTACCAGAACAGTTAGTGTCCGATAATGGCCCTCAGTTTGTTGCAAAGGAGTTCGAAGACTTCATGTTGAAAAATGGAATAAGGCACATTCGAAGCGCTCCATATCACCCGGCTACAAATGGACTAGTGGAACGTTTTGTACAGTCATTCAAAAGAGCGATGGAAACAGGGAAGAACAGCGGACAGACATTACAACATAGATTGTCTTCATTTTTGTTAGCATATCGTAGTTCACCACACAGTGTTACTAATGTGTCCCCTTGTAGTCTTTTTCTACAGAGAGAACTGAGGACCAAGTTGGATCTCCTTCGGCAAACCACAGAACAGATTGTGCGGAAAAAGCAAGAAGAGCAAAAAGAGGGGCATGACAAAAATACGAGAGAGAGAGTGTTTGAGCAAAATGATATTGTGTGGGCAAGTAATTTCGGGGTTGGAGAGAGATGGGTAAAAGGGAAAATAAAGCAGAGTTCTGGACCCTCATCGTATCTAGTGGAGTTAGCGGATGGGAGAGAGTGGAGACGACATATCGATCATTTAAGAAGAGCAGAGGGGGGAGTAAGAAAAACAGAAGGGATTAAGAGTGAAATTGATGATCAACAAATGATGCAGCCTGACAAGGAAGTGATAAATAAAGAAAAGCGTGCAGTAGAACCAGCCCCGGAGGAAGCAGGGGAAGTACAGATAGACCAGGATGAGACACCGACTGAAGTGGAAGAAAATGAAGATAAAACAATGGAAAGAAAACCAGAGGTGTCAGTAGCCCGACATCAGTATCAGCTGAGACAAAATAGAAGACCACCAGACAGATATTAATAAGGAGAGAGGAGTGTCATATTATTATATGGACGTTCGCGCATGCGTAATACAGAGTACTTAACGAGATGATATCGTGTAATAATCAGTTGATATACTCAAATTGTCAGACTCCGCGATAGCCTACGTGGGTATATCACAATGTCATGAATTCTGTGTAAAATCATATACGGAAACAAAATGTGATTCTACGCATTTTTTTCCTGTGGCTACCTTCTCCTCGTCATGTGAGAAAGGCTTTCTCCTGCAGAGATATTACTCTTATATACTATCCTATGGTTTTTCTATTGGGTCTACTGCTGGCATGGCTGTTGCAAAGAGAGGATCACTTATTAACACATTGGCAACCTTAAATTTTAAGTATAGTTATATTTTACTTTCGCATTTTAGGTCACACAGGATAGCCTGGCTTAGATTAGGGTTATACAGCTATAGAGTGGTAGGCTGGTTTTTAATGTGAAACCAAAGATACAAACCTAAGGTCATGCTACATGTACGTATCTGATGCCATAATAATAACAATAAGTAGTATTGACTATATTGTTTTATGCATAGATGATTGGCAGTGTGATCAGCTTAGGTGGTCAAATCAAGGTGTCCAAAAGCTGCCCAGGAAGGATCCTACTATTTTAAACAGTCTTACTTTTTTTATTTCTAGTTCCAGTGGACCATCCAAACTGTTTATGAAGCATGCATTTGAACTTTTAGCACCAAATGATGTCCATACTGTGCTAATACATTGCATAGAGGATGAGAAATGTGCTGTCCCCTATGCACATGGGAATGCAACAAGTGATTCTAAAAGAAAGTACATAAGGACTTGCCCATCAGTTATTAAAAGTCTCAAATATAGCTGCACCATGGAAACAGCTGTGAAATCCTACCAGAAGAATCCCACTTATCTGTTGATCAATGCTCAAAGCTTAAGACTGACTCAGCAACAAAATTTAACATAAAGGAAACCAGAGATCAGTGTGGCTTAAGTAGAAATGCAGCGGCTTTTAAACTAAGAAGTTGCTGTTCATAAGAAAAAAGCCGCAGAGAGAAAAGAGGCATTTGACAAGATGAGCGAAAAACTTATTGAAATAAATGATGGTGATGGATACTCTGGATGCTTCATCCCATACAAAAAAGCAAATAGCTTGCATTGTTCACAGCAAAAACAGATTGATGCATCACTCGAAATCGATAATAGGGCACTCGTTTTTCAAAACGAGTGCCCTATTATTGATTTCGAGTGACATGCATCAATCTGTTTTTGCTGTGTGAATACAGCGTATCCACGAATTAAATTGAACTTTATGGATGTCACATGCCAGAATGGTTCTGATGACTGTGGCCTATTTGCAGTTGCATATGCCACTACTACACGTATTTGCTATGGGAAAAAGCCAGAGAAATTCATTGTTGATCAGGGTTTGATGAGACGTCATTTGCTTAAGTGCTTGGAAAATAAGCTTATGGAAGAATTCCCTGTTAGAAAAGAAATTCTGACAAAAATATCAACCACGATGCAGTTATGGTTCATTGTTCATGTAGAATGCCAAAGACCAAAGATGAAGACATGATTGCATGTTCAAGTTGCGGTGAAGTCATCACAAAAATCTATGTGTTGAAGTTACAGCTGCATGTTCTTTAGAGGAGAAATGGATTTGTACAAACTGTTCTTATTAGAAGTTTCTTCCATTGTTGTATTAAGATGAAACTTGCATGGCGAAATAGCAATACACCACTTGTCTCCCGTCGTAAATATGTATTTCTCATATTTTGGTGGAAGGGTTGTTATGCAGAAAGCTCTGGGCACGGCCTTACATTTTTCTTCCGCTATATGGTAGAAGTAAATTTCACCGGCCTATACACTGATATTGAATCTGCAGGAGGCTCTAGCAATAAACTTCCGAGAGGCGAACGAGATACACGGAACACGATCAAAGCCATGGAGTACTCCACACGCACACAAGTATGAACACGTGAGATCCGTACGCAGTGACACGATACTTATAGTGCTTCGTTCCGTGTATTCCGTGTTTTAGTCCTGCATTCCGTTCCGTTCCGTTCCGTGAAATAGACCTAACCTCATTTGATGTGATGGGATGCGATGTGATAATTATATTCACAATAGGTCAAGGAGGGGGTACCGGATCCCTCCCCCGTATCCTCCCTTGCTATCGGTATTTTGAACAGGTGCACTTTTTTGTTGTTGCATTAGAGCCTGAACACGGAGCGACAAATGAGGTAAGTCATGGCCGATCCATTTCTGCATGGGACCAATTAATGTCACATACAATTCAGCCAATACAAGATAAACACGCATACAAACAAGACAGCACGCACACACAAACACATACGCGTGCACTCACACACGCACGCACACACACACACACGCACACACACACATGCAATCACGCACGCATATGCACATGCGTATGGGCACCCAGACACATACACGCATGCACACACACATGCAAACACACACACGTATATGCATGTACCGCACACATAAAGGTATCTTTAGTACTTATACTACCTGGGCAAGCGTGCAAGTGCATGGGCCAAGCTAGTGTATATATATACATTATACTGTATATACGGAGCAGACCATGGGCAGACGTTTGGACAAAATTGCATTGTACCTGTAGGCATCATTGCATGACACCTAAAGCAATAATGCTAACGTGTAATATCACATTATAATGTACCCCGGTGGCACGTGAATGTACAAGTATTTCCCTTCTCTTGTATAGAACTATGCGCATTGAAGTACTTTTGCCTTAGAATCATATTGCATGTATTGAAGTTCTATGAGTACAAGAAAGCTAAAAGGTTGATTATTGCGGCGTATGTTCATTACAGGATACAGTGTATCGTCTGCCTATCAATTATTTATTCTGCAATTACAGGTAAGCCCATATCCCCAATAAAGAAAAGCATGTTTACTGCCTTTCCCACAGTCCAAGGAAACCAGTCGTGTTCCCGGTTTGGAAACGACCTTATACAGACTGCTGCACCAACCCTAACGTCTGTACTGTCTGGCACTTTTGTCAATGTGCCCACTGCAATCAGCTGCCCAGGAAATGCTACCCAGTGGAACATATGCTACTATAAGAGTTCTTCCGCACCTGGAGTGTCAACCACCGTTTTTGCTGTTTACAGACTTACGTCTGGTACAACGTACAAATTAATAACTGAATCACAAGCAACGCTATCAATACCTAAGACTGCACTAACGTATGATTGCAGCCAAATTAGTGTTACTGCACAGTACGTTGTTCAACCTGGAGACATCCTCGTGGCCTGTGTACAATCTGGAGGCGCCCGACTCGGTGTTGCTGGCACTGCTACAACTAGCATTCTGTTAGGCGGTACTACTTGTGTCACACCTGCAGCTACAATTGATACTAGCACAGGCTACACGTTGCAACCTAGTCTCACTGCTCATGTCAGTTTAGGTGAGGTTCTCGTGTTGTTCCATAAACTGTGAATTTCATAGACCAGCTCTGCAGATGTTAATGAATGTGCAGTTATCAATGGAGGGTGTGAGCAGGTGTGTACTGACGTCTCTCTGGGCAACAACTGCAGCTGCTACTCTGGTTACAGCCTTGATGCAAACTTAAAAAATTGTACAGGTAAGTCAGCCCACTTTTGAAATGTGTGTGTGTGCTAGGACAGATGTAACTACACGCGCTGTATTAACTGATCGGATTTTACCCGCTGTGCAGCACAAAGAATACAATATGTCAGACATGAAAGGCACGAGAGATTGTTGCGGCAATGCTGATGGGTTGATTCTAATTGATCGCAAGATCTATTTGAGGTTTTTCATGATGACCCGAATAATGCAAATGAGTAGTATATAGTAAACAGCTATGTATGACAGTTTAAACTCCACTTCTGTTGTAAGTAATAAATGGGGATACAATTTTTCTTTGCACGATCTGATCTCAATGAAAAATCTTCACGAATAATGAAAATTGCTCTGTTGGGAGAGTTAAGTGCTCTTTAACTTAACTTGGTTTAGTTAAGTTAATTATTACAGTTCACTTAAATTGCACTTATATATATGGAACGTTCTATGAGAAAATGGATTTTTTTCAAGTTTTCAAATTTATTAATTTTCTACTAGGTACTAAAACCCTCCACAAAACGGCTCTTACGTACTTAAAGTTGGACTATCCGTCATGAAGCAAATTTCTAATTAGGCGTACATTTCAATGGCAACGCTCAACTTCCATTGAAAATTTTACAACAATACATATGTATAGTTGTAACATTTTCAGAACAAGCAATGGAAGTTGAGCGTTGCCATTGAAATGTATGTCTGATTAAAAATTCAGTGCTTTATTACTTCATGACGGATAGTCCAACTTTAAGTACGTAAGAGCCGTTTTGTGGAGGGTTTTAGTACCTAGTAGAAAATTAATAAATTTGAAAACTTGAAAAAAAATCCACAAGAGTCATTGTCTCATAGAACATTCCACGTTATGGTGCATGGGGTCCAGAGGCTCTAAAGGCCTTCTCACAAGTAGCCACTCGTTTAGCCATTCGTGGGAATACCTCTAAATCTATGGCATTGACTGACCTCTTTGGTCGCCTCAGTCACTCACTGATTAGAGCTAATGCTCGTGCCATTCTGAGTCGTTCCTACTCCCACCTTATGCAGCAGGTGGATGAACTTTAATTTGTGTGTATTCGTTTGTATTGTGTGTACATTGCTGTATATGTTATTAATAAATATTCCATATATATAATTATAAGTTATATATATAGTTTGGTAGCAGTTAACTACAGCTTAACCTAGAACCCACCTCACTGTTTGATAATTGCCTTAACTGGTTCTATGTTTTACTGCATTAATGTATTAGTTAAGGATTTCCAAGGCACAGTGGCATTCAAACCTCTAGTTTACCATACAATGTCAAATTTGAGTTGGCAAACAATTCAAGTTTTAAAAATTCAGTAATGGAATATTTCGTGGGTCCATGAGATCCACGAATAATTACAATAGTGAAATGTTTGAACGAGTCAGGTAATAATCAGCATGCACTACAATTGGCAACAGAGTCCCATGTGCACAGCTGTCACATTTGCAGAAACCACTTGTTTCACATTTACAGTTGCTGGAGGGGTTCCAGGGAAACTACTACACTTAAAATGTATCATTTTCGTTGCTACATGTACACATATACCTTTCTTCAGTTATAACGTTAGTGAACCCTTTTCACACAAGCATGCAACAATACCCATGTTCATGTGGCTCTGGCTACCAACTTGCAGCAGATGATGCAACTTGCATCGGTGGGAATCTGCTCATAAAAATTGACTGCCTTTTTATCTGGTGGTTAAATTATTGGTCTTTTTATTTGAAACAGACATCAATGAATGTGCAGTGCTGAATGGAAACTGCTCACAAATATGCACCAACAGAGATGGAAGCTATTCGTGCTCATGTTATGCTGGCTATCAACTTTTAGCTGACAAAAGAAGCTGCAATGGTGAGTATCTGACCATGTTTTATGCTTTGAAAGATGATCTTTCTTACAAACAGATTCCAATGAATGTTCACTTCTGAATGGAAACTGCTCACACATATGCACCAACACAAATGGAAGCCATTTATGTTCATGTAACTCTGGATATCAAATAGGCATTGATTTAAAAAACTGCATTGGTGAGTATTATTTAGCACTAGTGTCTACTTGGAATTTATAATCCAAGCATTGTGCAGAAAAATGTAATGTGTTATGAGTTAAAATTATCTGATAGATGTCAATGAATGTTTGATAAATAATGGAAGCTGCTCCCAAAGTTGCACCAACACTAATGGAAGCTATTCTTGCTCATGCTATGCTGGTTATCAACTTTCAGCAGACAAAAGAAGTTGTAATGGTGAGCTTTATATTAACCACTAATTAGGGTTTAATTAAAATGCTCACTATACTTTTCAAAAAGATTCTAATGAGTGCACATTGCTAAATGGAAACTGCTCACAACTATGCACCAACATAAAAGGAAGCTATTTGTGCTCATGTAATGCTGGTTATCAACTTTTAGCTGATAAAAGAAGCTGCAATGGTGAGTATCTGACCAACCATGTTTATGCTTTAACGGCAATGTTTCATCTTTCAAACAGATTCCAATGAATGTGCATTGCTGAATGGAAACTGCTCACACATATGTACCAACACAAATGGAAGCTATCAATGTTCATGTAACTCTGGCTATCAAATAGGCATTGATTTAAAAAACTGCATCGGTGAGTATTATTTAGCACTAGTGTCTACTTGGAATTTATAATCCAAGCATTGTGCAGAAAACATGTTTATGTCTGGAATTTGAAATATCTGCTTAGATGTCAACGAATGTTCTATCAATAATGGAAACTGCTTACAAATATGTAACAACACCCCTGGGAGCTACATGTGCTCATGTCAATCTGGCTACGTGCTTGCTGGAGATAACATAACATGCACAGGTAAGCTCACACTATTGGTTTGACTCTTTCACCACCTGTATCATTGGGGTACAAGACATCAATGAATGCTCCATTTCCAATGGATACTGCTCTGACCTTTGCACCAACACAAATGGAAGTCATTTATGTTCATGTAACTCTGGCTATCAAATAGGCATTGATTTAAGAAACTGCATTGGTGAGTACTAATGAGCATTAGTGTCTGCTTGCGATCAATAATCCAAGCAGTGTACAGAAAAAAAGATTATGTGTCTGGATCTGCTTAGATGTCAACGAATGTTCTATCAATAATGGAAACTGCTCACAAATATGTAACAACATCCCTGGGAGCTACATGTGCTCATGTCAATCTGGCTACATGTATGCTGCAGATAACCTGACCTGCAAAGGTAAGCTCACACTATTGGTTTGACTCTTTCACCACCTGTCTCATCGGGGTACAAGACATCAATGAATGCTCCATTTCCAATGGATACTGCTCTGACATTTGCACCAACACAAATGGAAGCTACTTTCTGTTCGTGTTATCCTGGCTATCAGCTTGATGTTGATGGCACAACATGTATAGGTATGGTGACCAATATCCTTCTCGAAACAGAGATGTACTGAATCTTTGCCATATTATAAAGCAGATGTTAATGCATGAGTGGTCCATCAATAATGGGAACTGTTCCCAAGCATATGGCAATACCATTGAAAGTCTTATGTGCTCATGCATTGCGAAATTGTTGCTATTTTAACAGAATGTATAATTCGCCTTGTACCTATTTTTTATTCGCATTTTTAGATACCTAGCCTGTTACTGAAAAAATAAGTTATTAAAATTCATTCATGCTTGAAAAAGGCTTGCAGATCGTGACCTATTAGTGGGACAGCTTGCAAATGGCATGAGAGATCAATTGTATCCACTCTTTGGGTATACATATGTATTACAAGTCATTGGTATTGTACTTCACGCATACATTTTCATTTTCGTTCATTTGCTACGATAAATGTAATTGCATTGTATTAACGAGTGAAGAATTGGATTTTTGGTTATCAGCGCAATATTTTAGGTTATGTAGCCATGCTGAGCACACCTAATGCTATTATGAATAGTTATAAAGTGTTTCAATCATGAAAAGCTGAAAGATTGTAGGAGGGGTGAGGGAGTCATTGTTCGAGTCATTAATGCAAATACATAACAATTGGAATTATTGATGAAAATCTGTGTTTTTATCTTCACACAGCAGTATCATCGTCATCATTATTAGTATCCACTACGGTTATCGCAATCGCGACATCGATCGTTAGTCTATGTTTTGGACTACTGTTTATCACAGTACTAATCGCTCTGGTCGTCCAATGCCATTTGCGACGGTCCAAGAAACACACCTTGAACCTAAATGTGAACAGAGCAGTCATAAGGGAATCTGGAATCTATACAACAGTCGGCGCACCATTGCCACTCAACAACACGTACCAGCCAGTTGTTGACACGCTCATCATCCCTAACCCATCCATTGAGACAGAATTCGTCGCAATGGACACGAATGAGGCATACGAGGCTAAGAGCGATTTCATTCTAACAACTCCAAGTGAGGCTTACCAGGCTAAGACCGATTTCATTCCAACAACTCCAAATGAGGCACACCAGGCTAAGAGCAATATCATTCTAACAACTCCAAGTGAGGCTGAGACCGATTTCATTCAAACAACTACAAATGAGGCATACAAAACTGTAGAACGAATCAAGATCGGCTAAGGCCAAGTATCAGAGTACAGTAATGACTAATGAGAGTACTAGGTGTTTTCCATGCTAATGTCTTTACCAGTGTACAAGCAGAGATAATATATATATTATCTCTGGTACAAGTGCGTCATTAAAATACATTAATGCAGTTGCATGCGTTATTAAAGTATCACATGCATGCATAGTAATATGGAGAACCATAGCAGGGTTTCCCGTGTCTGAATATTGTGGTTCCAAATCAAACGACTGTTCAAAAGAGTTATTATGAGGTACAACACCTTTAGCCCCGGAACGCTTGACCATTTGTTTTTGCTTCAGCAACGTATATACTGTATATAGAAATACACGAGGAAGTAGCAAACTCTTGGGGGCGGGGGGCGCAGATTTTTGTATAAAAAATAAAGTTAGTCCAATGCAAGTGGTCGTTAGTAGAACCACGTGTGTATAAGTCTACAGTACGTTACCGGTATATATGTGTACGTAAATAGCCAAAAGTACACATCACATATATGTACCAAATGTCGCTTTCTATTAGAGACGAACGTAGTGGCAACTTCGTCCAGGTCAATGACTGCTGTTATATCACTGTGAATCATTAGTGTATAGCTAGAATATTGAATCTAACGTGATGCATGCTACAAACGAAGCCAGATTTTCAGCAGATTTTCAGGTGAGGAGCGGTTGAAGAAGAGATCTTTTACTATAGCAGCATTAGTAGCCGAATTGACCAAGATCAGTTTGAATATACTAACAATCTCCTAAACTAATGGTCAAATCACTTCATCGTCGTTGTGCACGTCAAATATCGATATACTAATACAAATAAATAAGTACACCGGGTTGGGGGGGGGGGGGGGGGTCCCCTCCCGTGCTCTACGCTTATGTTTGGAAAGCATTGTAAAATAATGTACAGCATGCTGCGCTACTGATAGCTGAGATACAAGTCGAACCGTTGTAATTACGCAAAACTATTTTTCATACTTGCCACTTAATATGTTGCAATACCCTCGGAACACTGACCCTCCCATTTTATACCCTCCTTTATGTTGGAACACCCTTCCATGTAGTGCCTATCTCTTTAGGAAGGGTGTTTCAATGTAAAAGAATGCGAAGGGTGTTTCACTAAAGGTTGGGAGAGTTTTTAAAAAACAAACAAACAAAGATTCTACATGCCGGTAAGTGCTGCTCAGATGTTTTTAATTCTTTGAACGCTAAGAGCGTTTTTGTACATGTTACATGATATTTTATGCTCGTGATATTGTGCTAATAAGTTACGTAGTGTGTTTTAAAGTGTGATGCCTCTTTCAACTCTTCAGCAATGATCATTTCAGTACATACATAGGTTACATGCTATACTGCGGAAAGAAAGTAGATGCAACTTTTTTATTTAAAATGTGTGTGTGTACAACCACGACTCCATCTTTATGGGGGAGACTTGGGGAGTTGAGGTGAGAAAGAAGCAGTGTGGGGTCTGTGCTTACAACTAGTATGTTTAGGCACAATAATTCGCATCATTATACAAATTCCTATTGCACTTCATATATAAAATGTTCATGGAACACCCCAAGGCCACTAGAAATAGGTTGCCCATTGTGTTGGTGGAGAGGTGACATTTTGGCTTGTATGTCAGCAATTTGGATTAGTACTAAATTCTGCAGTATCGAGTATTGGGAGTAGACATCAGCACACCATTGCATGATTACTATACATGGCACTCAATATGTGCTGTATAGCACTATGTTTGAACTGCAATTAAGTCAGATACTGTAGATAGGAGGGTACACTAAGAGGATCCCAACATTTAATGATATCAATGGGGTGTTTAACGGTGGTAATAAATGAGGGGTTCAGGTGGGTACACTGTGGGGTGTTCAATGTATGGTAATCTGGGAGGTCGTCATGGAGGTATCATGGGAGTGTTCATGATGGGTATAATGAGTGGTTCATGATGGGTATACTGGAGGTGTTCATGGATGGTATAAATGGGAGGGGTTCATGGTGGTAATAATGGGAGGTGTTCATGAAATAAATGGGAGGTATTCATGATGGGTTAATGGGAGGGTGGTTCAAGGATGATGGGAGGGTGTTTCAATGGATGGGTAATAAATGGGAGGGTTTTCCACATAATTTTTTTTCACCTTTTATTCTCCGATTAACCATCTTAAAAATACCATATTTTCAGTTGCAAGTTGGAGCACTCTTTGCATTTCCATATACATACTAATTACAATTAGCCAGTTGTGTTGATCGAATGGATAAATGAATGGTAAAAGCCACAGCATGCTAGAGCTGTGAAGTGATTTATTATGTGGTAGTATTATGCGGGGATGCCCCAATATAATCGCCCCTCCTCCCATTCTGCTTCTGTTTTACTGAATGCAGGAAATCAGGGGGTTGTGACCAGGAGACAAACCAAATATAGTGCACGAGATTTTGCTATGGTTAATAGCTTTCCATAGCCTTGTGGCAAGCAATACAATAAAAAGGTTTTTGAAGCATCACTAGAGAATTATTGAACCAAATACTATGGAGTTAAGTCCTGACTGGTATAAAATTTGAACATTTATATATTTGTGCATGCAGTACTCTACATTGATGAGCAAAATTGTCACAAATCCTGTATAGCAATTCTGCATGCTGTCTCAACGTGCTATTACTCAAAACACAATAACAATTCGCATAGCTTTGATCTAACAGAACGTCCGTACGAACAGGAGTCATAATACCTAAGCTGGTAATACATTTTGTGCTCTTGGACAACTGAAAATGAGTAAATGAGAAAGCAAGTTCCGGTAAACTCTATTACATTACACCATGATGTCACGGCACGCAAAACTGGTCTCACCGAAGCCTCTAGTGTAAGTCCGCTAGATGGAGTTATAATTTATGCACACATAACCTTTACTTCGTATACTTTGTGTATACGAGTCTGTCAACACGTGCGGAGTACACATGCATTGTTATCATGCCAATGATCGCATTCCTATAGCTAACTCATAGACTAACTAATGGTTATTTATTAACTCATAAATTAAGTTGTACAGAGGAGCTTTGTGATTACAAGGTAAGCGAGGGGGGAGGGAGTGGATTGCACACAGTCAAGCACACATGAACGCAGACATTGCGCCTGTACTAGTAAGTACCACTAGCACAAGTAAACCTTTTACGTCGTCGAGTGACTAGTGAGTGGCACAGTTTGATATATCAATTGAAGGTGACATGCGCAAACAACAGACCATGCATGCATAGTCGCGCGTTAAAAGCACCCGGCCTTACACATTAGATAGTGGCGCAGCCAGCCTACATTTGCAGGAAAAGTGTTCAAATAGCTAAGGCATCATTAAATCCTTCCAAGGGCTATACTTTTTCGTTTTAAGGAGTGCGCGTCTACGTGACGTCATGATTAAACATCCGGAGTGACTCTGAGCTCTTTGTTTCGCGACGTGTATGATCAGAGTGGCCTTTCATTTGCCCAGGTGGGAATGAGTAGAAACACAAGTCATAAGCAATGTTACTCTCAACCCATGTGCGTGTGCCGTACGTATTTGCAGAATGCTATCCACAAGCATTTTATGCAGGAAAATTGGCTGGAAAGGTGTTCGAAAGTAGCCTCGGAAGCAGAACTTCGTGCACTTTGACATTTCCTGTCAGTGGGGTGCTGGAATATTATACGTTCGGCTTCAGCCAATCACAACGATGCTATCCACCACTTCCTGTGTCGTGGAGAAATTGGAAAACCTTTCCAGCCAATTTTCCTGCATAAAATGTTTGTGGATGGCATTCTACAAATACGTACGGCACACGCACATGGGTTGAGAGTACAACACTGCTTATGACTTGTCCTTCTACTCATTCCCACCTGGGCGAATGAAAGGCCACTCTGATGATACAGGTCGCGAGCTCGGAAAAACGGATGTACTTTGGATGTTTAGTATGACGTCACGCTGACGCGCACTCCTTAAACGAAAAGGTCTATTATAGAATCATTTATTATTTATTTTCAGAACTTGTTTCTTTACATCAGATGTTGGTCAAACTCATTTGGCCTCTGTTGGCGTGGTGGATAACAGCAGGTACAATGTGCCCAGTGTATCACAGAGCAGCAAAATGCAATTTAACTCTAAACCAAATTCTTGCGTGTGGTCTACTTATCCTTTCTCTTTCAGTGTATGCAAGTCAGCCAGTGCAGCAGGTTTGGAAATGACCTGTCACAAGCATCACCCACAAGTAGATCTGGTGTATTTGCCAACGTATCAACACCACTGACCTGCACTGGGAATGCCACTGGATGGAACATCTGTTACTATAATAGCACCACAGACGCAAACACAAACACATACTTCAGTGTCTACAGGCTGTATTCAGGAACACAATATTACTTAGTCAATGGATCACTATCAAACTACACAATTGCCAGAAATTCTTCACGTAACTATACTTGCACCCAGCTGCCAATATCTCGACAGTACACTGTTCAACCAAATGACATCATTGTAGTTTGTGTGCGAAATGCAAGCAGTGGTAGACTTGGCATTGCTGGAAATGTTACTGGTACATTCAGTACTCCAAAACAGATGCTGCTTCCTGTTCATCACTGTCTACAGTCACTGCAACTAGGGAGTTCCTTTATCAGAATTAGCGCTACACTTCATGTCAACCTTGGTAAGTATTCTACACCTGTACACATGCTCATATTAATTTTCTCTTGTTTCCAGCTGTTAACGAGTGTGCAGTTGGCAATGGAGGATGTGCACACTTATGCACTGATCTTACTCTGGGCAGCAACTGCAGCTGCTATGCTGGGTACCGTCTGGATGCAAATGGAACATCCTGTTCTGGTAAGTGGCGGCAGTAAATGCTGTTCATAAGCTGTGCCCTGTGTGCATGTCAGGGGCTCTTATAATGGCTGTGCATACACACTCAATGCATGCACATATCTGTGCTACAGATATCAATGAATGCTCCACCAATAATGGAGGGTGTTCGCAAATATGTAACAACACTCTTGGTAGCAACGTATGTGCTTGCAACTCTGGCTATTATCTTGCTGCTGATAACAGGACTTGCAATGGTGAGTATTTTAGATATGTGAGTATGTATATCATTACTATTGCTTTCAGACACGAATGAATGCCTCACATTCAATGGAAATTGTTCTCAAAATTGCAACAACACCATTGGAGGTTACTTTTGTTCGTGCATATCTGGTTACGACCTTACTGCAGATACAAGGACTTGCACTGGTAAGACTATTAAAAGTGTTATGAGGAAAAATGATGACATGAGTGGTTGAACAGACATCAATGAGTGACTTGCCAATAATAGTATTTCAGATATGTGACATTACTATTGCTTTTGCTTTCAGACACAAATGAATGCCTCACATTCAATGGAAATTGTTCTCAAAATTGCAACAACACCATTGGAGGTTACTTTTGTTCGTGCATATCTGGTTACAACCTTACTGCAGATACAAGGACTTGCACTGGTAAGACTATTAAAAGTGTTATGAGTTAAAATGATGACATGAGTGGTTGAACAGACACCAAT
Organism: Ephydatia muelleri; assembly: GCA_013339895.1. Taxonomy (NCBI): domain Eukaryota; kingdom Metazoa; phylum Porifera; class Demospongiae; order Spongillida; family Spongillidae; genus Ephydatia; species Ephydatia muelleri. Next base: position 6,106,464 of record JABACO010000011.1, on the reverse strand, counting down.
GAGTGACTTGCCAATGCTTACAAATGTGCAACAATAACCAATAGAAGCTATTAACGCATGCATAATAAAATTTCCAGTACGAGCAATAGAAAAGTAACACTTGCATTGGCATGTATGGCTAATTAAAAATTCAAAGCCTTACAACTCCATGACAGATACTCCGATTCTCAGTGCAATACATAGAGGACATTTCAGACTTCTAGAATATCAAAGAATATGACATCTTGAACAAACATGCGTTAGGTCCTATTTCGCGGAAACGATCTATAATTATATAATTATATGGTTGATAAAATGAGTTAATGCATGCATTTTAAAGTGTCTAGTCTATTAATGAAAGCTCGTCATGCCTGCAATAAGGCTTTCAGGTTGTGGCCTATATTAGTGCGACAGCTTGGAATATGACACAAAAGTGCCAACCTGTTCCACACCTTTTGATAAAATTATGTATTTCTGATAACTAGTATTGAGCTTCACGACCCCAGGTCCTCGAACCGTAAATCACCGCTACGCGGAAAGAAGAAATGTTACTTTTCGTGACCAATGGGCCGTGTCGGCGTTGGAATTTCAACGCTACAATCGGATTGCAGCCATGAAGTAGTTTGAATATTCATTACAATTAATCACGCGCTCAACATGGAAGTCGATGTAATCTGCCCAGGCTAGTTGTCGACCTTAGCGTGCCGTACATGGTCGGGCCACGCCCAACTAGAACACGATAGCGTTACTCCTGAGGAGCGGTTAGTTATAGAAACCTTCGTGAAGGGTCGAGATGTGTTTGTCAGTCTTCCTACTGGAGCGGTGGCTTTTACAGACAATTTTCACCAGGCGACGAGGGGGAGTGGATCAATCGTAATTACCAGCTACTCCGTGATTTCGCTCCTGTGAAAATGACATCTACCACAACGTTTCACACACGCGGCGCGTGACAATGTCATGACCAGAGTATTATCTCTGTCATGACTGAATTTAATTATGGCACGCCCATTGGTCTCTTTCCGCGTAGCGGTGATGTAATCCATCCGCTGCTGCGGTTAGAGGGTCTGGGACCGAGTCCACTTTATATCTTCATTCATATGCCGGATATGATTATGTGCTATGATAAATGCAACTGCAATGTGAGTGATTTCCGCATGGTTATCAGCGCTGGTATGATATTTTAGGCACAAGTAATGCAATTATGATTAGTTATAATGTGTTTAAATCACAGCTGCAGATTCATTAATTCCAGATATACCATCCGTCGATTTACAGAAATTAAGTAGGAGGATCTCTTTGTGAAAAATGCAAATGTATTACTGCAGAAGAATTGAAATTATTTATGACAATGTGTCTTTTTAAATCCACCAAGAGCAATTTCAGTTTCATATGCTTTAACCTCCAGCATGAAATCTTTGGAAGTTGATAGTGCAAAGAGGGAGAGAGAATAAAATAAAATTACCATTTAACTTCTGTATAATATTCTTTATTCGCTAGTGCATTGTAATTATTATCAACTGGTATCTTCACACAGCAGTATCATCGCCATCACCATTAGCATCCACTCCTGTTATCAAGGTAGTGACATCGATCGTTAGTCTATGTTTTGGACTATTGTTTATCACAGCACTAATCGCTCTGGTCGTCCAATGCCATTTGCGACGATCCAAGAAACGCACCTTGAAACTAAATGTGAACAGAGCAGTCATAAGGGAATCTGGAATCTATACAACAGTCGGCGCACCATTGCCACTGAACAACACGTACCGGCCCGTTGTTGACACTCTCGTTATCCCTAATCCATCTATTGAGACCGATTTCTACACAATAGATACGAATATTGCCTACGAGGCCAAGAGCCCAACAACTCCAAATGAGGCACACCAGGCTAAGTGTGATTTCATTCTAACAACTCCAAGTGAAGCTTACCAGGCTAAGACCGATTTCGTTTCAATAACTCCAAATGAGGCACACCAGGCTAAGAGCAATATCATTCTAACAACTCCAAGTGAGGCTGAGACCGATTTCATTCAAACAACTACAAATGAGGCATACAAAACTGTAGAACGAATCAAGATCGGCTAAGGCCAACTATCAGAGTACAGTAATGACTAATGAGAGCACTAGGTGTTTTCCATGCTAATGTCTGTATCAGTGTACAAGTGCAGTCATGAAAGTAATGTAGTTGTGTTACTATGATAATTTCAATCTACATGCATATGTAAGGCTGCTCCAATAAAATGTGCTGAACACCTTCTCCAAAAGTGATGTGGGCAGGCAGGTTATTATTATTTATATGTTTTATGATTGTGATGTAACATTTCTGTGATATCATAATACTATAATTGTTATTTTATTATTTTATTTTATTATTTTATTTATGTATTTGGTAGATACTAAAACAATAATTATAATGAAGGAAGGGGTAGAATGGCTCTTGCATTCTGCCTCATCAGTGTGACAGCCAGCAGGCAGTACATTTGGCTCAGTGCCTCAGTTTCACCTACTCCCACTTGCATGGCTAGCCTCTTACTCAATCTAGAGAAGCATAGAAATATACAAACACAGAAACACATATACAGCAATAATACTAAACATAGATTGTACACAGCACCACAGCAGGTAATGCACGCTATTACTACTACGTAAATGAGCACACACAAAATACACAACAACTATGACTGAACAGCTAAGTGTCAACCTATAGTTAAGCTGGGGTGTCAGAGCCGATGCCATATGCTCGGGATAGCAGTGCCCTTGCATTTGCTCTGACAAGAACCAAGTTGAGCCTACCATACAGTGTTGAGGTGGCATGCAATTTGGAGCAATTTAGTCTAGCAGCCAGGCGAGAGGCAAGTGTGAAAGATGTAAGCGTGCATCAGCTCCCCAGCAACTATAAGTCTCAACAGCCAAAGGTATGCATGACCAACCTAGCTCTGAGCACTTAACATCATTGGAGGCATGCTTCCTTTGTTCGGAAACCCGGGCAGATGATCCTGTTGTCACACACTTCATCGAGGACGCTTTGATTAAGCGGTGATGCAACAGTGAGATCAAAAGCCGCAGGTTTCCCCTGATCCCAATTTGGCACTAGAACATCGGCTGGCTGGGTGTGCTGTTCATAGTGCCCCAAACCACTTCCTACCCATTCCCAACACCAGCCTGTCTGCAGGATTCAAACAAGGTATTCTTAAGTTGGTTGTGGCGTGACGCTACATCCCCATTATATCTACATGTTAGGGAGTGGTGACCTAAGGGATCTAACAACTGGGTTGAACAAGATAGGCACCTACTACCACCAAACATGTTGATACCTACCCACCATGTTATGGCTGTTTGGAATTCAGCTGTGTCAAGGTGGAGGTTAAGACCTGGGGATGGTATAACTGATAGCCAAGAAGCTGCAAGGTTTGATGAAGCAGACATTAAACGAGCCCTGTTTGGAATAGAGGAAGCATCAAACAGCAACTGAAACTGCTTGTTCTCTATTTTAGTGGACAGCATCTTTTGGGTCGTTGGAGAATTAAGCAACTCATCAATAGAAATGACCTCTGCCAGGGAAACACATGCATTAAAGTGGTCTAAAGATTGGAGAAGAATGGTGACTAGTGTTGGTAGCAAAGCACGACATCAAAAAGGAAGACATGAATGCTGCTGATGAGTATAATGATGCACTGCGAAGCCCCAGACCACCCCTGCTCAGACTCAGCTGGGCCTGTTGCCAAACTAAATCTGATGGGTCAATGCACATGCTATCTGAAAATGTCTGGCAGATTCTCCTCGTCAAATAAGTGCAATCCTTCCAGTGCTACAGAAGGAGGGGCTGCATCTGGCAATATGGACTATCCTACAGAAACCACCGCATTGATGTAGTAACAACAGAGCAACTTGGGAGTCAACTGAACCTACTTCTTTTAGCAGTGCCAAAAACTTAGAGGCCTTTGCACTTTTCTCCGCTAGTATAAAAGATTGGGTCTCCAATTGACGCCCCTAAAATTAAAAAAGTTCAGTGCATTTGACTTCTTCATCCCATCAGGAAAGCCTCTAAGGCCTCCTTTACTGAACAATTCACACTTGGAAGTATTGATAAAGAGACCCAGTGGAGGACAAGAGACCCAGTGGAGGACCAAGCTGTTTAATAATGCTGAGTGCCTGTAAAGCTGCCTATATTTTGGCCCAGCAATGACCCCGTCATCCATGTACTGAAATGAAAGCAGTGAGCACATCGAGTCTGCTGCAATAGCAGTAACCACCTTATGGA